>JAPDVR010000001.1:52705979-53138479 GCA_026230005.1 Gila orcuttii | reverse complement strand
TCCTGTCGAGGAAGGAGCTGAGTCCCGGGGAATGGAGACTCCACCCCGAGACGGTGGAGTTAATGTGGAGGAAGTTTGGTCAAACGGAAGTGGATCTGTTCGCCTCTCACGAGAACACACACTGTCCGCTCTGGTTTTTCCTCACACATCCAGCTCCCCTGGGACTGGATGCCATGGTGCAGGCGTGGCCGAGGCAATGCCTGTACGCATTTCCCCCGATCGCTCTGCTCCCAGGGGTTCTAGGGAGGGTCCCGCGGCATGGGATCAGCTTGCTCCTAGTAGCCCTGTACTGGCCGGCCCGAGTATGGTTTTCAGACATAATAGCTCTCCTAGTAGGCCCTCCGTGGCAAATCCCCATCAGAAGGGACATTCTGTCTCAGGCCGTAGGCACAATATATCACCCTCGGCCGGAGCTGCGGAAGCTGTGAGTCTGGCCCCTGAGGGGGACTCAGTCTCTCAACTGAGGTTGTTCAGACCATCTTAAACTATAGAGCCCCCTCCACAAGGAAACTGTATGCATTAAAATGGAATGTATTCACTTTATGGTGCAGAGAACATCAGTTGGACCCAGTTAACTGCCCAGTGGCATCAGTGCTGGAGTTCCTCCAGAGTCGCTTCTCTGATAGGCTCTCCCCGTCCACACTTAAGGTCTATGTAGTGGCCATTGCTACCTTCCACACGCCTCTAGGGGTGGGCAATTTGGGGAGACACCCACTTATAGTATGTTTCCTTCGTGGAGCTAGGAGGATGAGGCCTGTCATCCAGACCAGGATCCCCACGTGGGACCTGGCAGTGGTTCTTGAAGGGTTATCCCTGGAACCCTCCGAACCTTTGGGCGAGGTGTCCGAGAAATATGTAACCCTGGTAGCCTTCCTGCTTGTGTGTTTTGGGTCACCTAAGAAGGGTTCCCCTGCCTCTAAACAAACTATTAGCAGATAAATAGTAGAGGCCGTTTCTTCAGCTTAGGAGGCGTGCAATTTGCCTTCGCCTCTCCGGATAGGAGCCCACTCAACTAGAGTGGCATCCTCTAAAGCCCTACTAGAAGGGGTCTCTCTTTAAGAGGTCTGTGATGCTGCCGGCTGGGCCTCCCCACATACCTTCATAAAACATTATAGTCTGGATCTGCCCTCTACATCGGGTTCACAAGTTCTCTCGTCTTGAGTGTGCCAGATTGCTTCACACCAGGGCGGGTACTAGTTAGTGTGGTAAAGTGGGCATTTCATTCCCCAATGTGACGATTCTCGATGCAGCGTCTCAGAACGAGGGTTACAGTCGTAACCCGAGACGTTTTTCATTAGCTACAGTCAAATCTGGAAACGGAGAAAGCATTTTGTTATTCATAGCTACAAATAATAGCTTGATCAGTCACACGAAAGTAATCAGAATCAACATTGACAGTGCGACTAAGACAATATTTCAAAATATATAATTGAGTGTTAGATACCATGAACAGAGACATGATGTGAAAAATACTGCATCAGAATGGTATTATTACATGGGTATTAAAGAATGGGTATTAAATGTTTTTTTTTTTGTAAAGTTTAATATCAGCTCAGTGGTTTAACAGATATAATATAAAACATTTCAATCCAATAACGTTAACACCAGCTCGAAATTCAGATTTAACTTATATAGTCAGCCTAATGGTGTACAGTTTATTAAGCAATCATGATTTATTTATCTATTTAACATGTACGTGTGCATTAAAAGTACAATTTCGGCAACAAGAACGATACTGAGCCAAATGAAGAAAAAGATGTGTTCTGGAAACTGGCTTGTTTATTGAACCAATCAGATAAGAGTAAAACGAGAGTCAGCGAGGAGCTCATTTGATTGGCTACATGAAGAAGGTGGACCCACCCTCCTCTTCACGCTTGCAAAACTCAATGAGTGAGAGAATTGTGCCAAAACTGTAAGTGCAGCTAAAAGAAAGAAACTGTACAAATTGGGTTATTTCAGGAACATTTTGCCTCATGTACACAAGTCATTTAGACATTTGCAACAGTTTATTTTTTTACTCAGTTTCATTTTACACAATCAATCAGTTTTGCAGTTCCTGACTCTGTTGTTTTCGCTAGCAAATTGCTGTTCACAGGCTTGTAGTGCTTTTGGCCGTATTTGTGCGGAAAAAAAATGTGCCAACACTGCAAAAAATGCCTTTCTTGAAATAATCAAGATTCACTTGAATCTAGTTAAAGTGAACTAAAATCAAGCAAACAAATCTGCCAATGGGGTAAGCAAAAGTGACTTGATAAGAATTCTTGAAAATAGCATAAATATCTAGTCACTGATAAATGCAATTAAATCTTAAAACTAGGCAAAAATGCTTAAAACTATGCAGTTTTTACTTATTATAAAAATTGAATAATAAATAAATTTAGCGAAAATTGCATTAAAACTAGAACATTTAATCTTAAATCTAGTCACTAAAAAAATCTGTTGATCTTAAAACTAGACAAAATGCTTAAAACTATGCAGTTTACTTATTATAAGAATTAAATAATAAATAAATTTAGTGAAAATTGCATTAAAACTAGAATATTTTATCTTAAATCTAATCACTAATATACCATTGGTCTTAAAACTAGCCAAACATGCTTAAAACTATGCAGTTTTCACTTTTTTTAAGCACTGAATATTAAGTCATTTTTAGTGGATTGCTTTAAAACTAGAAAATTAAACCTTATTTAGATTTTCTTTAAGATGCGAGACCTGAAAATAGATGAAAATTCTTGAAACAACCCAATGAAGAAATATAGTACATATATATACATTTAAATAAATAATCAAACAACATATTCAGTTTTGCTGAACATTTATTAAAGAACATCCTCTTTAACAAATGGAGCACATAAAGCAGGATGAACTGATTCCTAGGCTATTCAACTGACATAAGGAAGTGTCAGTGTCATAACATGGCACATCAACAGCAAATGTTCTGAATAAAAAGGCTATGCCTCAGTCTGTAAGCTGCATATAGTGTATAACCTCAAACAGCTTTAAACAGCAATTACTCAATTAATGTATTGCATTAATACAATTGATTCAAGAAACACTACTGAAAAAGCAGGGAAATCTCATACTAGCACAAATCAAGTGCAAATATAATGAGGAACAAACCAAAAAATAAAAAACAAACAAATACTCCATCACTGCCTCAGCCATACAGGTTTGCAACAGTATTTATTCAGCAAACATTTTCCATTCATGAATGGCCTTTTTATAAGAGGGGGTTGCATCCTGCTCATGGAGAACATCTACCAGAACTTCTGTTTGCAACACAGACAAGAGTGTGGCAATACACTTGGGGTAGGTCAGGTGGAATGCATAGTAATATGCCAGGAGGTAGAGAAGCCCCTCGTGGAGCAAATCTTTCTCAAAGGTTACAACTGGAGTTGTACCTACAACCACCATGCAGTTCTCCTCACCAACCAGCAAAACAGGACTAGAAAGCACACGCCGATGGACGAAGGTATCAGGGTCCTCTGAGGGCTAGAAAACCAAATATATAAATACAGAAATTAGACTACAAACACAGCAAAAAAGCAAAATAAGTAGTCAAGTCACCTTCATTTATATAGCGCTTTTAACAGTATAGATTGTTTCAAAGCAGCTTTACAGAGATACTTTTAAGCTATTTTAATCAGTTTCAGTTGTTGGTGTACTGCTTTGTGGTACTGAGGGTAGTATAAGGACATATGTGATACATCCAATTTAAAACATTTATAAATAAAGGCTATTTACATGTAACAGCATTTAAATCCTTTTAAAAAAGCCGCCATTGACAGCTATTTAATTAACACTTTGAAGGCCCAGAAAGGCAGGAAAGACATCATTAAAATAGTGCATGTGACTAGAATGGTTCAATCTTAATCTTATGAAGCGATGAGAATATTTTTTGTGCACCAAAAATACAAATGAATGACTTTATTCAACAATTTCTTCTCTTCTGTATCAGTCTCTGACACGCAATCACGAGAGCACCACGACGTATGCGTGTGGAAAGCCGGGTCCTCTGTTATACAGCGAGATACATGTGTCGTCTCATCATCTGAAATATCCAAACTTAAGAATGTGGCATGAATCCAAACAAGATGTGGCATGACAATATCACAATCGATGCAGCACACACTCTCTTGTTCAGTAGGCATCATTTGGCACTGATGATCTACACCACCAGCTCTTCATTGCTCTCTGTCTTTCAGAAGCTTGTGGCTGTGTTTGTGTTGTAGCCTCTTCTATCTCTTTTAGTTCGTTCTCTGTATATTCTGGTTTTAAAAAAATGCAATTCATCCTCTGTTTCGAAATCTGCAGACATAGTTCTGAACTGTTTTATGTTGTGTGTGTCTTCCTCTGCTTGTAAACACAGCCGTCATCACCACACACACACACAAGTGTATGCGTCGTGGTGCTCTTGTGATTGCGTGTCAGAGACTGATACGAAAGAGAATTAATTGTTGAATAAAGTCATTATTTTGTATTTTTGGCGGACAAAAAGTATTCTCAGCGCTTCATAACATTAAGGTTGAACCACTATAGTCACTTGGACTATTTTAACAATGTCTTCCCTGCCTTTCTGGGCCTTCAAAGTGTTAATTAAATAGCTGTTAATGGACCCAATGGTAATAATAATATAAAATAATAATTAATAATAAATTATTATTACTGAAGTAAAACTCACCGTAAGAATGTGGAAAAGAGCCTCACTGATTGGGACCACTTTCTTGGGTACTGCAGAGCCAGATGGGAAGAGCAATTGGCAGGGCGGTAAAAACAGCAATGGCATGTTCAACTAGTAAAAAAAAAAAAACACAAGAGAGGAGATCTATATTGATATGCACTAAGAAATTTAACACTTTATAATAAGTATACAGTAATAAAGTACTTGCAAAGCATTAGCAAACTATTAAGTTTATAGTTAATTCATAGTTCATATATTATAGTATCTACATTGTTAATATATTAATATGCTATGTACAAATAGTGAGTTCATTGTCACTGTAATTAACACAATTATTATGCTTTAATTAGCTCGTAGTAAAGAAATTTTTGATTGGTTATTAGGAATGGTAAATGGACTGCAGTTTCAACTGACCCATGGCTACCAAAGCGCTTTACAAGTCTTGCTAATGACACCTCGACACTTGGTCAGATGGAACCGGGGATTGAACCTTCCAGTTTGTAGACAACCTACATGAACCACTGCCGCCCATTAGGAGTAAATAGTTCTCTTTAGATTGAGAATGGAAAATGTTATTAATTAAGCGCTTTAAACCAAACTTTATTAGACATTAAATGCGTTCATATTCAGTGTCCCTTAAAATGTTTACAAATAGATGTAAACAATAAAATACAAATACAATGAGCAGTTAACTAGCTAATCGTTTGCAAATGATTTGCAAGGACTTTTTTACTATATTTATTATAAAGTGTTACTGAAATTAGGTGTGTGAGTATTATCTATAAAAAAATCAATCAATCAATAAAATACAGCTTTACTTCCATTTAATGTCCTTGGAGGCTTCATGACTTTCTTCATGACACCATAAAACTGAACCTTGGAGTAGAAGGTCTCCCTCCTGCCTTTCACCTCAGAAATGTATTGGCAATTGTTTGGCTCAATGATTCTCCGCAGTTCATCCATTGTCTGAGATAAATAATTATTAAAAGTTATAAGAATCATCAATGTATGTCTGCAGTTAGGTAGATGATATGTTTTACATCAGTCTAAATTATGCTTCAGTGTACTCACATGGTCCAGTTCTTTGAAGCACGGGTATGCCTGCAAAATTTGTGTAGGTCTGTCTTGCTCCTTCAAAGTATTTGAGTCAATGAAATTTCTTCTGGACTGGAACTCCAGGTCTAATAGATGAGTTACAGCAGCTTTGTTTGGCTTCTTTGCTTTGTACATTTCTCGTAGAGTCCTGTAATGTCGTGCCTGTGTTTTCTGGCTGTCAAGGCTGCTGTCTGGACTGTCAGCTATAATTCAGCCATACAATATAATTAGAATATATCATTGAACAAGATGCACAAAATCAACAATTCAAGAATGTATGCCACATAAAAATAAATAAGGCAGAATTAGGCTTACATATATTACCAAAGATTATGGTATTATTTGTTGCAAAAATTCAATACATTTTATAGTAAATTTTGATGTACATACATGCTTCATCGATGCTGTCATTGTCTTGCCGTGGGGTGGATGATTTTGAAGGTGGTGATAGATGAAGTGTTGATGCACTGGAATCAGCATCATAGTCACTTGCCACTGCAGCAGAAGGTTCTTCGTCCAGACGGGCTCTCTTAGAAGGAGGGTGTTTGGCCTTCACAGGACTTCGGATATTTGAAAGTCGCTTCATGAGCTTTTTGGCAACAGTTTCCTGTACAACAGAACAAAATCATTAATGAACAGTTTTGAAACAATGTAAGCAAAAAAAACATGCTTTATCTATAAATATTCAAGTAAATAAAGTCACTTACCCACTCGTGACTAGATCCAGTTGACTTCTCTTTTATCATAGGGTAGTATTCCACTAACCGCTTTGCCATGGCAAGAACTTCATGTTTAGTGGGGTATTTGTAGTCATCTGAAGAGGCTCTTGTTATTGAGATCATATTTGTCATGGTATTTCGGATTAGCCGGCAGAAGAGCTCCTTTGATAGGGTGACTTCACCCTCTTTTCCAAGACGCTTCTGCTCAAGGTATGCGCGTCTCACGTGTTGTAGTTCACTATCAGTGAAGAGAACGTATTCTGGGCTGGGTAACTTCAAAAACGTTGAAGTGCTGGGGTCATCTCGGTTTGAACTTTCATTATTTTCATCATCTACTGATGAACCTTGGGCTTCAACAGCAATCATGTGCCCCTAAAATGCAAATGTATACTGTACATTAATCAAATCAGAAAAAGTCATTTTATTTTCAGAACATCTCACTTGTATGTGTAAGTGTTAATCTTTAACCACACCAACTTACATATGGTGTGGCTAAAGTACTGAAAATGTCATTTCCACTAACAGGTTAAAAATATCCAAAACACAAGTATTAAGTAACATTACCTGTTCTTCCTTATGAGTCATAAGCCAAATGGCTTTGCGCCGCAGGAAGTGCTCAGGACCAGGAAAGAGATCTCGGATATCATCTCGTGAGAGAGTTGGTAAAATCTCTTCCCCAATGTTAGCAGCTTAGATTAGAACAAATGTAAATATGTTAGTTAGCATAGCTCAGGATTCTAAGTGTTATACTTTCTATGCAGAACTTTTCAGATATTGTACAAATATATCCACATCATATAGCTATTTAGTTTACCCAAATAGAGAAATTTCTGTTTTGTAACATGGACCTAACAGGGCAGAAATATTAAATCTATGAAATGATTTGTGAGTTTAAAACCAGGCAATAATGATAACAGTTTCATAACACTTGACAATAAGGTTATTTTTGTTAGCATCAGTAAATTAATTAAGTATAATGAAAAAGCAATAAACAGTTGTTGAGCATTTACTGTAACAACATTGGTTAATAGTAGTACAAATGTTCATTGTATGTTTGTTATGAAATAACCAATGTTAGTGTAAACACATTTAAATAAAAACATTTAGGTAACGCTTTATAATAACTGCATGCTATGAATCATCAGTTAGCCTAAGCATTACTAAATAGTTAGGCTAATTCATAATTTATAAAGCATTAATAGACATTAATAAGAAGTTTATAAATACAGCTATAGGATAAATTCTTTATTCTTAATTTATAAGCATATCTATTATGTTTAATAATTGTATTTTAATACTTTATTAAAGTCGTCATGAAACGGAAGTTGAGATTGTCCTTTTTTCCTTATTGTGACATATATCCGAGTGAAACGACTTCTGAAATTAGAAAAAAATGTAGGGGTGGGGCTTGATTTCATCCTTTGGGAATTGATTGCATCGTTGGAGGTTGGGCGTTGGTTGCTAACAAAATGGAGGCAGATTTGAATGCCAGTTTACAGTCAGGTGTGGAGATAGCGTCAGTCACAATAGCCACGCCCTCTAGTAATAGATTTTGACCGAAAGAGAAGAGAGGTCGTTTCGAGGGGGGAGGGAAGGGTAACGTATTTGATTAAAGATTATAAGGGTACATGAATTAAAAAAAAATAATGAAGTGCACAGATAAATCATTTATAATAAACACTACAATATTACATATAAAAATATGAATGGTAAAATTTGATTTCATGACGACTTTAATGATCAATTTATCATTTCTAAATTAGTACATTATTTACAAACCAGTTATTTAGGAAATGTCAGTGGTTCATGAGATCAGTTAGAATGTGCAAGTAAATGATTAATAAACTATTAAAAAGGTACATAATACATATTATTATTTAGACATATGTGTTAATAAATGCTTTATTCACATGAATTCCTACTGTAATTCATGGTTAATTCAGTTAGTTATAAAGCATTTAGTAGTGGTTAACTATTTTTGTGAGCTCATCTAAAGTGAGGAATATTTATGCCTCGTAAAGCTTTTAGAAAAGAGATCTAAAGGCTCAGTTATCTTCTAAAGTTTAGGTTCTCAATCCTGGTCCTGGGGACTCGCAGCTCTGCAGTTTGTACTCTCCCTCATTTAACACACCTGACTCAGATCATCAGCTCGTTAGGAAAAGGCCATATAAACTGAACTGGGTGTGTCAGATAAAGGAGACATATACAATGTGCAGACAGTGGGTCCCAAGGACCAGGATTGAAAAGGAAACAAACACAACACAGAGTAATACACGTCTATGTTCTGTATCACTCGTGTTGCGTTTGTTTCCTTTTACTGTTTAGAAGATAACTGACGTGAGTCTTTAAATCTCGTATGTTAATAAAGCATTCATTAACACAAATGTCTAAATAATAAGAATATAAATAGTTTATTAAAGCTTTTATTAACACACTGAGTAACTGTTACTAGGCCTATATGTCCAAATAATATGACATGTACCTTCAAATAGTTTATTAATCATATCCTTACACTTTCTAACTGATCTTATGAACCACTGACAACTCCTAAATAGGCCTAACTGGTTTAAATAATGTAATAATTTATATATTATAAATTAAGAATTAATAAAGTATGAAAATACAATTATTAAACACATTATAGATATGCTTATAAATCAAGAATAAAGCATTTAGCCTATATCTGTTTTTATAAACTGCTTATTAAAAAAAACTTGCATCACAATTAAGTGATTGTGATTGTCAAAACATTTGGTAACTAAACAGAATTGTAGCAACTGTTACATGGTTCAATAACTGGTCTACTGATTTCTTATTATTGCTGACACAAATTTCAAGATTTCAATTCAATTCTTGTGATTTGACTTTGATCTTGATTCAATATCGATTAATTTGGATAAATATATTAGGCACAGTAGACACATGTTAATTTTTCTCAAGAAAAGAATATCTCACCTAGGCCTGATTCTGTAAACATAAAGAGCCCTGTCAGCTAGCATTATTATTAAAGGTTATAAATAACAAATATAATATAATACATAGCCTAATATATAGGCTAAATACAATGCGTTTTTTATTACAATAACAATGTTATAATATTTTAACGATATAGGTAAAAAAAATATATATATATAATAAATACGTAATATAGTGCACATATTTAGCTAAATATTCCTCTCTATAGCTAATTTTTCAAGCCAACTAACGTGCTACGGTCATTACACGGCTTTCCTGAGGTAACTTTTTTTTACAGTGTAACTTATGGGTAAAACTTGCGTTCAATGTAACATTATTGTTCTCCAGTTTTGTTGACCTCTTTCCACGGTTAAAAACACTGATTATGTATGATACATACACATTCGGTAAGTTGCGTATCTTTCAACATACCTATTGTTCATTCGTGTTTATTTACTATTAACTAGTAAAGAAGAGTAAGAGATATTATTCGGTTCACGTGCCGCTTGAACTGACGCACTAACGTTAACGTTACTACAACAGCAGTCACTAAGTTACAAGCGCCGAAACAGTTTTTATTGTTTGAATTTCGTAATAAAATTGACAGAATCTGAGAGCTGATGATTCGTTTAAAATCAAAAGTAACCTGCTCTGTCTTTGTCTGTCTGTGTAAGTGTCCTCTTCGTGATTTTTCTCTGTGTGAGAAAATGAATGTTGAGCGAGAGCGTGCTGAATGCGTCAGAGTTTGGCAGCTGTCAGCTAATTTCTTTCCGTTACAGGAAGATACGATTTTAGACTCAACTCTTCGGTTTTATCTGAGGTACAAAGCTTGCTTTAATTTAACGAGAAACAATGATTTGGCGCTGCGTCATTTGTTATGTATTTGTGGCTCTTTCTCTCAAATCTTTATTGAGTCACATTAATTTTGCACATAGTCGTAGTCCAGATTTCCGGCTGGTTTGTGGAATAGATGGGTGCACTAAAGAGTACAGAGTCTACAACTCTTTTTGGTATCACATCAGACGAACACACTCACAATATCTAGATGGCGTGGGTAGAAGCAGATCACATCGGAGAGAGAGGTCAGCCAGTGAACCTAGAACAGTGAACAGCAACTTGTGGGCATATATTAGTGGACCAACGGCGGTGGATACTCGCAACTCAAGTAACAGTTCGGATAATGAAACGACATTGGGTAGTAATGTGGATCTACAACCGTCTCTTGCTGATCCTGCGGAACATTTTGTTGATTTTGATGCATTTGACACTGGTGAAACAGTTTTCACTGGCTTAAGCAGTAACACCGTTTTACAGTCGCCTCAGAACCCGGACCCACAGGATGTACCGAATGAAACCTCGGATTCGAATCCCTCTCTACTCGGTCCAAACCCCCCCCCCCCCCAGAAACCACGGTAAATTAATAAGGTATTATGTTGTTAATATCATAGCAGTAGCAGTAGTCTCTTATGTAACTGTATTATACATTAAAGTATTTAATATTTTTAATGTTTTCTTCGTGTTTAGAATGATGAATTATCGAGTGATGATGTGCTATCCAGACATGCCACTTCTATTGTGATGACTGAGAAACATCATCTCTCACAGGTAAGTATCAGTAAAATAACCTGTGTGTGTGTTTTACACGTATAACGTTTTTGAAAGAAGTCTCTTATGCTCAAGGCAGCATTTATTTGATCAAATATACAGAATAAACATAATAGTGTAAAATATAACAATATACAATTATAACTATCTATTTTAATATACTTTAAAATATAATGTCTTTTTTGTGAATCAAAGCCATATCCAGTATATACTCCATTGCTAAAGTCCAGTAGCGGCTCCTGATAATAAATTTAGGTGGGGCAGATTCTGAATGGTATTGTGGGCTACCGGTAGCTAGGGTTGGGTATCGTTTTGATTGGAACGATTCTGATTCCAATTCCGATTCTTCCTTTCGATTTCAGTTCTTTTCGATTCCGATTCTTTGAGGGGTGGGGTCAGAAACATGTCACAGGCTCATTTCACAGAGGAAAATTTTATTTTGATTCAATAATGAGTTCTAGTTTTGTATTTAAAGGCACACCGCAGAACTTTTGGCCACTAGGGGCGCTCGACCCGTAACTTTCACGTCTAGTGCCTCTAGAGGCCACAAGCGGAGGAGAAAACCCACGTAATATCAAAATACTACTGTTACTGTGTGTCAGGAGCCAATCAGAGACCTCACAAACCACCACGCAAAGATCCCTGTCCCCAGATTATTAATCACCAGCACCTGTTTTCCACTCAGCGATCACTTCCCAGCCAGTATAAAAACACCCAGTTTACTCACAGTCATCGTCAAGCCTCCGACAGGAAAAGACCCTTATCCAGTCTCCACTTATCGCGCTCTGAGTCAACTTACAGCAACGGACGAAAAGTATATCCACCTGTAAGATACTAACCCTGTTATCCTTGTTCTGCTGTTCCCAGGATATGCTCCATGACTCTCGTTCCCCGTCTCCTGGAATCTACAAACGAGTCTCACTTCCCTCCGGATACTCTGCAAGTGAAAGTGAAAGTATCATTGAACTGGTTAAGTTATCACCGATTACACATACTGGATCAACTCACCTGGAGCCCTTCTTGAATCCTGTCCGTCCCGAGATGATCTGTGAAGAGAGAAAGGAGGGTTATTGATCCACGAGATTCACTCACGTTTCTGCACTAAGAACAGGAGTTACTCACCTGGATTCGTTCCTGCCACGCTCCCTTTTCCATGAGCACTTATGAGCATCTGCAACTTTGAATACTTACCTTTGTTTGAAAATAAAGAAAGTTTGAGTTCATCACTTACCTCTGTCTCCTGGTCTGAATCCTGACAGAAGGCTTGACCATAAATAAAAAAAAAGAGGTAAAAATCAGGATGGATTCCAGACGACCTGAAGTTGCTACAAATCCACTACCTGAATCCGCTACCACAGCGCGGCCGTTGCTTTCCCCCGCGGGTACTTCCGGGAACACTACTTCGGCGATTACATGCTTTGCAAGTCCTCCGTCGCGCCCAGCGCCATTCTCTGGCCGGGCGGAGGATTGCAATGGATTCCTATTGCAGTGTTCTCTCGCGCTGGAACAGCAAGCTCAACTCTATCCCACTGAACGATCAAAAGTAGCGTTTGTCATTCAACAGTTATCTGGAGCAGCTTTGAGATGGGCTGAATCGTTGTGGATGAAAGAATCACCAGTGGTGGCAACAAGTCAAGAATTCGTTAAACACTTCAAAGAAGTTTTCGGACGACCAGCGGAGGATTCCTCGTTCGGAGAACACTTGCTACAGTTACGTCAGGGAAGAAAATCACTGTCTGAGTATTCCGTGCAGTTCCGCACGCTCGCATCCAACAGTGGTTGGAATGAACGAGCACTCATTTCCGTGTTTCGTCGAGGACTAAATCCAGCCTTACGCCTCCAACTCGCCATATATGACGATACATTAGGACTCGAAAAATTCATGCAACAAGCCATGAGGGTAAATCAAAGATCCCAGAATTGTTACAACGAGCAGTCATACCATTACCCTGTTCCGCAAACCAATGTTAGAAACCCCACGTCTGAGAATCACGTCGAGGACATGCAAGTGGATACTTTCAAGATTTCCCAGTCTGAACGTCTTCGGAGAAAGGAGTTAAAATTATGCATGTACTGCGGGGCCAAAGGACATTTCAGACTCAACTGCCCCATTCGACCAGGAAATCTGATGGTAAGCTCAGTTTTAAATCATCACACTGTTTCAACGCCCCTCACAATTCCCGTTACTCTCAGAATTGAAGGACTTTGCGTATCTGTCACAGCAATCATCGACTCGGGGTCCGCGGGAAACTTCATCTCGGGGAAACTTTGTAAAAGACTCAACCTACGAGAAGTCAACACTCCCAAATCCTACTCCATCTACGCCGTAACAGGTGAGCGAATCAACATGAAAGATGTTACTACCCAGATAAACCCCATTCAACTGTGTATAGATAGCACGCATCAAGAATGGTTTGAACCGTTTGTACTTCTGAATAGTCAGACTGATCTCATCCTTGGGCGACCCTGGATAATTCTTCACCAACCTACCATTGACTGGAAGTCTGGGAAAGTGCTTCATTGGGGTTGTCAGGGTCACATGATCCCAGATCCAGTACCTCGTCCGCCTGACCAGCAGGGGAATCAGGAGCTCACAGTTAACTCCACATCTATAGAGAGTCCTACTCAAAACCTGTCGACTAATATCCCAGCATGTTACTCCAAGTTCTCCGATATTTTTAATCCTGTCATTGCTTCCAGGTTACCACCACACCGACCATGGGATTGTGCAATAGACCTGGTCCCTGATGCACGACTCCCTAAGGGTCGAATTTACTCCCTATCCGTTCCAGAGCAAGAGTCAATGAAAAAATATATCCAAGAGGCGTTAGATCAAGGGTACATCCGGTCTTCCACCTCACCGGCAGCAGCCAGCTTCTTCTTCGTGGCCAAGAAAGATGGCGGTTTGAGACAATGCATCGATTACCGAGCCTTAAATCAGGTCACTGTAAAATTCAGCTATCCTCTACCTCTCATTCCAGTCGCTCTCGAACAACTCAGAGAGGCAAGGATATTTACTAAGCTTGACTTACGAAGTGCCTACAATCTGATCCGAGTGAGAGAAGGGGATGAGTGGAAGACAGCATTCATAACACCTGCTGGCCACTATGAATATCTGGTCATGCCATATGGTCTGGTCAACGCTCCTTCCGTTTTCCAAAGCTTCATGGACGAGGTCCTCCGAGACTTTTTAGGGAAGTTTGTTCTGGTATATATCGATGACATCCTGATCTACTCACTGGACCCCGCCGAACACCAACATCACGTGTCCTTAGTACTTCAACGGCTCAAAGAGTTCACGCTGTTCCTGAAAGCGGAAAAATGTACCTTTCACCAGACCACTGTTGACTTTCTGGGGTACATCCTCAGCGATCGAGGGGTTGAAATGGACCAACGAAAGACTGAGGCCATCCTGTCCTGGCCAAGTCCCACAGCAGTAAAGGAGCTTCAGAGATTCCTCGGGTTTGCAAACTTTTATAGGCGATTCATAGATCAGTACAGCCTTCTCACTGCTCCATTGACCTCCTTGTTAAAAGGAAAACCTAAAACCCTGCAATGGACCCCGGAAGCCGAGAATGCCTTTAAGTCCCTGAAGTCTGCTTTCACCAGTGCCCCTTTGCTGCATCACCCAAATCCTGATAGACCATTTGTGGTCGAGGTGGATGCATCCACCACCGGTGTGGGTGGAATCTTGTCCCAATGTTCTGAACTCTCTTCTAAGCCAGTACCCTGTGCATTCTTCTCGAAGAAGTTTTCTCCAGCATAGGCGAATTACGATATTGGAAATCGAGAGCTTCTCGCAATAAAACTGGCGTTAGAGGAATGGCGCCATTGGCTAGAGGGAGCAAGACACCCATTCATAGTCCTAACTGATCATAAGAACCTCCAGTATCTGAGAGATGCAAAACGATTAAATCCACGTCAGGCCCGATGGGCTCTGTTCTTTACACGATTCCACTTCAAGATTGCCTATCGTCCCGGATCCAAGAACACCCGAGCAGACGCTCTTTCACGTATTCATGCCCCTGAGAGTCCTATTGAGAAACCTGAGACAATTTTACCAGAGAGTTTATGGGTAAATCCCATCCAGTGGGAAATAAATGAACAACTCCAAGAATTGGCTCAGCAACAGCCCAGAGTTCCCGGATGCCCTCCCGGAAATATTCACGTCCCTGAAGAATTCCGCAACGGCTTGATTTCCTCAGCGCATTCCTCAGTAGCCACTGGACACCCAGGGATAAACAAGACACTAGCCACACTTCAAGAAAAATATTGGTGGTTCCACATGCGTCAAGATATCACCCAGTTCATCCAAGGTTGTATCCCCTGTGCAATCTCCAAGGTCCCAAGAAATCTGCCCGTGGGGAAACTGTTACCGTTGCTGGTCCCGAATAGATCATGGTCTCATATTGGGGTGGACTTTGTCACCGACCTTCCCACATCCGAAGGGAATACGTGCATCCTAGTGGTCATTGACCGGTTCTCGAAAGCATGCAAGTTAATCCCGTTGAAGGGGCTCCCAACCGCCTTTGATACTGCCGAGCTCCTTATGGAACATGTATTTCGGAATTTCGGTCTTCCAGAAGACATCGTCTCCGATAGAGGACCCCAATTCATTTCCCGAGTCTGGCGATCATTCTTCACGTTAATGAATGTGACTGTGAGTCTGTCTTCCGGGTACCATCCACAAACCAACGGACAAACCGAGCGAAAAATCCAGGATATAGGTCGGTTCTTGCGTACTTTCTGCCACTCCAATCAGAACATCTGGAGTCGGTATCTCATCTGGGCAGAATACGCACAGAATTCCCTCAGACAGTCATCCACTTAGTTAACCCCATTCCAATGTGTCCTTGGTTATCAACCTCCGCTATTCCCATGGTCCGGAGAACCTTCAGAAATGCCTGCTGTCAATAAGTGGTTTGAGGAAAGCGAACAGGTTTGGAATCAAACTCACCATCATATCCAACAAGCTGTCAATAGACAACAACAGTTCGCCGACACACGCCGACGACCTACTCCAGAATACCAACCTGAACAATTAGTCTGGCTTTCCACTAGAGATATCAGACTTCGTCAGTCCTGTAGAAAACTAAACCCCAAGTACATCGGACCCTTTCCAATCGTCAGGCAAATGAATCCAGTTACTTACCAGCTCCGATTGCCCCCTGAATAGACCCGTCGAGGTCCAAGGTCCGCTGGCGCGGACTCTGGAGGGGGGGGTAGTGTCAGGAGCCAATCAGAGACCTCACAAACCACCACGCAAAGATCCCTGTCCCCAGATTATTAATCACCAGCACCTGTTTTCCACTCAGCGATCACTTCCCAGCCAGTATAAAAACACCCAGTTTACTCACAGTCATCGTCAAGCCTCCGACAGGAAAAGACCCTTATCCAGTCTCCACTTATCGCGCTCTGAGTCATCTTACAGCAACGGACGAAAAGTATATCCACCTGTAAGATACTAACCCTGTTATCCTTGTTCTGCTGTTCCCAGGATATGCTCCATGACTCTCGTTCCCCGTCTCCTGGAATCTACAAACGAGTCTCACTTCCCTCCGGATACTCTGCAAGTGAAAGTGAAAGTATCATTGAACTGGTTAAGTTATCACCGATTACACATACTGGATCAACTCACCTGGAGCCCTTCTTGAATCCTGTCCGTCCCGAGATGATCTGTGAAGAGAGAAAGGAGGGTTATTGATCCACGAGATTCACTCAGGTTTCTGCACTAAGAACAGGAGTTACTCACCTGGATTCGTTCCTGCCACGCTCCCTTTTCCATGAGCACTTATGAGCATCTGCAACTTTGAATACTTACCTTTGTTTGAAAATAAAGAAAGTTTGAGTTCATCACTTACCTCTGTCTCCTGGTCTGAATCCTGACACTGTGTCACGAAATGTAATTTAAGAGTGTTTCAGGTAGGGGTGCGCCAAAATATCGATATGGTGATATCTCACGATATTTACTCCCGCGATCGATTCTCGATGCGCTCTTGCCAAGTATCGATCTTAAAAGCCGTTATAAAATGCACACTCTATTCATTATCCGAGTTGACTATCATGAGGCACACACGCAAGGTCTCTCGCTCGCTCCCTCTCTGCCGTGCACGCGCTATATGTTATGCGCGCAGTATGTTCTGTCTCGCATGCGTAGGGCCCTATAAAATCCGTTTTATTTTTTCCCAAATTCCGTTTTTTCCGTTTTAATTTTTGCGAATTCCGTTTTTTCCATTTTAATTTTTGGGAATTAATTTTTTTTACCCTTTACTGTTATTTTAGTTGTAAAAAGTACAATGTTAATGATTAAAATGTACACAAATAAAATAGGCATTTACTCTTAAAATGACATTTACTCTTACTTTTCAGCACAAATACTGCATGATGCAACATAACACTGCACTCTAAGTACTTCAAGTAACAACAAAATATGGTTATGAGCTTTAAACTGTCCTGTAAAATAAATTATATTAGTTTATATAAGTTAAAATAAGTCACACTCTGTCTCTCTCTCGCGCACTGTCGAGCGCTCTCTCGGACACACTCGGTCTCTCTCTCGCGCACTGTCGAGCACTCTCTCGGACACACCCGGTCTCTCTCTCACGCACTGTCGAGCGCTCTCTCGGACACACTCGGTCTCTCCTGTGCAGTGTCACTTCGCTTTTTCCCCAGACATACGTTTTTCTCCCACACAAAAAACTAATTTCATTCCAAATGTGTAAAAGTATGCGAAATTCCACGTTAACACTAGATTCCGCATTAATTGGCCAATTCCGCGATTCCGTCCTCGATTTCTTTCTTAAAACATGATATATTGTGAGTTATTATTGATAATATATCGATTATCGTGATATTATTGGTATCGTGAACAATGTATCTCGTATTGTATCGTATCGTGAAGTACCCAGCGATTCCCTGCCCTAGTTTCAGGCGAGAATGTAGTTGTTTAAACCTCAAATCTGTGGTTTATTTATAAAGATAGCGCCTATTTGAAAAATGAATCTGACGTTTTTGGAGTTGTGAGATCCAGGCGATCACCGGGCGTTCAGCGCTCATTAACCCCGACTGGAACAGCTTTTCCTCGGCTAGTCCTTCTGATGTTTGCCGCTGTCTCTGATGTCTCTAGTCTAGTGGTTAAACATGAGATATAATTCGTCTTGTGTATAAGTCGATCTTTGGTCTCATTAATCTATAGTTTGTTTTAGGGCTGGGCGATAAATAGATTTTATCGATTAACTCGAATGTGTAGTTTACGCCGATTTTTTTTTTAATGAAAATCGTTTTTCTCTTTTAACAACCGCCGACGCGCCCATCTGGGCTCCCGTAGTTCCGACCGGACTCAGCGCTTGCCATGATTGATGTTCCACGGCGGCATCCATCTTTGTTATGTACAAAATCTGCTTCACTGTCGCTGCGTTGTCGTCATCGTGTAAAGCCCGCCCCAACGTTTCTGATTGGTGCCTCGATTTCGACGGATTAGAAATGTGCTTGAATGAGCTCTTTGCCAGACTTGCAGAGCAAATCTAAATTTGCCGGAAGTTGTCTGGGTTTTCCCAGGCTAGGCTACCGGTATATCTGATTAACCTATGATTGATTGACAAATGGCTCCACAGATGAGAATCTTGCTCTGGCCAGTGTTACACTTATACTGACACCTACCGGCGTGCGTCCGTGCAGCATCACGCAAAAATAAAGGTTTACAGTAATGGTTGTGACTGTTAAAGGGTTATTCATAGTGACCCATGAGAGATTTATTTTGTGTCTTTCCTATCACTGCTTGATAAACAACAGTAAGTAGCACTGGTATTTCAAAACATTGATCAATCAGCATGATCAAAAACTTGCGCAGTCATATTTTTCTTTAAAATAGCTAGTCAATAATGTGAATAAAGGGAGGAATTTGATTACACTATTTCAGATAGCCCGTCGGGCAGGCCGGTTATGCATTTTGGTAGCCCGACTGGAAAACAAAATCCCCGGGACGTCGGGCTAGCGATTTTGCGAGCCCTGAGGCTATTTACAAGAGCACGTTTAAATTAATTGATTTATGCTTTTGCTTATTTGATGGTGAATTATTTTTTGTATAAGAATTTGGCCCGCTGTTGCTTAATATTAGCAAATTTTTCGATGACCACATTAAGCACTTTTCAATTTAAATCATTGCCAATGCATTAAGCTGTCCCTGTGACATATTGTTTCTAGGAAATGTTTTAATTCGTTTAAGGGTAGTGCTGCATGATTTATAATTTTGCAATCGCGATGTCATGCCTATGCGATTATTTTACACAAAATGATGCGATTTTATGAAATAAATAAAATTTGGGCTGTCAACATTAACGCATGCAATTATTTTTTGTCCAGTTTAACGCGTTAAAATATTTTATGCATTTAACGCAGCATCCGTTTATTTTTGTCATCCTTTGGCTAGTGTTACACTATATGATCCCGCTTTTATTCATGCAAATGCTTTTAAACCATTCGTGTGCGACAAGACATAAGATTGCGCTGCCTGTGACACACACACACAGAAACACGAGTGCCAGTATCGTCCGCACAGACGGCACGCCAGAATACGGTTCTCTTTCGTGCTTGAACTTACAATAACACACAATTATGGCAAAATGTCCGTTTTGTTGAGTATCTTAATAACATAAAAGCAGTCTTATGATGAACATGAAGAGTTGTGAGAGAATGAGGCGCGTGTTAGGGCTGGGCGATATGGAGCAAAAAATATATCTCGATATATTTTGCTATATCGAGATATAAACGGATACTGCGTTAAATGCATAAAATATTTTAACGCGTTAAACTGGACAAAAAATAATTGCATGCGTTAATGTTGACAGCCCAAATTTATTTATTTCATAAAATCGCATCATTTTGCGTAAAATAATCGCATAGGCAATAGGCATTTACTCTTAAAATGACATTTACTCTTACTTTTCAGCACAAATACTGTATGATGCAACATAACACTGCACTCTAAGTACTTCAAGTAACAACAAAATATGGTTATGAGCTTTAACTGTCCTGTAAAATAAATTATATTAGTTTATATAAGTTAAAATAAGTCACACTCTGTCTCTCTCGCGCGCACTGTCGAGCGCTCTCTCGGACACACACGGTCTCTCTCTCGCGCTATATCTCGGTATACGATATATATCTCGATATCTTTACAGGAAAAAGAACCCCCCCAAAAACGACTGCAAAAACAAATATGCCACATACCACAGTCTTTTTTATTGAAGTGCAAAGAGGTAAACGGTTCATGTAGGAACAAAGTGCTTCTGTGACATTTAAAAAAAAAAAAAAAAAACTGTACAAAAATAATAATTCAACTCAGGGGTGTAACGGTTCACAAAATTCACGGTTCGGTGTGTTTTCGATACAGCAAAAAGAAAGAAATGCCAAAGAAATGTCCTATTTATTAAAAGAAAAATTAGTGTGAGTTTTCCTACATCTTGAAACTTTTAGTTTTATAAATGGGTGGTAATCTTTGAAGGATGAACAAATAATGTTTTGGTCATCACATTAAAAATAAATATGATTTAAATGTGATAACATTTAAATATGATAATATTTGAGTTTTGAAGTGCTGGAAAAAGATGTGATGTACTTGAAAGCATTTTTATATTCCTGCCAAACTTCCATGGTTACAAGTAGTGTTATTAAATCCATGGTGAATGATCTGTGGACTTAAAAACTAGTTCATTCATGGAACAATGTTTCTCCTGGTTTCCACGTCAGCGCTGTTTGATCCGTAATTAACAGAGACATTTTTCTCACTAGATCTCGCAGCGATGTTATTTCTTCAGTGGCGAATTGAAATGCTTTGTTTAGTGGATCTCTCAGCGCCGTGAGTCATGTGTCGCTTGATCACGATCGGCTCGCGCTGCACTGATGTTGATGGTCCAAACTGATTATGGTCCGTGTCAGGGCCGGCTCTAGCCCTTTGGTTGCCCTAGGTGAGATTGAGTTTTGCCCCCCCCCCCCCCTTATTAAAAATACTTACAAATGATAAAAACTAAACAAAAATTCTCTTATAGTCTCTCCAAAACTTCAACAAGCAAATTATGACTTCAACTGTATAATAAATTGTTCATACAAATGCTACAAAGAACGTTCAATGATATTTCTATCATCCTACATAGTTGCATTGTACAAATACATTATGTCTGACCATGTAACTTGTAGTATATAAATTACAATTACTACCACCACTACTATTATTACTAATCTATTAGGCTGCTACAAGACTAAGGGGGTTTCGGGGGTATGCCCCCCGTAAGAAAATTAAATTCATCAATCTGGTGCACTTTGAGAGTTCAAAATGAAAAGCTCCAACCCATATTCAGTGTGCAAATTGAACAAAGAAAATTTCAAACCTCTTTTAGTTACAGTGTCTGTCTACATTACACTACTACATAATAATAGTTATAATATTAATCCCATGACAGTAATAGCCATAGGCTATATTGTAAAACAAATTCACTGAAAAATAAAGGAAACTTCCATAATTAATTTTGTTACTTGGAAGTAACCCAGCGCCACCAATTAAACAAAACAAAACGAATGGGCCGATGTACGAGTTTTATGGGCCACTAAGACAAAAAAAAAAAAGTACGACGTATCGGCCCAAAAAGCACGTCGGCCCACCGGGAATCTCTACCATCCTGGGGGAAAATAATTCGCTCCCGGTAGTCCCGATGGCCAGCATGCCTGTGCACAATACTAAGTAAATTTATTTTGTTTGACACCTTAATGGCTGAGATGAGAAGACTTACCTCTGTACTGGGCTTTCTTTTTATCTGGTTGCTTTCTCCGTTTTCGTCCCTGTGCACCAGAGGGTTTCGATCAACGCGTCAGCAGCTGAGCACTTGCCTAACGTAACGTAACGTAACGTAACCCCCAACCCCCCCGTTAGGAAATGATCGACAATAATCATCAATTCAATCTAATAATCAGGTTGACAAGTAATTAAACGTGTGGCTGAGGGGGCGCCTTAGGATGATCATGTTTAATAAACATGTTTTTGTTTCGCTTGTCATTCTAATTCTGTGATTAATGGGAAGTAGGCCAAGGGTGACATTAGAGGTTGCCGGCGCACCGCGCCCCCAACATATTTGTCGCCCTAGGCAACCGCCTAGTTCGCCTATAGCAATCGCCGGCCCTGGTCCGTGTAGCACAAAATAATAAGTAGCGCAGTTTCGTCCCGCTTTCATTACGTTTGCCATTTGATGTTGTGCAATGTTGTGGCGCATTTTGGTCGGCAGGAAAAATGGTCAAACAGTGGTTTGGTCGGCAGGAAAAATGGTCAAACCTCAAATGGTGCCTCAAGAAGTGCATGGAAGACAGCATTTAAGACGATTTTTTTAGACTAGTTCTGTAGCCTCCGGGCTGGTTGCGGGCGCCGCCGTGAGAGAAGGCAAACAAGCAAAGTGGCGAAATCAGAATTAAATATAAACAATATATCGATATATACGATATGTCAAAATCCATATTGTGTTTAAAAAATATCTATATATATCAAGATATCGCCCACCCCTAGCGCGTGTGAAAAAATGCAGGGCGCTGTTGAGCTTGGGAGGGCTCAGAGACCCACTGCCCCACTTAGTGCAATGACTGAAATCCGTAAGATATCCAACCCAAGCCATTCATTAAATTTCAACATATCCATCTCACTTAATGACTTAAAATAGCCTAGAAACTCATAAATAAAATAATGAACATATATTTACCAGTTAGAATTGTAAGATTGATTAAGTTTATCTAGAGTTCTCTCTTTTCAAGTGGTTGAATATTGCCCATACTGTGGCCCAACTGCTCCAGTCTTCAGTGTCACATGATCCCCCAGGATCTAATATGCTGATTTATCATCCATGTTGGACACATTTGTGCTGCTTAATTTTTTTTTAATAACCTGTGATACTTTTTTTTGTATTTTTGGATGAATAAGAAGTTAAAGAACAACATTTATTAAAATCGAAATCGTTTGTAACAATATACAGTACCGTTCAAAAGTTTTGGGGTCAGGTTTTTTTTTCTCTTTTTGAAAGAAAGTAATACTTTTATTCAGCATGGATGTGTTAAATAGATTTTTTTTTAAAAGTGATAGTAAAGACTCTAGATTTCTATTTTGAATAAAAATTAATGCGATGCCAGCTAAACATCGTGATGGCTGACAGACATCGTCCATCGGCCCAACCCTAGTGTGTATATATATACTCATTTTCTGTTTTTTATTTTTTTATTTTATAAATACAATATACCTTACAAAATGCCCCATAAATTATAGCTATAAAATGAGTATAGGCCACTATTAAAACTGTTGCAAGAACTGTGTTGCTGAGACACATTAATGATCTATCAGTGTTTTCGTTCAGTGATGTTGTAATGTTCAGTGTATGGGTCATTATACGAAAACGTGCCATTTTATGTCCCTCGGGGGAAAAAAAGCTCTGTAAATCTTAATAAACCATAAAACAAATAAAATATTTTATAATTTAGTTTCCATTATATGTCTCATAATATAAGAATAAATTAATTTCAGTTTTTTTTGTTTTTAAAGGATTTTAATCACATTTTTGTGCAAAGCATCTTGCAGAAATGTTGAAAATGGCCTGTCCCTCAGTATGATTTTTCTACTTCTATTTGCTATCGAGGCTAAAAAAGTCAAACTATCATAAAAGAAAAAAACTTGTATAAAGCCTTAAGTGTAAGCTCATTAGTCATGAATGGATTTTATTCTTAATATGTGTCAAATTTTGAAAAAAAAAACACAATTTAGTTGGGTCCCTAGGTTCTCGTCAACCCTGTTACTTTTTATGAAAACACCTCTTTAAAGATAATGGACTGTTCCAAAAGTTGCATCAGTTCCAGGAAGTGACATCATCTGCCTTTCATGAAGTTGATGGTAGAAGACAAGTAAGTGTTTTCTTCTTTTAATGAATTTTCTTTGAGTTTATGTAATGTCTGAAAGACGGGGACACGCTCATTGTGTCAGCCCTGTTACTAGAAAAGCATATGTTAAAAAGTTATTTGTAAATATTTAAAAATGTACATATATAACAACATTTAAGCCTCTCATTAAGGCACATAATGTGGTGTCATTACCTATACCTCATGGCTAGTAATGGCCGCCAATAACATTTTTCGTCAGCCCTGTTACCGTCAACCCTGTTACTATTCCAGGGTAACAGGGTTGACAAAAGTATATGCTTTTGTGTGTCTTACCTATGTTGTATACCCAAGAAGGGTTAAATCAAGGGCAACTGGACTTGGTACTTCCATATTTGAAGATATTTTTCCTCTCATCCAAGGGGTTTCTTCAGTTCTAAATAACTGATGGGGAGTGCCAGGTATTTAACCTCTGTGGGGTTGTCACCCCTGAGCCAACCCTTCTTGGATAACTATGACCTGGATGACTGAGAATTTTCACAGACATACTTTTCTTACTACTAGTATTTACATAATATACATGTTTTTACAGTTTTCATCCCTAAAAATAATGTTTTTTATTTATTCTACTGATAGGTAGGCTAAAATGTGTTGAGGTTACTGATCTATACTGATACACACAAGTGCATCGGGTTTTATAAATGTGCTTTATAAACCAAAAGTCATTATTATTTTTATTATGAGAAGTCAATAAATGAACAAGGTTGCTGTTTAGTGTTTTATGTACTTGTATTTGATTTGATTTTGTTAGGATGCCTCTTCCTGCAGCTGAGAAACAGCGCAGATACAGACAACGTAGAGATGCTGATCCTGAGAGACGAGAAGCATATTTAAGAAAAGAGAGGGCAAAATGGATAAAGGACAGAGACACAGGGAAAAAGCGGTCAGTTAGTGAACTAAATGACAGAGAAAGGAGAGCAAAGCGGCGGAACTGGAGAGCAGCACAAGTGAGAAGCAGAACAGCCAAAGCAGCAAGTGCAGCAATCGTAGATCAGTGCATGACGCCACCTCTAAGTCCAGAACCAAGTGTAGAGCCAGCACCAGGGCCCTCAAGGTTAGAGTTAGAGTAAATAGAAGTTATGGTTCCCTATCGGTCAGTCACTACAACGTAGGTCATGACTGACCAATAGGAATCTCGCTAGAGAGGCCAATCTACTTCGAGTGAAACTAAAACAAGCCAATACACATTGGCGTGCAATCATTTGCAACAGCTGTGCAGCCTCGCAGCGCGGGTATTTAACAAGCAGCTGGTGCGATTGCACACTAGCTTTTTGCTTCGGAGCCAAGCACTTCGTATGCTGAACAGAGTGAATTTGAAAGCAAGCCTCTTCTGGATCTCTCCACTTTGGTGCGGGCGTGACGGCACAGCAGCGCGAGCGGTCTTTTTCTCTTCTCTCTCTCTCTTCTTTGTTTGTTGTTTTAAAACAGAGCAAACAAAAAAGCTGTTTTCACGGCTGGTAAGGTGCGCGGTTAAAGCGCTCAACGGCCGTTTTTACGGCTGGTAAGGTGCGCGATTAAAGAGCTCAACGGCCGTTTTCACGGCTGGTAAGACCAGCGTGAGAGAATCGCGCACAGACAGGTGCACATTCCTGTCTGTGTTCGCCGTGACCGTTCCCCTGCGTGCTTCAGCACCAAGGAGAGCAGTCTCTAAAAGAGCTTACACAGATAGTTTGCGTCTTTTTCAAGATGACATTCTATCTGTGTGTTTCTGGATGCGGTCGTTACCTGGGGTCGCGGGATGGTCACGATCGCTGCCTTGTGTGTCTGGGCCTCGAACACGCACAGGCAGCGTTCGTGGATGAGTCATGTACCCATTGTGGGAAGATGACCATCTCGGAGCTGAGGTCGAGACTCTCGTTCCTGCAAAGGGGCGGAGTCCCCGTGCCTGCACCTCGTTCCAACCCCCCTTCGCGGGTTGCTACGGGCAGTGACACGGGTGACCTGAGGATTACAGTGAGCGCGCTTCCTTCGGGGAACCAACCCCCTAGGAACCCTCACTCCTCTCATGCTCCGCAACCAGTTGAGCTGCCAACGGAACGTTCTGGACCATCCTCGAGATGTGTACCAGTCGTTTCGTTCGGCGCTCCCTGCGACGACCAGATGTCGATCGCTGCATCGGAGGGTGGGTCAGACCTCTCCGCGGACGACGGCTCAGAGCCGCTGCCTCCTTCGGGTGTGCCAGCAGTGCCCGAGTCGGACCCGGAGATGATGGCCATGCTTTCCCGGGCCGCCAACAGGATCGGGCTCGTGTGGAACCCTCCACCGTGTCCCGAGCCCTCGAGGTTGGACGATTGGTATCTCGGGGTGGCGCGCGCTGGTTCTCAGCAACCCACCCCAGTGCCTTTCTTCCCGGAGGTGCATGAGGAGCTCACAGGGACGTGGACGGCACCTTTTACTGCCAGAAACCGTCTCGGTGGCTCCTCCTCCCTCACCACCCTTGATGGCGGGGCAGCTAAGGGATACACGCGTATCCCGCCAGTGGAACGGGCCGTTGCTATGCAACTGTGCCCTAACTCCACTTGGCGTGGAGAACCGTGTCTTCCTTCCCGGGCCTGTAAGTACTCGTCGGACCTGACCGGCAAAGCTTACAAGGCCTGTGGGGAAGCTGCCTCTGCCATGCACGCTATGGCGTTGTTGCAGGTTCATCAGGCCAAGGCACTGAAGGACCTGCACGAGGGTGGTCATGATCCACAAGTTCTCCAAGAACTTCGTGCCGCAACTGACCTCGCGCTTCGTGCGACGAAGGTCACTGCGCGGTCAGTGGGTCGTGCGATGTCCACACTTGTGGTCCAGGAACGCCATCTCTGGCTGTGTCTGGCTGACATGCGGGAGACCGACAAGATCAGGTTCCTTAACTCCCCCGTGTCCCAGACCGGCCTCTTCGGCGACGCGGTCGAGAACTTTGCCCAGCAGTTCTCGGCTGTACAGAAGCAGACTGAGGCTATCAGTCACATCCTGCCGCGGCGGTCAGCTGCTGCCTCCACCCCACCGCCCGCGGCTCCTCGGTCTGCTCGTCGCCGTGGGCGTCCTCCTGCGTCTGCCCCTGCTCCCGCGCCGCAGCAGCAGCCTCCATCTAAACGGCGCCGTGGAGCCAGTCGCAGGCAGGGCGCCCCGCCCGTCCAGGCCCCCGCCAAGAGGGGCGGCAAAGCCAAGGGTAAGCGGCCCTAGGACGGGCGACCCAGAGATGGAAGGGACTGCTCTCCAGGAGACGATGACTGCATCGCTCCCTCCCCCGGAAGAGGGCCGGGTGGTAAATCCTTTGTTTCATTTTGTTTGTGTTCCGCCGCTGGCCTTAAAACCAGCGGTACCCAAATTCTCAATAAAAGAGCAGTTTCTATCATCTCTGGGTCCGAAGAAGACCCGGAGAGCAGTGGGGGGTTGGAATCCTCACCACTCTCATCCGCCTCTTCTTCGCCAGCCGGCAGCTGTGTACGGTCCGAGAACGCCACCGAGCCGCCTCCCGCACCTCCTGCCCCGTGGAACCAGGTAAGTGCTGCACAGCACACTCAGACCCCGCTACGGGCCGCCTCCCAGAGAGAGCCTCCCGAGCCGCGTCCCTGTGTTCCACCTCGCTGCCCCACTCCGGGTACGCCTACGGTCCCTTTGGTCCCGCTTGTACGGTCTCTGCGAGCCTGGTTAGCGCTCCCCAGTCCGTCTCGCTGGCTCATTCGAACCATCAGGCTCGGCTATGCGATTCAGTTCGCCCGGCGTCCCCCCAAGTTTCGGGCCATCCACTCCACTACAGTGAGAGCAGCCGATGCCCATGTCTTGCGTGCGGAGATCGCAGTCCTACTGGCGAAGGATGCGATAGAGCCGGTCCCTCCAGCCGATATGAGGTCAGGGCACTACAGTCCCTACTTCATTGTACCCAAGAAAGGTGGTGGGTTATGACCGATCTTGGATCTGCGAGTTTTGAATCGGAGCCTCCACAAGCTACCGTTCAAAATGCTCACGCAGAGACGCATTTTCGAATGCATCCGTCCCCAAGATTGGTTTGCAGCGATCGACCTGAAGAACGCGTACTTTCATGTCTCGATTCTTCCTCGACACAGGCCATTCCTGCACTTTGCGTTCGAGGGTCGAGCATATCAGTACAAGGTCCTACGCTTCGGGCTGTCTCTGTCCCCCCGTGTCTTCACGAAAGTCACGGAGGGGGCCCTTGTTCCCATGAGAGAACAGGGCGTTCGCATCCTCAACTATCTCGACGACTGACTCATACTAGCACACTCTCGAGATCAGCTATGCGAACACAGGGACCTAGTGCTCAGGCACCTCAGCCAGTTGGGTCTTCAGGTCAACTGGGAAAAGAGCAAACTCTCCCCTGTGCAGAGGATCTCTTATCTCGGTATGGAGTTGGATTCGGTCGCTCAGACAGCACGCCTCACAGAGCAGCGTGCTCAGTCGGTGCTGAACTGCTTGAACACGTTCAAAGGCAGGACGGCGGTCCCACTGAAATTCTTTCAGAGGCTCCTGGGGCATATGGCAGCAGCAGCAGCGGTAACCCCGCTCGGCCTGCTTCATATGAGACCGCTTCAGCACTGGCTTCACGGCCGAGTCCCGAGATGGGCGTGGCATCACGGCACTCACCGGGTGGCAATCACACCGGCGTGCCGCCAGACCTTCAGCCCGTGGTCAGACCCCTTGTTCCTGCGGGCAGGAGTCCCCTTGGAACAGGTGTCCAGGCATGCTGTGGTATTCACAGATGCCTCTGCCACCGGCTGGGGTGCCACGTACAACGGGCATGCAGTGTCAGGGGTGTGGACGGACCCCCAACTGCATTGGCAAATCAATTGCCTCGAGTTGCTAGCAGTACATCTCGCTCTGAGCCGCTTGAAAAGGCCGCTACAGGGCAGGGACGTGCTGGTCCGTACGGACAACACGGCGACCGTTGCGTACATCAACCGACAAGGTGGTCTACGCTCCCGTCGCATGTCGCAACTCGCCCGCCATCTCCTCCTCTGGAGTCAGAAGCATCTGAGGTCGCTTCGAGCCATGCATGTCCCCGGCGTGCTCAACCGTGTGGCCGACGAGCTATCACGAGCTGTGCTTCCGGGAGAATGGCGACTCCACCCCCAGGCGGTTCAGCTGATCTGGAGAGAGTTCGGGGAGGCTCAGGTAGACCTGTTTGCCTCCTCAGAGACCTCCAACTGCCAGCTGTTTTACTCCCTGACCGAGGGAACACTCGGCACGGACGCACTGGCACACAGCTGGCCCCGGGGCCTTCGCAAATGTGCGTTTCCCCCAGTGAGCCTACTTGCGCAGACACTGTGCAAAGTCAGGGAGGACGAGGAGCAGGTCCTTCTGGTGGCTCCCTATTGGCCCACCCGGACTTGGTTCCCAGAACTCATGCTCCTCGTGACAGTCCCTCCCTGGCCCATTCCTCTGAGGAAGGATCTTCTGACTCAGAGACGGGGCACCCTATGGCACCCGCGCCCAGACCTCTGGAAACTCCATGTCTGGTCCCTGGACGGGATGCGGAGGTTCTAGGTGACTTACCACCAGAGGTACTTAACACCATCACTTCAGCACGGGCGCCGTCCACGAGACGTGCTTACGCCCTGAAGTGGAACCTGTTCGTCGAGTGGTGTTCTTCTCGCCGAGAAGACCCCCGAAGATGTTCGATAGGGTCTGTGCTTTCCTTCTTGCAGCAGGGTTTGGAGCGTAGACTGTCTCCCTCCACCCTCAAAGTACATGCTGCCGCTATTTCAGCTTATCACGACCACATAGATGGCAAAACAGTTGGAAAGCACGACCTGGTCGTCAGGTTTCTTAGGGGGGCGAGACGATTAAATCCTCCTCGACCCCCCTCCATACCCTCTTGAGATCTTTCCCTGGTGCTTCGAGCACTTCAGGATGTTCCCTTTGAGCCTCTGCAGTCAGTAGACTTAAAGCTTCTTTCCATGAAGACTTTGCTGCTGGTTGCACTGGCCTCTGTCAAGAGGGTAGGAGACCTGCACGCATTTTCGGTCGACGAATCGTGCCTAGAGTTCGGGCCAGGTGACAGCCATGTGGTACTAAGACCCCGGCCTGGCTATGTGCCCAAGGTTCCTACCACTCCCTTCAAAGACCAGGTAGTGAACCTGCAAGTGCTGCCTTTGGAGGAGGCAGACCCAGCCCTGGCTTTGCTCTGTCCCGTTCGCGCTCTGCGTATGTACGTGGACAGAACTCAAAGCGTCAGGACCTCAGACCAGCTCTTTGTCTGTTACGGAGGCCAGCAGAAGGGAAAGGCTGTCTCCAAGCAGAGGATGGCCCACTGGATAGTGGATGCCATCGCCTTGGCTTACCAAGCACAAGGCGTGCCCTGCCCGCTCAGGTTGCATGCACACTCCACGAGAGGTGTTGCATCCTCCTGGGCGCTGGCACGTGGCTCCTCGCTAACAGATATCTGTAGAGCTGCGGGCTGGGCGACACCTAACACGTTCGCTAGATACTATAGCCTACGTGTAGAGCCGGTCTCCTCCCGTGTTCTCACCCTAGACGGGTAGAAGCACTGAGAGGTCTGGCTCTGTCGGCTTGCTGCACCCTACTGTGCACCCTTATTGCTCCAGAGTAAAACCTGTCGAGTCCTCCAAAACCCCTCGGCCCGGACTTGGCGGAGCGCCCGGCGCCAGGCCCTTATCCGCTGAATCCTTGAGAACCGGATCTGGGCTGGGTTCCATATGTGTGACCCTACGGGGATCCCATATGTGTATATTTCCACGGCTGCTCCTATCGGAAGCCCGTGTCTTTCCCTTGGGCTAAGTCACCCATTTTTCATATGCAGTACAGCCTTCGGGCTAGTCCATATGCATTTCCACATAACTCTTTGAAGAAGTGGCTTCCGCAGCGTTCCTTCCTAAACAGAAAGGGCACGCTTTCCCAGTGTTATCCAATATCTCACTGTATGGGTTACCACGGAACAACAGTGTCAGACTCACTCTGTGTAAGCCTCCGCCTATCGTCCTTCCAGGCAAGAAGGTGTAGAGGCTTGCACGGGGGCGCTGGATGGGGTGCAGCGGCTGTGGCGCTTTGGTAGGGATTCCTATTGGTCAGTCATGACCTACGTTGTAGTGACTGACCGATAGGGAACGTCTCGGTTACATATGGTAACCCTCGTTCCCTGAGGGAGGGAACGGAGACGTAGGTCCCGTCGCCACATCTGCTGCCGCCCGCCGGGGCGGCCAGCTTTTTCAGGCTTGGCTCCTCAGCAAAAAACTAGTGTGCAATCGCACCAGCTGCTTGTTAAATACCCGTGCTGCGAGGCTGCACAGCTGTTGCAAATGATTGCACGCCAATGTGTATTGGCTTGTTTTAGTTTCACTCGAAGTAGATTGGCCTCTCTAGCGAGATTCCTATTGGTCAGTCATGACCTACGTCTCCGTTCCCTCCCTCAGGGAACGAGGGTTACCATATGTAACCGAGACGTTTCTGTTCAATGTTTCAGTTTTGTAAATCTCTATTTAAGGTGTGTGTGTGTGTGTGTGTGTGTGTGTGTGTGTGTGTGTGTGTGTGTGTGTGTGTGTGTGTGTGAGTGCATGCATGTTCATGTACATGGATCTCCCTATTTATTTATGATAATTTGATTGTCAGTACAAGTATTTCATTAATCAGTGCTTCATTGTGTTGCAGGCAACGTGATCAGGGGCGTTTAAGGTCAAAGAAGGAGAGAAAGAGGCTCCACCTTGACCTGGGAAAATTGAGGTTAAGGCTGGAAAAAGAAAAACAAAAAACATATAAGTACAAAAAAAGATACTTCCGCCAAAAGAATAAAACAGCCTCCCCTTCTTCTAAAGTCAAACATCAATTGAGCACCGCAGCTGCACAGTCACAAGCTCGAAAAACTCTCAAATTTCATTCTGCACTATTGAGGGACTTAAAAAGCAAATATACAACTTCATATGATGAACGAGAGAGGCAGATTATCTCCAAATTGGTATCTGGGCAGATTGTGAAAAAGTACCGCATGCAGAAATATGGACAGAGTGCCATTGGTCTTCCAAGAAGAAGGTGGAAGAGTTTAGATGGAAATGCACTTTCTTTCTCTCGTAAAGAAAAGCTCCGCATTCCAACACATATAAAATCAAGTATCAGAGCCTTCTATGACCGGGATGATGTCAGTCGGGTCACCACTGGGAGAAAACAGACAATAACGCGAAACAAAGTAAAAAAACAAAAGAGATTTCTTGTTGATTCACTGTTAAACCTTCACAGAAAGTTTCAGTCTGAAAATGCAAACAGAGCTTTGTCCTACACTCTCTTTTGCAGACTTCGTCCCTTCTGGGTTGTACATCCAACCATTCAAGACAGAGATACTTGCATGTGCAAAATCCATGAGAACCTTGGCTTTGTGGTTGACAAGTTGAAGCAACTAAATTTGCTTCCCAACTCGAACCTTGAGAAGCTAATAGAGGAGGTATCTTGCAGCACCAGCAGTAAGGAGTGCATGTATGGAGAGTGTCCCAAATGCAAACTGAAAAGCTTCCCACTGGATACTGTTACCAATGCATCAATGCGTATAACATACACACAGTGGGTACTGGAGGAGAAAGAGAAGAACAGAATGCCACAAGAAAATGAGGCTGTGTCATTCAAAGTGACAGCAAAAAAACAAATCGAAAGCTCTTTAGAGGAGCTCATTGAGCATTTCACGTGCCTGCTGCATACGTTCAAGAAGCATGTATTCAACATCAAGCAGCAGTTCTCATTCTCCAGAGAACTAAAGAGAAGTCTGTCCTCACATGAATGCATTATACATGTAGACTTCTCGGAAAACTACTCGTGCAAATACAGTGCTGAGATCCAGGCTGTACATTTCGGTGCCTCACACCAACAGGCAACAATGCACACAGGTGTGTTATATGTTGGTGACAATGTTAGCCCTCTCTGCTTCTGCACCATCTCTCAATCCAAGCAAAAAGGTCCACCAGCAATCTGGCAACATCTTGAACCAGTACTGGACTACATACAAGCCCATCATCCATCTGTGTCTGTGGTCCACTTCTTCAGTGATGGCCCTTGTACTCAATACAGGCAGAAAGGTAATTTCTTCCTGTTCAGTACCGGATTGAGCAAGAAGGGCTTTGAGAGTGGCACCTGGAATTTCTTTGAAGCGAGCCACGGCAAGGGTGCTCCTGATGGTGTTGGGGGAGTGTTAAAAAGACTGGCAGATCAGCTTGTGAGTCAAGGGCGTGACATCCCTGATGCCATCACACTCTACCGAGCGCTACTGAGCACTGGCACCACAGTGAAGCTCTTTTATGTGGAAACCGAGAATATTGTGGATGCATACCGTAACATTCCAGCAAACATCCCATCGGTCCCTGGGACAATGCGAATACACCAAGTGGTCACCAACAGAAAAGGCCACTTGATCTCCAGGGACGTCAGCTGTCTGTGTGCTACACTGAATAACCTGTCCTGCACATGTTTCAACACTCACCACTTCACCTTCCCTCCACTGTCAGCTACCTCAAGCACACCAGTCAGACCTCAACCAATCCAGTCAGAGGAGCACCTGACAGAAGAACTTCAGGGATCCCAGGAGATCGACTGGAATGACGACCAGATTATCGGAAAATGGTGTGTCCTGACATATGACAAGGAGATCTACCCAGGAATCATTGTGGCAAAAGATGAAGGATATGCCCAAGTGAAGTGCATGCACTGTGTTGGCCCAAATAGATATTTCTGGCCAGCCCGTGAGGACAGCATCTGGTACATACTAGATGACATTTTAAGAATGATTCCTGCTCCTCTTAATGTGACAGCACGGCACGTAGAAATACGGAAAGACATCTGGTCAAAACTTGTTGGGTAGGCAGACAGGAATGTTACATTAAATGATCATTAGTGGCTTTTGTTTATTCTGTTAAGGCCAAACATGTTCAACAGTTAGCTTTTCCTTTACCGAGTCCTTTGGCTCCGGTCCTGAGCGCCAGTACTTAAAAGTTGTTGTGTAGTTGAGGACTAACGACTGTCTGCTGGGTGGGAATGGTTAATAAAAAAAAATTGCTGTATCACCATTCACCTGAAATGTCGATATGCGTCTAATCTTTAAACCCAATTTATATAGACATAAGATTTTTCGCCAGTTTACTTTCTCCATGTTACAACACACTCACCAAATGCCTATATAATCATTATATGATCTGCATTTTGTTTTTTATACTTTTTTTATAGTGGCCTTTAGTAAGTGATCGTTAGTGGTTTTTGCTTATTCTGTTAAGGCCAAACATGTTCAATTGATCATTTAATTGCAATGTAATTTTGGTGTTTTAATAAAACAATTGGTTTACATTTACATCCGCAGAATCATCATCATTTTTCATAAAATGTCTCTAAAATAAATATCTAAAATATCTCAATAGAGCTGTCTCCAAAATAGGCTGATTAGTCATGTTGAATTAAAGGTTTATGAATGTCCAATTAGGACTCCATTACACCCATAACTGTAACTCAAACAAGAAGTATAACCAATACGGTAACTGTTGTCAACCCTGTTACTGATGTGTCAACCCTGTTACTTGTATAATATTCTAATATCATTTAAAAAATAAAAATAAAAATGTAATCAACTAATTGTATATGTTTAGTAAGAGAGGCTAATAATCCACTCAAAGTTGAATTGAGGTGTTTTATTTTTGTTTCCATACATTTTTCTTAAAACAGAAGATGCTGGGAGAGTGTCATTTGCAAATTAACGTATTCATCCACTAAAAAAAATAAAACTTTCAAGATGCTCAATTCACAAACACTCTTAATGTAACAAGGAGGGGTTTATCTTTCACAGTATATCAGATTTGTTCTATATATGTATTTAAAAACTTTTCAAAAAGTAATTACTATGTCTGTAACAGGGTTGACAAAACACACACATTTACGTTGGTTATATGAAAAAAAATAAAAAAATAAGATAGCCTGAGATGGCACGGCACATTTTCCTGAGAGGTAAGGATCTACTTCATCCAAAAAGGGGCTTAAAGATTTTCAAAACAGTACTTTGAAAATCAAACATTAAAAGTGGGAAATGGCACGTTTTCGTATAATGACCCGTATCTCCCTGCTAATTAATGTTCTTTTTTTTTTTTTCAGAGTGGTGTGAATGATGTCGTGGCAGCGGTTCAAGAGTATCAAGCTCAGTTACTGAACAGCTTGAGGAGTCAGCTACAAACAGTATTCCACAGACATGCAGGAAGTGAACATCAGCAAGAAGCTTTGGGACTCTTTGACTCCTTTAAAGATCCATTTGCTGCAGTTTCAACATCATATAGACAGGACAGTGTCATAAAAGAAAATTTCAATTTTGTGGAAGCAGAAGAGGTTTCAGTTGGATTGGCAGTATGTTGTCAGAAAAGAGATAAAAGAAGAGATCTCGCCATAAAAAACAAATGTTTCCATTATATACCCCTGATAAAGAGTTTAGAACAATTACTGTCTCATCCAAAAATCTTTGCCATGATAAATAGTGGATCCAAGAAATGCAGTGGTGGATATTTTTATGACATCATAGATGCTGAACTCATGCTGTCACACCCTTTATTTTCTTCTAGACCCTCTGCTTTACAGATAATCCTTTATTCGGATGAAATCGAAATTTGCAATCCCCTTGGGTCTCATGCCTCAAAGAATAAATTGCTCATGTTTTACTACACTTTGGGAAACATTAATCCAAAGTACAGGTCAAAATTAGCTTCAATCCGCCTTCTTGCCATTGCGAAGCAAAGTGAACTCTCAGAATGTGGAGTTGATGCCATATTGGCAAGATTGCATGAGGACTTGGTAAAGCTATATAATGGTGTGAAAATTCATCTGGCAAGTGGTGAACATGAACTGTATGGAGCAGTGGTTTCCATTTGTGGAGATACTTTAGCTCAACATGAGTTGTGTGGATTTAAAGAGGGCGTGGGCTTTGCGTACAGTAAATGCAGACATTGTGAATGTTCTTTTGAGGACATGCAAAATTTTTTTAATGAAGATAACTTTGAGCAAAGGACCCTAGAAAGACATATTCGACAGTGCAGTGACACTGAGAAAGCCAGCACTGAATATCTCAGGAACAGCCTTAAAACTACATACGGAATAAACCGAAGGAGCAAAGTAATGGATTTCCCTGCCTTCAATTTAATTTAACAAACACCTCAAGATATAATGCATGTCATTCTTGAGGGCATTGCTCCTTTGGAAATTAAGTGTATGTTGAAACAATTGGTTCTTTTGGACAACTGGACCTAGATGCTTTCAATTCTGATATCATTGGTTTCCCATACTCTCCACAAGATACTAGAGATAGGCCTAGCCCTATTGTGTATAGTACATTAGCTTCCAATGACAACAAACTGAAACAGTCATCAGGTCAAATGCTTGTTTTACTCAAAATATTGCCATTTCTGTTGGATGTGATTAGAGGTACTGCTTATTCATCATTCATTCTTGAGCTTCTGGAGATAGTTCAAATTTTGTTTTCACCTGTTATTTGCCTTGAGACTATTGACAAGTTGAAAGTACTTATTGAACAGCATCTTAAACATTTTAAGGACCTTTTCTCAGAGAACAACATTACACCTAAACAACATTACTTGATTCATATTCCATCCCAGATTAAACTGTTGGGACCAATGCTACGTCACATGTGCATGAGATTCGAATCCAAACATTGTTTTTTTTTAAAAATGGGTTTCAAAAGTAAATTTCAAAAATGTCTGTAAGTCCTTGATTAAGCATAACCAAATGTTTGAATGCTGTCAGAATGTAAACAGTTCCGATCACCCTATTTTTACCAGCGAATGTGTATTGGGACCAGTATCAGAAGTAAAAAACATGCCATATTTAACAGGAAAAGTAAGGGACTACTTTGGAGTTGATCAGATAAACCATGCATTGTCTGTTAAGTGGATTACTTTGAATGGTAACAAATACATTCGTGAAAAATCATTACTTGTGTGTATGGCAAATGCTAGTAGCCTACCTGAATTTGGACTTGTGAGGAACATATTTGTCATAAATTCATCTTTGTATTGTTTTGAGTGTCAGATGTTCAGTACAGTCTGTTTTGACAGAGACTACATGTCTTATAAAATTGAGGTTCCCAACCTGGCAGAGGCAACTGAACTGGTAAATGCAGACAACCTTGTAGACTTCACACCATATTACAGTTTCAGTCACAGGGACATTACATATGTCCCTATGAAGTATTACCTTGGAGATGTAATTGAATTACATAAAGCCTCAAATGTGTGAGGAAGTTATGGGTGTGTTCTATAAATTACATACTATTTTGGCTGTATACTTTTTTTTGTCTTTCATTTATCATTGTGATGTTTTGAAATATTCTTGGTTCAATACAAGCTAAGCTCAATCAACAGTAGAATGTTGATCAAACCTTTTTTAAGAAGAAAATGTTAAATCCGTTATTTTTGTGCTCATCAACATTACACAACAAATGCTGCCGATGATCTTAACCTGTTTTGAACCCAGAATGTTCCTTGTATAAAGAGATTGTATAACGATTGTATTCACATGTAAAGTGCTGTCTGTTTTGACAGCCACAGGGATACAAAAATCTTTAAGTGTATATGATTGTTCTACATACATGAAATTCAGTGTTGTATGTTTTTGTTGATATGAAATTTAGTAAATCAGAATCAAACCACTTTTTGACCAAGTGTTTATGTTCACACAAGCAATTTGTCTTCAATTTAATTTTCAAATACCTGAACAGACACAAACCTATGAACAGGAGATGACTAACAAAACAAAATCATAAATCTTTGAGCTTTCTTAATTAAGATTCTTGAAATTCGAATTTGTGGGGGTACTATTATTCTTAAAATTAGCACAAATATCTAATTGAACATGCACAAAAACTTGCACTTTATAACTGTCACTTGTTTCTAGTAAAATCTACCTCAAAATGAGTTAAAATGTACTTGTCAAGACCGAAGAAGAACAATTTTATTATATTAAGATTTAAAGTCTAGTGTGCAATGCATTATATAAGACTTTTTATCTTTCATGGCAAAAAACAAGATGTATTTTCTAGAAATAAGTTTTTTTTTTCTTTCTTAGATTTCAGTTTTTGCAGTGAAAAGAGTAAGCGCAGAAAAATGGGAGTCAGAAGAATATAGATCCTATTTATTTTACGTAAGCATGAAGCTGCAGTTTCACAATACATGCATTACACTTACGTATAGCACTGTAATTTGGTCTGGCCCCCTTCCTGTTCAAAGGAGTGATGAGATAGTTAGTAGACTGTCCTCACTCAATGGCTGGCTGTCTAAGTGGTGCCCGCAAAATAATATAGAATTCATAGACAATTGGAAAAGTTTTTGGGGCAGACCTGACCTGTTGAAAAGAGATGGTATTCATCCCTCCTCCTCTTCTCTCTAGTAATATGGCATATAGTCTTAGAGCTCAAACATGACAATCTGGGGCTCAGGTCAGGAAGCAGACAAACTGGCTAAACCGACCATCTGCGAGCTGTCTCACGTCACTGAGGTCAGATACATCCCATCACATAGAGACTCTTTCACTTTGATATCATCATATAGGGACTGTGCCTGTTCCCCGAATTAGGAAATACAAAAAACTTCCAACCCCATCTAAGGGTAAAAATTAATTGATATAAAACAGATATAATACAAATGAACAAATGATAAAGCTCGGGTTGCTGAATATTTGATCCCTTACTTCAAAAGCACTTATTGTTAATGATATGATTACAGACTATAAACTAGATGTGCTGTGTTTGACAGAAACCTGGCTAAAACCAAACAATTACATTACTTTAAATGAGTCCACCCTGCAAGATTACGGTTATAAACATGAGCCTCGTCTGAAAGGCAAAGGGGGAGGTCTTGCTGTGATTTATAGTAATATTTTTGGAATTACTATGAAGTCTAGTTTCAAATATTATTATTTTGAAGTGTTGGTGCTTAATGTAACAATATCTAGTGTAAATGATAAATCACATTTGAGATTTGTGCTGGCTACTCTATACAGGCCACCAGGGCACCATACAGACTTTATCAAAGAACTTGCTGACTTTCTATCAGAGTTAGTACTGGCTGCAGATAAAGACCTAATTGTTGGTGATTTTAATATGCATGTAGATAACGAAAAAGATGCATTAGGATTGGCATTTAAAGACATTCTTAACTCTATTGGAGTTAGACAACATGTGTCAGGACCTACTCATTGTCGTAATCATACTCTAGATCTAATATTATCACATGGAATCAATGTTGATGTCGTTGAAATTCTGCAGCAGAGCGATGACATCTCAGATCATTATCTAGTCTTGTGTAAACTTAATTTAGCCAAGGCTGCAAAGCCGACTCCGTGTTACTGTTAGACCTATCTCTTCTGCCACTTAAGATTGCTTTATAAATAATCTTCCTGATCGGTTTTATCATCTCAGCATCCCGGAGAGCTTAGAAGAACTCGATATTGCGACAAACTTTTAACTCTCTCTTTTCCAGCACTTTAGACACAGTTGCTCCTTTGTGCTTAAGGCGAGACACTACAGGTGAATAGCGTAATTTTTTTAACTAGCAGATATCACCATGAAACTTTGCCAGTTGATTACCTACATTAAGATGAGGAAAAAAATGTATTACAAGTTTTCTGTAATTTAATGTTTAAATATGCAAATGAGACATTATCCAATTAAATATGCACTAATTTGCATATATTTAAAAAAATGAAATCTGAGTATTGGATAAAGCCAGGTTCAAAATTATTTTTTCATTGTGTTCACATATCAGATGGGAAAAAAATTACAGAGGGATTTATGGATATCTACTTTTGTTATCCTGTAAATCAGAATATACTGCCAATAGCCTTAAAAAATGATTTTCACCATGTTTTTTGGAATAAAATGTTATATAAATCAGGCTAGGAATAATATATTTACAAATCCCTCTGTAAATGTCTTCATAATATAACTAGGTACAAGACTGGAAAGTTTTGGTGTATATAGGTGCTACTGAAGTGGAGATTTAGGACTTGGGAGTATGAGAGAAAAGTCATTTTGAGAAAATGGGCTTTAAAGATTTAGCATCAGCCAATGAGATTGCGCATTTAGAGTAAAATCCCCCCTTTTACTTTCACGATTGGTTGCTGATAAAAAGGGAATGACCATATTTGGATACGGCAGTATTGTACAGGAGAGAGAGAGCTTTCTAACGGTGTGTGTGATGACAGGGTGCAGATCGCGATCACGGAGCAGAGGGATGATTTATAACGACAACTTTTGATGAATTTGTGAGAAATCTACAGATGCAAACAGACAAAGTGTAGTAAAATAAAGACCTAAATGTGTATTTCTGACTTTTTTTCACCATAAGTCTGAAAGAAGACATGTTATTGAAGACAAATATCCCAAAATTTCAAAATTGACCAGTGAAAAAAAAAAACGATGTTTTTGCCTGCCGTGTCTCGCCTTAAAGAAAATTAAAGAAAATAGTCCAACGCCATGGTACAACGAGCACATTCAGGCCCTTAAGAGAGCAGCCAGAAAAATGGAGCGCAACTGGAAGAAAACGTCTCGGGTTATGACTATAACCCTTGTTCCCTGAGAAGGGAACGAGACACTGCGTCGAGAATCGACACTTTGGGGACGCTCCCTTAGCGTGCACCTCTGAAGTAAGAATGAAACTAATCCAATCCTGATTGGTGTTGCGTCGTGACGTAACATGTGACGGCATAACCGGATGCATAAAAGTGACGCTGACACACACACACATCAGCTCCGCGATGAAGCAAGACGCTCTAAGGCCTCGAGGGGCGTGGCAGGACGACGCAGTGTCTTGTTCCCTTCTCAGGGAACAAGGGTTATAGTCATAACTCGAGACGTTCCCTTTCGAGGGAACTCAACACTGCGTCGAGAATCGACACTTTGGGGAACGAATGCCCACTAGGCCACGCACCAAACAGGCCTGCCCAGGAGTGAAACTGATTTAGGCACTCAGCAGGACGAGAGCACACGTGCGCCAGGCGTACTGGGGAGGTGCAGACTATAGAACCGTACAAAAGTGTGTGGGGTAGCCCAACCGGCTGCCTCACAAATCTCCTTGATGGGAACTCCCGAAAGGAGGGCCCTAGAGGACGCCATGCCTCTAGTAGAAAGAGCCCTAATGGCCAAAGGTGAAGGGAAATTCCGCACCTTGTAGGCCTACTTATGGTTTGTATAGCCGGGAGCCCCTAATAGGTGATCCAAAACACACTACAGTAGGTCCGACCTCCTCCAAGAAGAGGACCTCTCAAGGTAATACTCGGAACTCTGACTGGCAGAGCAAGGAACCTCTCCTTTTTTGCCGACACATGAGGTGGAGGATGAAATACTTGCAGGACCATGGACCTAGCCATGATAAATTGCACTTAAGGCACATAGCTGGGTCTCGGATGCAGGATGGCTTTAACTCCGCCGGGGGCACACCCAGTCTCTTACCGGCTGTAAAACCCGGACTCCCTGTCTGGTAGGGGAACACATTCTATGGCCCCTTAATTCCAGTAGAGTCTGTACCTCTTGTTCCATAACCCGAGCCTGTTCTGGAATCACTGCAGTCGGTACCACCCCAGCAAACTAGGGAGGTCGGTGACCGAACTGCAATCTGTACCCATATTTTATAATATTTTATAATATACAGGACCCATATAGATATATTCGGAAGGCGTTGCCATTTTTCTACAAAATCTACTAAGGGAACCAGACCCTCGAGACTGGCCTCGGGTGTTTTCCGAGCACTATTCTCGACTTCCTGAAGCGGAGGACCGGCAGGAAAAAAGTCGATACAGATTTTGTGACCATAGTCGGTGCCCTGTTGCAAGCTTTTGGGGCGAACGCCACGAAGTGCGTTCGCTGGAAATCGATGTGGCCCGAAGCGTCAAAGACGGCGGGACAACATTTTCTTCCCTGAGGGCACCTGCTGCTAGAACAACCTCGATTGGCCCTCAGAGGTCCTTCAATTAGGACCTCTTCGCCTGAAGGACGGCCCTCAGGTCAACCTTCTGGCTGGAGGACTTCGGTTGAGAGTGCTTCCTCTGTTTGCCAAACTCCCGCAGGAGGGGCTCTAGAGGCAACGCTCTCTTTTTTTTTTTTTCGCTTCCTGAAACCTGTCAACGACTGTAGTGACAGCGTTGGAAAACAGGCCAGAAGGAGATAGCGGAGCGGCCAACGGGAAATATTTGCTCCTCACTTAGATCTTTAAGAAGATCGGCCTGGTACGCCTGCAAAATCGTCATAGAGTGCAGGCACGCACCAGCCTGACCTTTTCTTTTCTAAATATTTTACCAAAGGAACCAGGCTCTCGAGCCTGGCTTCGGGTATTAATCGGGATCCGTTCTCGACCCCCTGAAGCGGGTTTCCGGCAGGGCTGGACCGAAAATGATTCTCGATTGGCGAACGCGAATGCTGCCTGGCCGCAAAAATGTGGGGCGGACAGTGCAGCCTGCGTTCGCTGGAAACCGATGTGTCCCGAAACGTTTTTAACGGCGTAAGAGCAACATCAATTTCCTGCACCATATAAGCCCAGCCAACCAGTGCAGAGGTGTTCCTGCACGGTTTGTTGGGCAGCGCCGGGGCTTAAAGTGAAGATGCCGGATCAGGAGACAGATAGCTTGTTTTCTCTAAAGCTTCCTCCATCTGCGGCATCTTGCCATAACCCGACTCTCTCGCACCCACCACATTCGAATAAAAATATAATGAATGTGGTGAGATACGTAAAGAGTGGGGTTTTTCCCAGGATCTACACATATATATTTATATTTTTATAAAGATCTGGGAAAAACAGTAAGCCCCGGCTCTGAGGCTGTGAACGGTGCTGCAGGAATCTCTCGTCTAGTTCATTTTGACGGGGATCATCCTGCTTATTTTGTGGGCAGCTCATATATTTTATATATATATATATATATATATGTTTATTTATATATTTATTTAGTCTGGCCACAGCACGCATCACAACCTCCACGAGCTCTACATAAGCAGAAACATAAGCCGGCGAGTGTGACTCATGTTGCTCGTTCCCGATGCTGAGCACATCTACTTCCTTATAACAGATAGCTCGAGCACTGGGCACTCGTCACGGCCAGAAGAAGCCGCATCGCGGGCTTCTGCGTCATGAACGAGTGTCATAGAATCTGCGGATGATGAGAGAAAAGGTGCCTCAGCAGTCTCGTTCTCATCCGCGAGATCCTTTTGCGATCTCCACGATCTAAGCCGTCGCGCCGCCTCAATGGACGCGGGACCCGAACCGCGGGGATCGCGAGCCTGGCCATCATCAGGAAATAATATAGCCAAGCGGGAGCGCAGCACTCTAATAGGAAGTGCTTCACAGTGTGCACAGGCAGCCCTCTCGAGAGCTGACAGTGCGTGCTGCGCCCCTGAACAATACACACACACACAGCTGATGCGTGTCCCCACCCGTGGCATATATTATCTTGGGCAGGGGTGCACACACTTAGTGTATTGTTCACTCGCCATAATAAAGAGCTTTGCACAGACAAACAACACCAAATAAGACAGACAGTTTCACAGAGAGCGCTTGCTGAAGAGCTAAAGCTGATGTGTGTGTGTGTCAGCGTCACTTTTATGCATCCGGTTATGCCATCACATGTTACGTCACGACGCAACACCAATCAGGATTGGATTAGTTTCATTCTTACTTCAGAGGCACACGCTAAGGGAGCGTCCCCAAAGTGTCGATTCTCGACGCAGTGTTGAGTTCCCTCGAAAGGGAACAAAACTAGAGGCATTTCGTATTTCATGGAAAGAGAGCACGATTGCATACAGAGAGGCCTGCTAGATCTGCTTATTTTTTTTAAACAAAACCCTAGGTATTTATTTGAAACAGTGGCTAAACTAACGAAAAATAAAGCTTCTAACCCAGATGTTTCCAAGCAGCATAGCAGTAATGACTTATGAACTTCTTTACTTACAAGATTGATAATATCAGGGAGAAAATTATAACTATTGCAACCGTCTACTACAGTATCACATCAGACATCATGCATTGTAGTCTCCCTGATGAAAAATTCAATTCATTCATTGCTATAGGAGAGGATGAATTTTATAAACTCATTAAATCTTCTAAATCGACAACATGTATGCTATACCAACTAAACTACTGAAAGAGATGCTTTCAGAGGTCATAGATCCTCTTCTTAATATAATTAATTCATCTTTGTCATTAGGATACGTACCAAAAACTTTTAAGCTGGCTATGATTAAACTGCTTGTTAAAAAAACGCAACTTGTTCCTACAGAATTAGTCAATTACAGGCCGATCTCGAATCAAAATTTTCTGTCAGTGATACTAGAAAAGGCAGTATCTTCACAACTATGTTCCTTTCTAGAAAGATATGATATCTGCGAGGATTTTCAATCAGGATTCAGACCGTATCATAGTACTGAGACAGCTCTCATTAGAGTCACAAATGATTTGCTCTTATCATCCGATCGTGGTTGTATCTCTTTATTAGTATTACTCGATCTTAGTGCTGCATTTGACACTATCTACCACAACATTATTTTAAATAGACCCGAAAATTATGTTGGCATTAGTGGAATTGCACTAGCATGGTTTAAATCATACTTATCTCACCGTTATCAGTTTGTAGCAGTAAGTGTACCACAAGGCTCAGTACTAGGACCGTTGCTGTTCACTCTGTACATGCTACCCTTAGGAGATATCTTTAGGAAGCATGGCATTAGTTTTCACTGTTATGATGATGATGATACTCAGCTCTATATTTCTTCAAGCCCTGACGAAACTTACTTAATTTTCTACTACTTAATTCTGAAAAAACAGAGATTCTAATTATTGGACAAAAAACTTTCTCATGTAATAACCTAGAATTCTGTCTAACACTTGATGGCTGCTCTGTCAAGTCCTCGTCGTCGGTTAGGAACCTGGGTGTGCTCTTTGATACCAATCTTTCATTTGAAAGTCACGTGTCTAGTATCTGTAAAACCGCATTTTTTCATATCAAATATATATCTAAATTATGTCATATGCTCTCAATTAAAAATGCAGAACAATTAGTTCATGCGTTCATGACATCAAGGCTAGATTATTGTAATGCTCTACTGGGTGGTTGCCCTGCACGTTTAATAAATAAACTACAGCTGGTCCAAAATGTAGCCGCTAGAGTTCTTACCAGAACCAGGAAGTATGACCATATTAGCCCGGTTCTGTCAACACTGCATTGGCTCCCTATTAAACATCGTATAAACTTTAAAATATTGCTGATTACTTACAAAGCACTAAATGGTTTAGCGAGCTCTTAACGCATTATAGTCCTTCACGTCTATTGCGATCTCAAAATTCTGGCCAGTTGATAATACCTAGAATATCAAAATCGACTGCTGGCGGTAGATCCTTTTCCTATTTAGCAACAAAACTTCGGAACAATCTTCCTAACATTGTCCGGGAAGCAGACACAGTCTGTCAGTTCAAATCTAGACTAAAAACACATCTCTTTAGTTTAGCATACACATAACACATTATAGACTGCATAGTTTAGATCAGCTGGAACCGGGAACACTTCCCATAAATCCTGATGTACTTGGTACATCATAAGAACGATGGCGTCTACGCTAATATTAGTCTCTCTGTTTATCCCGAGGTTTACCGCAGTCCGCCGGATCCAGGCCATATCCAGATCTGATGAAGGACCATCGCATAGACACGACGACAACGCATCCCTGAAGTGCCAGCCTCATCAGCCCTGTGAAGGCCTCATGGACACCTCAACAATCTCGTCTCCATCCCGGCACGATGACTTCGACCCCCAACAAGATGGAACTGGATAAATATTGTGAAAGTTCTGATCCAATCTGACTTCTGACCTATAATGCTGCCTGAATCATAATCATACACTGTTCGTTTGTTGGCCAGAGGAGAACTGGCCCCCTGACTGAGCCTGGGTTCTTCCAAGGTTTTTTTTCTCCATTCTGTCACCTGATGGAGTTTTGGTTCCTTGCCACCTTTTTCGCCTTTCTCGCCATTGGCTTTTGGCTTGCTTAGTTGGGGACTGTGGCAAAGCAGGGCGAGGTCGAGGGACGTGAGAGAACGGCGCCAGGCCGGTGGCGTGATTGATAATGAGCGACACGTCCGTGACGTACCGTTCTCTCACGTCCCTCGACCTCGTCCTAATCGCTACAGGGACATTTCATTTTATATTTAAAGCTGCAGTAGGGAGTTTTGAGAAAACCTTGACTTAGCCTGAAAATTTGAACAAGCACAACTTACAGGTCCCACCCCCTTGCTCTCTGCAGCCCTCCCTCCACAGCTCCTCCCCCACAGCGGAGCCTGCCGTGAACGCGCAGGCTAGTAAGCAGGGCCACCGATGACGGCGGATTATAAACAGTTATGGCACATTCACTAATAGGGACGAAACATCAACAATATGCTTTACATTGACTATGGCCTGCCCATACTTTGACTACAAACTTGGTCCTCAAATCATTATGTATTTTGCAATACATGTAACTTTATAACGTTGCACTCTTTCTATAAGTTATAAATAGCTAGTAAGATAACGTTAATATAACGGTAACTAACGTTACAGTATGTAAGTAATTATTCTAGCGATATGTTGTAACACCAAGCAGATGGCCACGTCTGCCATTTTGATTAAATTACTGGCAGGGCCGGACTGGGACCAAAATTCGGCCCTGGCATTTGTGGTTTTCACCAAGTAATTGATGACGTTAAAAAAACGTCCCCAGAATCTGAACATTTTTCCCACTGAGACACACCATACAAGGCAGCAATGACTTTCACACTGTAGGCATACACGTCATGATATAAGACTTAGGCGCATAGACTTTAGTCCATACACATTCACAGCACACACGAGCATGGCACAGCGGCCAAAAACACACGCACACAAGAGCATGGCACAGCGGCCAAAAACACACGCACACACGAGCATGGCACAGCGGCCAAAAACACACGCACACACGAGCATGGCACGGCGGCCCGACGCACACAACACAACTGCTTAATAAAGAAAAAGCACCATGACCAAACCACAATAGAATATATATGATAAAAAGAAGCATGACCTACCTTATTAAATCAGCAGCCGTTGCATCAGCGCGCTCTTCTCCGCTACCCTTTCAATGATGCAAATCGTTTTTTCCGGGTTTCTCACGTATTTTGGCTCTTTTCCAGCTGGCTTCCCGTTTTAGTATTTTCCCGTAAAATATCCCGTATTTTTACGCTCTGATTGTGTTAACTCAGAACACGCAACTATCTGTGTCTGTGAAGTGGCGGCTTCCACTTGGGTTGCTAGACCTCCAGTAAAGCAGGTGGCAGTATACAGACAGTAGCTTAGGCTACTATCGTAGAAGAAGAAGTAGAAGACAGTCGCAGAGGCGCGGGCGCGAGCGCGAGCGCGAGGAACATAGCGAGGAAGAGGGAAAAAGCATGGGAAAAAGATACAAGATACAACATACAATATATTTTATTAACATTGCAAAGAACCAATAGGAAAATAGATGTGTGCCTGAACTAGCAGTAAATTAATATATAAATTAATAATATAACAACGACCGGTACCGAGTGTTTTCTTCCTCTGGGTGGAAGGGCTGCACGATATTGGGAAAAAAATGGCATTGTGATATTTTATTTTTCTGCGATATATATTGCGATATTTCACCAGATTAAAGTGAATCGGTTCAAATGAGTCATTCGTTCGCGAATCAGATGTGTCATTAGTGGACGTGTAGCCTACGGCGGGTGTTGTGTGATTATCTCGGCAGTTTAAGACATCACACAAGATTTGTGTCAACATAGAAAACATTTCATCGCTGGAAAGGTTTTTTCGTTTATTGAAATTGTGGTTTATGTCAGCTGAATGTGCGGAACGCTTTAAGGCAATGTTTTTTTTAGCACAATTCACACACCCCGCGGTAATTCAGGAGAGAAAATCACCGAATGCTCCACGTGAAACTTCGGTCTTTCAACCTTTTACCATCGCGTCAATTGATGTTGATTAATATGCGCGAGCGCGAGAGAGCAAGACAGCGCTCGTGTAACTTGTTTGAAGACGGTGAGAGAGCGCGCGCGCGGCCGGCAGGCTCGCTCGCTCTCCCTCTCTCTCTCTCTCTCTCTTTCTGCTCGCTCTTATATGCGCCCTGTCCAGCGCAGCAGTCATTCCATTATTAAAAAAAAATTTCAATGCAGCCCATATGGCTTCTCATATTTGTCGTGTTTCCCACAAATATTTTAGTTTTATTCTACAAAGCTTACAAATAGTGTGGCTCTTGTCCAGCTCCTTTACCCCTTCAACTTCATAGAAGCCAAAATATGTCCACACGTCAGCTTTTAACGAGGAGGGTGTTTGGATTTTGCGCTCAGCCATTGCGTCTCTGTTATGTGCACGCCACAGATGGTCCGGGCACTGCACTTCCGCGCTTCAGAGTTCCGTCTTTTGCGGGGTTTTTTTTTTGTTTTGAAAATCGATTTTTGACATTTGTGAATCGATTCAGAATCGTCCACGTCCGCATCGCGATGCATCTAAGAATCGATTTTTTCCCCCACCCCTAGTAAGAATCGTGTAAAAAAAAATCCCTTATTTTGGGGATGGATTCCGGGAAATCTCCCTTATTTTCAATGTTCAATGTTGACAGCATATGCTATGGGTAGGTGCAGCAACGTGGTCAGCTCGGCCCAAAACAATAGAAAATCACACCGGCCCTTCTGGCATGTGCCAGAATTGCCAGATGGCCAATCCGGGCCTGATTACTGGTTTCTAATTTGCAAACACAGCCCCGTTCTTTGTGGACTGTGACACAAAGCAAATGGTTTTTAGACTTGATTAAGTTAAGGATTCTGATTCGCACATGCAGTGGTTTCTCTAATGAGTAAACAAAGGAATGCCCTGTTTTACCGACATGTGACCAAAAGGCGCCGCTCTGGCTGAAGACCCGAAAGAAACTCCCCAGGGTCCCTTTTAGGAGATTGGCCCTCACAAACAAAACATTGTGTAGCCAGATAGTCAACCAATATTCTGGTGTTAAACTCATCAATTCACAGGATACGCACACACAAACAAATTCCCTGCAGGGGGTGAGCAAAAGTTCACCACTCCTGCCGAACGCTGGATGAACACACACACATAGAAACACTCATTCCTGACTACGTGTGGTCAAAATACCTTTTTAAATGTATGAAATGTTTTTCTTGTCATGCTCGACGATTCCCATGCGACCAATTGCTATAACTGTAAGCTTTGTGGCAGATAATCAGAATTGGTATGCATGTAATCACAAATAATCATGTATCTTTATCTTACTAGCGCACAGAAGTACCGTGTGGGATATTGTTATGATCCAAGAAATTCAATGGTATCGAATACTTAACCAAAAGTGCAACATGATGCATTCTTTTATTAATACTAGACTAGAAATGTTTTATGATTCAGTTCTGTCTCCTCTGTACACTGACCAGAACGAAGTGTGCCGCCACGCCTCCTCCCAAACGATTGGATCGGGCACGTGAGAAAGGCGTGCCACTGCTCCCTTTAAGCATGAAGCGCCATTTCTGTTCTGTGCAATCCTACGCCAGAGAGAGGTTCACTTCTTCAACAAGAAACTCCAACCGGAGCCCTTCGTTTGCTTTCTAAATTTCGTTTTAATCTAAGTTTTTCTTTCCGTTGATCTACCTCAGTTGATAGTTTTCCTTCGTTCAGTGTATTCACGAACGAAACGAATTTAAGATTAATCATCTGTCGTACGAGCTGAAGAGATCGCAACATCTACCTCCGTCCGAACGAAACTCCGGACATTCAGCCTACGTTCCTCTTCAAGCCAGCTGCACAAAACGGGCCCATATCAATGCAAGTATAATCTAAAAAGGAAATGCTGTTTTAAGGTTGTCTATGTTAACGTTAAACTTCCTAAAAAGCCTTTGGGTCTCATTTTAAAGTAACTGTTTGAACTGTTCTGTCCTGAGAAGATTTCTCTCTCTCTTTCTCTCTCTCTCTTTCTCTCTCTCTCTCTCTCTCTCTCTCTCTCTCTCCCTCCCTCTAACTTTCTCTCTCCAATATTTCGTATTGCAATCATTTTCTGTTTCTTTGTAATTGTTTTTTTTGTGATTCTTTATTTATTAAACATTTTGGGTGTATAAAACTATTTACAACAATGCCCAAGTTCTGCCCATAATCCTAGGACCAAAATAAAATAAATAATAAATATGACATGAAATAAGAATACAATTTGACAAAACTACACATAGAAGGATCTCAGAGTCTTTTGGATAGAGTCTCAATAAGGTCCAGCCAAAATTGTATTGTCTTTCTGTTGCCGCCAAGCACTTTAGCTGTGGTACACTCCAGAAGAACAATGTCAAGCAGATAGGACATCCAGATAAACGTCGCTGGGGTAGTTGGTTCCACCCACAGTTTTAGGACAACTTTTTTAGCAGCAGTGAGAGCAGCGGACAGAATCCTCCTTTGATCGACAGACAATGACAGTGAGGAATCATCCAGCAAAAGAAAAACCAGAGGATCCTTTTGGATCGGAATCTTCAGAAGATCTGTCAGTAGGTCCTGGACTGCAGACCAGACCGGCACAATTAGAGAACAGTCCCAGAACATATGCATATATGTACCTACATTCACGCATTTACACAGGTGACAAAAGGGATCAGATTTTCTTTTCATTTTATATAGCAAACAAGGTGTGGCATACGCCTTACATATTAACTTGTAATGTATCATTTGGTGAGCTGGATTTTTTGAGGTAGCAAAACAATTCCCCCAGACAGTGTCCCAGTCAATCACTGTGCTAAGTTGTCTTTCCCAGAAGTCCTCAGTCGGGATGTTCACATACTGTCGTACCAAAAGCGATTTATAAATTATGCTCACCATACCTCTAGAAGCCATACTGGAATCTATCCAGTCTATCATAGGATGAGAAGATATTTTAGTTGACCAGGGTACTCCATAGGCTTTTAGCGCCGACCTCAATCTTAAATACAGAAAGAAGGAGAATCCTGGAAGAGAGAATTCATCCTTTAGGATTTGAAAGGACTTAAGCCCATAATCACTGTACATATCTTTCAGGGTATAAACCCCACATTTGGCCCAGCAATTGTAAACAAAGGGTTTGTTACCCGTACAGAGATTATTATTATGCCAAATGGGGGTAGAATCGCAGTATAAATCTGAAGCTCCCATGATCTTTTCTGCCATTCTCCAGGTTTTGATAGAATGACCTATAATTGGACCAAACTTTTCCAGAACCTTCTTATGTATCCCAGTAAAAAGTAAATCCTGTAGACGTAATGGGAGAATAATATTCATTTCTATGGCCCGCCATGGCACAGGGGAGTCAACATCAATCCAAGTCCTAAGTGGTCTTATTTGGTATGCTAAATAATAGGACCAAAAATCTGGTAGCGATAAGCCTCCATGAGGTTTTAGCCTGTGCATAGATTTGAGACGAACTCTAGGCCGTTTGTAATTCCATAAGAATTTAGTTACTGCTGTACGAAGCTCTTTAAAGTAACCAATGGGTGGTGCTAGAGGTAAAGTTGAAAATAGAAAACTCAGCCTCGGAAGTATTTTCATCTTAATAGTGGCCATCCTACCATGAAGAGCCAAGCAGAATGGAGACCAACACTGAAGATTACTCGAAAGCTTATCCAGAAGGGACTGATAGTTCCACTTAGAAATGCGAGATAGAGAAGAAAAAACTCTAATCCCAAGATAATTAAACTGATCGCTGATTGGAATCATAGTGGGTAAGGCCTGAATCTCTGATTTAGCAGCTAAATTAAGGGGCAAAAGTACAGATTTACTCCAGTTAATTTTATAACCGGACAGTTTACCAAAGGTATCAAATAATTTTAAGCATTCTTTAACCGAATCTGTGATATTTGATAGATACAAAAGAATGTCATCAGCATATAGTGAAATCTTATGGGAAGTATTAATACAGCTTATAGGGGCTATTGCAGAACATTGTCTAATCGCTTGGGCCAAAGGCTCTAATGATAAATTAAAAAGCAAAGGTGACAGGGGACATCCTTGGCAGAGGAAGGGAGGAGAAATGTGAGGACTAGTAAGAACTCTGGCTGAACAATCAAAATAGATAGTTTTGACAGCTCGCAGGAAAAAAGAACCAAATCCAAAACGTTCCAGAACAGACCATAAAAAATTCCACTCAATTCTGTCGAATGCTTTTTCTGCATCCAGAGAAAGGACTGCAGAAGAAGCTGTGTACGAGTCTGCTTGTTGAATAATATGAAGAAGCCTACGTATATTGTCAGCAGCAAATCTCCCCCTAAGAAAACCTGACTGATCATATTTGATCAGGTCTCCTACACACCGCTCCAATCTTAAGGCCAAGACTTTTGCCATCAGTTTTGAATCTGTGGATAAAAGGCTAATTGGCCTGTAGCTAAAACACTCAAGAGGATCCTTCCCTTTCTTCAAAAGCAAAGTTATTAAAGCTGTGTTTTGGTCCCTATGCAGAGCACCTTTTCCTAAAGCAAAATTAAAAGAATTAAGAATCAAGGGGGCCACTATGTCCCATAACGTCTTCAATACCTCCGGGGGAATCCCATCTAACCCAGGGGCTTTATTACTATTCATGTAATCCAAGGCTGATTTCAATTCTTTAATTATCAAAGGACTGTCCAATATGTCACGCTGAGAATCATTTAATTTGGGAAGATTTAAGTGTTTAAGGAATAAATCTAAATTTGTTGAGTCTGTGCTGTATTCTGAAGTATATAGATGTTGATAATAGGATTCAAATATTCTACTTACATCCTTAGGTTTAGTATATACTAGGGCTGTCAGTTAAACGCGTTATTAACGCCGTTAACGCAAAACCATTTTAACGCGATTAGTTTTTTTTATCGCGAGATTAACGGTCTTTTTGGCCTAGCAAACTTTGTAGTTTTTTTTCACATGCTTTTGCAACAGGACGCGGCATGCGCGGCGCTGCGCTATGAAACCCATTCATTTCAAGGGCTTGCGCCGTGCGAGGACGTTTTGTTGCTTCGTCGACCAAAGCGCAAATGGATCTAGCTAGACCGGAAACAAAACAACAGGCACGCGCACACACTTGTTTGGGCTTGCGAGCCGGCCAAATAGGTTAACGTTACGTTTTGAGTGACGAGCGCGAGACGCCGAAATGGATGCCAATAAGATTCTGAATGGAAAGTTTACTTTTAAAAAGTTACCAAATAGTTACATTGACTAGACCAAAGTGATCTGTGTGTTTTGTCGTTATGAACTGAGCTATCATCATCGCAGCACGTCCAGTCTGAAATACCACTTAATGATGGCCAAGCACACACACACTGATGGCGAAGCACACACACACAGCTGATGCGAATTCTCCGCCCCCTCGTCAATATCAGTACCTCGTCAGTATTTCTTTCACCCTTTTATTGATGGACAGTGTTACATTGTGTTACAAAGAAATTATTTGCTCCAAGTGAGAATGTTAGTGTGAAATTGAACACAGTATTGCCAATGTTGTTTTCAATAAAAAAAAATGTGCACAAAGCAAGCAATCCACTTTTTTCATGTTGATAAGAGCATTAAAATGAGAAAAAATAATGAAATCAAGAGACATTTAGAATAGATAAAAATGTGCGATTAATCGCGAGTTAACTATGACATTAATGCGATTAATCGCGATTAAATATTTTAATCGTTTGACAGCACTAGTATATACTGAACCCTCATACCTAATAGCAGATATGTTGGCCTTAGACTCACCATCCTTCAACCTCAAAGCCAAAAGCTTAGAAGGGCGTTCTCCATTGAAATAATAAAATTGTCTAGTGCGGTGCATGAGAAATTCAGCTCTATGCAGATATATGGATTTTAATTCTGATTTAAGGACGTTTACTTCTTTGGCTTTGATCTCTGAAAATTCACCTTTTAATTCCTTCTCTAGTATATTAATTTGTTTTTCTAATTCCATTTTACGGCTCTCTCTAAACTTTTTACTAAAGGATGAAAAACTTATACATTTACCCCTAATAAAACATTTAGTGGTTTCCCACAATACTTGAGGGTTAGAAACTGAATCCCTATTAATCTGCAAAAACTCCTTCAGAGAGTTGCGTAATTCAGCCACAAATGTACTGTCCTGTAACAAGGAAGTATTAAATCTCCAACGATTGTGTCTGGAGCCCAACGATACAGGAGTTAAAGTGCTAATTATTGGGGAATGATCAGATAAAAGAAGTGGCAAAATATCTACTTTATTAATATAAGGAATTAGAGAGGGAGACATAAGTATATAGTCGATCCTCGAATAGCTCTTATGACGAGCTGAAAAAAATGTATAGTCCCTAGAGCCATCGTTTTGCAAACGCCAGACATCGCATTATGTTAGAATGTCGCAAAAAGGAGTTAAAACATTCAGAGATCCTTGAATCAGCCTTAGAAGCGTGAGATCTATCTAACTGAGGATCTAATACAGCATTAAAATCGTCCCCTAACACCACGAGACAGTCCTCCAAACTCACAACTAAGCGTAATAATTCTTGAAAAAATAAGGGATCACCTTCATTGGGAGCATATACAGACACAAAGGCGTATTTAGTATTATTTAGAGAACCAACAACATAGGTGATTCGGCCTTCCTTATCCCCACCAGAACGTGTAATTGAAAAATTAGTAGAACGCCTAGACAATATCAGCACCCCTTTAGATTTATTGACGGCCGAAGAGGAAGACAGCATTTTAAAGTATCTGTTTTGAAAGCGATGCACGTCAGCTGACTTCAAATGAGACTCTTGTATCAGGGCAAAAGAGACATTTTTACATCTTAGATAATCTAAGCATTTGGTTCGCTTGATGGGGCTATTTAACCCATTAACGTTCCATGACAATATATTTACAGCCATAAGTTATTGAGTAACAGCCATATGCAGGCCAACCAGAACAAGGCTGGAGGACCAAAGAGCATAGTCCCCAAAAAAGAGAGCGGTCGGCATTCAAGAAATACGAAATACAAATATATAAATACCTGCATGAAACAAATTAAACTTGGGCAGACTCGGGCATGGAACAGAAAAAAACAAACAAACAAGAACATTAAAGAAATGGGCAGTAAGCAAAGAGTTAAAACACACTCTTCTACCTGCCCTTAACATAACAGACTTTGGATAAGTGGCCAACTAGCAGTCCGGCTCGTCCATCAATTCACCTGACCCGGTCACTTTCCGGATGGAATAAAATCAATCCGTCTCACTCAGTAATGTCCTCCATGGGAACTGCCGATTCGTGCTCATTCACCTCGGATTCTCGTAACGCGGCCGCCTCAGCTTCCTTCAGAGGTGGTTTTGCGATTGGATCCCGATTGAGGACAAACTTTTCAACCTCCGAAGGGTGCCTCAAGATGTGAAATCTTCCCTCGGTGGATCACTTTCACTACCGCGGGATATAGCAAAAAAGACGTAATTCCCTACTGGGTTAGCTTCTTCCTCGCCAGTGCCATCGCTCTCCTCTTAGACGCAGTGTGAGTACTGTAGTCTGGGGAAAAAAAGCAGTGGAGATCCATTATGGAGAATTTGTCCAGCAGCAGCACGAGCTCCATTCAGTATTGCATTCCGATCTTGATAGTGCAGCATCTTAAAGATGAACGTGTGAGGGGTAGATTTCGCACGCTCCCCGCTGTAGATACGATGAGCTCTTTCAATCTCCAATACCTTGCCAGCAAGAGAAGGAATCCATTTAGGAAGATTATTCTGTATAAATTGCCACGGGTCATCTCCTTCTACACCCTCTTTGAGTCCCACTAGACGTACATTGGACTCGCGGCTTTTGTCTTCGATTCTCGCCAACTTTTCCTGAAGAGAATCCACTGCTAGCTTAACCTCCATGGTGTCTTTTTTTGTGTTACGAAGAGCTGCCTGCATATTGTCAAAGTTGTTTCTTATTAGCCGAACGTCCTCTTCCAGGACTCCAAGCCTATCCGTGATCGGGGCAAATTCTTCCTTAAACAGTTCCCTGACGATGCTAAGGTGCATCTTTAACTCGTCAGCAACAATGGCGCGAAGTTCCCCCTCAGGAGCACCATTAGGATCTTTAACTCGCTTTTTCTCCGGGGAAGCCAACGTTAACTGACGTTTTGCCATCTTCATTTGTTACACCGTTATCGCAATCAAAACTAACCAAAAGTTGATAGTTTTACCGAGAACAAGTAGAATAAGGATACCGAGTCAGGGAGCAGTCGAACTACACAGCCATTGCTACCGGAGGGTCACGTGATCTCTCTTTGTAATTGTTTGTTTTTGCTATGCATATTTACTCCTGCGTGATTTAAGTAGTTTCTGTAATCCTTAGTCTTGTTTTATTAAATTTCCATAATCCTTTGAATTGAATCTGTCTCATTGTTTCCTAAACTTGAAGTCCCTGAAAATGTTGATTTAAGCTACAAGCTCTATTTGGTTTAACTACTGAAATATCCAAAGTGCCTTACACAAAAATATCCCTTTTAGTGGCCATAGAAAGGGTATTGTCGCTGGTTACAGGCCGGTGAGTTATGATAAGGAAGTTTCGCCTCCAGTCAGACATAGATTGCTTGATAAACTAAATTTGAATCACATGAAAATCACATTTTACCGACCTATATTAATAATTAATACGAGCAATCATGTTAATGATTCATATACGGTGAGGCTTAACCTATTCCCTATTTGGAATAATCTAATTTGTGTATACGATAATGCATATTCATCATCTCATGAATATTATTCCCCCTTTGAGTTAATAATTTCCCTACAAAAGTCATTTTCGCTACATTATTATGGTGGAGAATGCAGCCATTTTCAAACTTCATTTTGGGACCAATATTCAGATTCATATTCATGTGTTTTTGAGAATTTAATATTGTGTACTTGGTTTGCATTGTGTAGTAATAAGTCGACTCAAAAACTAAGCAAGGTGAAAAGCCGTGTCAGTAACTGCAGTCACAGTACTATGTTACCCGGCCCAGTTTTGAGGAAACAAAACTGTTTCTCTTTGCTTGGCTGTGGTACAGTTTAATACTGTTCGAAGTCCTGTTCGAACGAAGAAATCTTCACTCAGGCGTATTACCGGTATATTTTGTGAACTGCGGGAGCGAGAATCCTCCCGTCAGTAAAAGATCTTTATTTTATATCGTTAGCAACGATAATTTCGGGTTTCAAAACGCTGGCTTAGCTACCCGGTGGAAAATCCTGTTCCATTTTCTGTGCAAACCGAGCACAAAGAGATCCGCTGTGATCTTCGAAAAGTATACTTCTAAATGTGTGTATACTTTTTTCATGTTTAAAAGAAATCCGTGCGCAGAGAAATTTGTGATTTCATTAACCAGTCTTACGGGCGCGTATCAGTTTCAAGTTACCACGCTTGTGAGTTTGGTCCGCGTGAGCGCGACACTGCCACCGCGTGGGCAATAGCAGGTAAAGACCTGCTACTCATTGCTTTCTTCTCGTTTGAGTTTCCTCCAAATTCACTGCGATGATTATCGAATAAGCTGTCTAAATACATATTTGCATTTACAGCTTGCTAGTTCGTTAAAACAATCCTCCTGTTTTGGACTGAGACATTTTATTCTGAGTTCGATTCACAGAAGTGAATCAGAGCTTAAGTCATAGAATTCCCCAGTCCAAATCACTGATAGTTCACTTGGAGAGAGACAGACGCCCCCTCGCGGCGGCACCCCTCCGGGTCAGCTATCACTCTTCTACTCAACTCACTCTGTTCTACCCTGCCCCCATGTCCATCTCTCACGATGACCCTGTTCTGTTCTATTTTTTTTTTTATAATCGTTACTGATAACTTCGGTGGCATGGTGATTTATTTTCAGAAATCATTCTGATTCCTTTGCAACAACAAAAACTTTTGTTTCTCCTTCCCCAGTGTATCTAGATTTGATTTGAACCAAAAAAAAATGTATTTCTCCCACTATAAATTTCTCACATTTCAGTCATTGATAGCCCCCCTTGAAAAGAAAGACGCCACCTAGTGGCAGACACCCTTCTCAAGCCAGCTATCAGCCTTCTACTGAACTTAAACTGTATGAAATCATTTTCATTTATGCTTTTCCCGAGGATTATTTTATAATCATTACGAATGACTTCAGTGTTGTTACGATTATTATAAGAAATCAGTCTAATCCTCTTTCAATTTCCCCCAGGCTCATTTGGATTTGAGTTAAACCAATTGTAATTGAAATTTAAATTGTGTCAAACCAGGTGAACCACAGAGAGGAAGTGCGCCCCCTTGAGGCTCCAAAACCCACTACAGCGACCTACCACTTCCCTTTCCGGCTCCCACCTGCATTGGGTTATTGCTAACTTCCGATCGGGTTAGGTTATTTTCAATAACTACCATCCGTATCTAAGTTCTTTCTGTGCTATCATTAGGTGGCAAACGCCGTTCATCTCTTAATTTGGTTTTTCCCTTCCAGGTTAAATTAATCTTCTCTTCGAAGTCATTTTGTTTACTACATCATCCCTTTTCAGGTTTATGGTACTTTCTGTTTTATTTCTACATATCTAAATTACTCGATTTGGTTTAAGCAAGAAAATCTTGATTCACTTTAAGCTCTTTGAACCTTGTTCATTCCATTTTGCGTGTTGTATAGGTAAAAATCTCAGCACCTGCGGTGGACTGGGGGAGTACCTGGTTGATCTCTGTGGGCGAGTCTGCCGACTGGCGTCGCCGGCACTGACCGTGCGGTGACTCTCGAGTTCTGTTATCTCTGCCACTGGTTGCGGCACGCAGTAAGTGACATCAGCAACCTGGTGCTTCTAAGGTTCAACCACCAAGCCAACGCACAAGTCAATTGTTGGGACCGGTGCACCAACCATAGGCGAAACCGCCACGCCAGTTCGCTGGTGGGTTCTGGGCCCCGCCCACCTTTGCAGTGCAGTCGGCCGGTTGATACCTCGGAGATTACCAGGTTGTGTTTACAGTCACGCGCTGTTTGAGCGGGCGTAACCGTGACGCAGAGCAACGGAGAGCCCGGGGTCACGACGACCGAGTGTTTGGTGGCGCCGGAAAGTTTGACCACGCTTGCTGGGGCCAGCTGGGTTCGACCTCAGTTCACCTCAGGTAAATAAAAAAAAAAACACAAAAAAAAACAGAATTTGATAAAACCCTGCCACCTAATATAAGCCACAGAATATTAGATATTCCCCCGGATATATTTTCTGAGTGTTTGATTTATCTATTTCCCCCTAAGACACACCCTCTGAGTTATTAGTGGTTACAACACAGCGCAGGTCAATTCACCTAGGTGTTACTTTCACTGCAATATTTTTGTTTTGTTCTTTCCCTCTTGATCTTCTCTTCCCTTTGTTTCTGTTTTGTTCTGTTGTGATTTGTTTCTTTCAGTTCACCAAGAGACCCCAAGGAAGCTAAATAATAGAGTGACAACCGAGCAGCCTCTATTTCGGGTCCCATGCTGACCCGCGTAAATTGGCCGCCTAACTGTCTACATCAGTTAGCCAAAATTTCTATAGATGGCACAGCCGTACTACAGCTCGTTAGCCTCAAACAAGCTTGCATTGGCCCTTTTTGTGTTGTTGTGTTTCTCTCGCCCCCAGTGAGCCAGAATGTCACGCGCTTCCAGTCCCGCGGCCCATTGGAGCAATCTGGATGCTTGGTTAAGAGCCATGACAACCGGCTGTCTGCCCAAGGATGCTGGCGACCCAAAACCCCTGACCCGACAGGAACTGGACGCCGACGTAGACCAGCTAATGTCCAACGACCCCACGCAGACCTACAGTTCAAAGGAATGGAGCCGGATAATCGGAAGCCTAGCTCACAACTTGGTGGCACAGGCACGCTTGGCAGAGGAAGACAACGCTCATCTGGAAAAGGAAGTCGCGGGACTAAAGACTCAACTGGAGGAGGCCCGCAAACAAAAGGACCACACGCAGGAGCGTCTGGATCAGCTACTTCTGGAGGGCAAAAGACCTTGGAGGATCTGCGCACGGACACAGACAAGAGAGTGCAGTCTGAGAGACGTACCGCGGAGGAACTCCAGGACACACTGCTACGTGGCGACGCTCTTTTGAAAAGAGCAGAGATTTAATTGAAAGACAGAGAGGCCAAAGCCAAGGCCTGTGAAAAACATTTGCAAGCAGCCCGAGCTGAAATTAACGAGCTTGTCCAACAGAGACACGATCTAAAATATGAACTTGACATTGTCCACAGAGAACTGAAACATTCTTACAGACTGCAGGGCGACCTGGAGGGGGAAACACCCATCACTCCGTTTCCCCTTACCAGCGAGCCTGCACGTTTCAGCCAATCCCCCAAAGCTGAAGGAGGGGAAGCAAGCCCACGGCGCGACACCACTCTAGCCAGCTGCTACGAGCTCCCACCAGCTGAAGAGGAGCAGGGCCCCAGACCGAAGGGTAGGGCCATCGGTCACCACACGGCCCCTAAAGAATCGGACAAGTTGGCTAGAAACATCCCTACGTTCACTCCAAACCCTGCAGGAGGCCATGATGTGCACGCCTACCTGGAAGACATAGACTTTCACTTGCACACTGTTCCCAACGTAACCCCGTAGGACAAATTATACCTGCTCAGAATCACGTCCAGGCGTGATGTGCGCAGCTTTCTAGACCGCCAACCAGAGACGGTCAAAACGGACTACCCGCAATTGCGGCAAGCTTTGATTCGTGAATTCTCCGACCCAGAATCAGACCAAGGTATCATAGCGGCAATGGATCTGAAACAAGCCCGGCTGGAAACTCCACAAGCTTACTACGGCCGTCTCCGACAAGCCTACTTCGGATCACACAATGAAGCAAGCATGGAAGAAGACTGGAATTTCAAAACTCTTTTAGCTGAGCCGCGGACTATGTCGATCCAACAACTGCGTGACTTAGCTCACAAAGCATACATCAAACAAAGAACAATCTCTGAAAAGACTGTGAAAACCCCCACAATTTGCCCTGTCTCTGAGCACCGCCCAGAGCTGCCCCTAGAGGGCGCACAGCACCCCCGTTACACACCTGTCAACAGAGAGTCAAGACCGTTCCAGGCCAGCAGAGGTCAGCACGGTCGCGGAGGTGCCCGCCCAAGGCAGCAGAACGACCGCTCTGGAAGATTCTGGGACCGGCCTCACCCCTCCCACAACCAAACGGGAGGGGGCACCTGGGAAGCCGGCCGGCAACCCAGAAGGAGCCGACCTCCACCTCCCCGAACACTAAGCCCAGAGAACCGGCTGGGGGACCCCTCTCGACGTGACAATGGTAAGATGAAGTTGGAGCCCACATCCAACAGAAACGATACAGCCACGTCTGAAGCTGCAGAACTTCTGAGCGTGCTGAGAGAGTTTCTTCAAAAGAAACCTCGCAAGGAAGACAAGGATAAACCAGACACCGCATGACTAAACCTTAGGCCTGAAGCCAACTCCACTCCCAACTTTCCTCCCGTTGACAGCCCCCCAGACACTGTCAAACCACAGACTATGGAACTCGCTGTTACGTCACTAAGTGACAGCGCCACTCACTCCCTCCAACTGACAGCCCCCCAGGACACTGTTTGTCAGCCACAGACCAGTGAACTCATTGTTGCATCACCAACTGACAACACCTCTCACTCACTCTGGCTGACGACTGCACTTCCTGAACAAGACTGCAGCAGCGCTCACCCAACGGTACCAGACAGTGCTGTCTTGGTGATCTGCACCCACAACGTGCCACCTGAAAAATCCCTGCACTGTCTATCGATCAACACACAACACCCCACACCAACACTCCTGGGAAATCTGATCGAAAAAGAAATGGCACACAAACTCTACCTAACCATCACTTTGGAAAAAGAGGTGAGACTCGAAGCGCTCGTGGACACGGGCTCCGATCTCACGCTCATATCGGCTGAACTCTTTGAAAAACTCAAATTTGAAGCTCAAAGACAAAATCGAACTCTTAACTTCCACAGTTGCGAGCTGAATGTGCAGTCATACAGCCAAAATGACATCCAGCTAAGAAACGTAGCTCCCATTCACTTGGCAATCGGCCCTATGAGTCTAGTACATCCCGTCTACGTTTTGCCAATGAACATTTATCCATTTCTCATAGGCAAAGACCTGCTGGATCGATTCAAGCTGTTACTGGACTTCAAACACCTGCAAGTTTGGGCGCAAGTGCGTGAACCCCTCCCCCTCCAGCCACACAAACCTGCTGAGCCCGTCTGTCAGGTCATAGGGTTCACGGGAACTCCCTCAGCCAGACATGACGACCCAGTCACAACGACTGATCAGGGGTCAAGTTCGCTGCTCTGCACCTTCAAAACCAGCCTGATATCTACTGCCCCCAGGTCAGGACTGACCTGCAGCTGCAGGATATAACCACCACAGACATTATTCTGGCACTATGGGCAGACAACTCAGCCATTAGCCTCTCACTATTCAATGCAATCATTGACAACACACCGGACCTGCCTTACACCAGCAAACGCACACGTTTCCCTCTCAACTCAAATACGTCCTCCATGATATCTGCAAAAGGGATCTGTGCTTTGCAATTAAAGTGGAATCACCGGTGCCTGACCCATTACTTCCTGATCCTTCTGGACCCAGTCCACGATGTCTACATTGGAGCAGACGTTTTGATTCGCCTCAAAGCTCACGTGGACATGTTTAACAAAGTGGTATGGGCCCCATTGACTTTACAGCCACCTGTTCCCATCAATCATGACAATCTACTGTCAGGGCAGACCATCCCAGAAGTCTGCACTCTAATCAACGAACATGGAACAGTGATACCAGCCTACACTAAAGGGGTTGCTGTACGGCTCAACATCCGACGTGGCCAAAGCTTAAACCACATGCTGGGTTTCTTCCAACCTTCACCTGAATGTGGGGACCTCGGACTCACACTCGAAGCCACACCCCTCACAGAAGTGTCATCTAGGGTAGTCTACATTCTGTTCAACAACTGCACAGCAACTGACATCAGCATCCCCAAGGCCTACAGGCTAGGATGGCTAGTGAGCCATGACTTTCATGACTTTGAACTTGTATTACCCATCATCGGGCCCCTTCCACCTGCACTGATACCTGAAGGGCACACAGACAACACAGTGTTCATGGTACCCTTCCAACTCATTGCCATCACATCTGTCATGTCAGTAGCCAAAGACCATGTGTGCAGAACTGAGCTGACAGAGGACCAACACCTCGCAGTGTACACAGTCTCCCACCAGCCTGTCAATGAGACTAATGCACCTGCTACGCCTTTAAAATTCAAACCGCCTAACGACACACAGACAGAGGAGCCGTATAAAGGTTTTGAATCTCAAGTGCAGCAAATTCTACAAGATGCTGATGCGCTTCAGGACGACGCAGACCGCCAAAGACTAAGACAAGTCCTTTATAAGTTCAAAGAATCCTTTGCCAAAGACTTGTTAGACTGTGGCCTTACCCACCTCCACCCGCATCCCCACGCATCCCGAGGCTCCTCCCACTTTTGTCAAGCCGTACAAAATCCCCATCGCCTCGCACGAACCAGTGCAGGAAATTATCGAATCTATGCTTGAGAAAGGTGTCATCCGTCCATGTAACAGCACCTACTCTGCCCCCATCTGGCCCGTTCTCAAACCGAATGGAAAATGGCGGCCCACCATTGACTATCGAAAGCTGAATCAACAGGTGCCGCTATCACGGTGGCCCATGACCAAGCTGGAACAGGAAATACCCCGAATCAGAGGAGCCACCATCTTCTCTACACTCGATGTGGCCTCTGGATTCTGGACCATTCCAGTGCACCCAGAAGACCAACACAAGCTGGCATTCACATTCGGCAACCGACAGTTCACCTTCAACAGATGCCCGTTCGGGTATGCCAACTCACCAGCTGAGTTCAACATCTTCCTGAACAAAGCCTGCCCAGACGCCAGGATGAGAGGTAACCTGATTTACGTAGACAATGTTCTCATGAAGAGCACGACGGTGGCCGACCACCTGAAAGAAATAGACTATGTTTTGAACCAGTTATCCACTGCCGGCGCCAAAATAGCCCTCCACAAGGGACAGTGGTTTCGTACCAAGGTCAACTACGTGGGCCTGCTCATCGGACCCCATGGCATCGAACCACAATCAAACCGCATCCACGCCATTCAAAACATCAAGCCTCCCACTACCGTCTCGGAACTGCGAAGTTTTCTAGGGGTATGCAATTACTCTCGACAGTTCATCGAAAACTATTCAGACATCGCCAGACCCCTCACAGCTCTGCTGAAAAAGGATTGCCCTTTCGTCTGGTCAGACGCTCAAGAACACGCCATGGCGGAACTAAAAAGACATTTATGCGCAGCTCCCTGTCTTGCGTACCCCGATCCTCAAAAAGAATTCTACCTGGAAGCTGGATTTTCTGACCAATGTCTCAGTGCTGGCCTATACCGACGGCACGACCAAGACAAGAAGGTGGTCGCATATGCCAGTAAGACACTTCTCCCTCCAGAATGTAAATTCTCAGACTGCGAAAAAGCTTTGCTCTGTACAGTATGGGCCATACAGCGTTTCTCTAGCTACATTGGAGCACAGAAAGTGATCATAGACACTTGCCACCAGCCCGTAATGTTCCTCAACAGCCAACGCATCCGAGATGGCGTAGTAACCAATGCACGCATAGCCACGTGGTTAATGGCTCTCCAAGGACGAGATGTTGAGGCCCGATATGCACAGAATCACAAGTCGGCGTTGGGAAACGGCCTGCATGTCAAAACTGCTCTGACAACTCACCTGCTGCGATGTTGGACACACCAGAGCCCCAAAAGCCACAACTGACCTGTCACAGGTACTTTGACAAGAATGTGTGCGAAGGCATGCCCACAGCCTACGTCGACGGATGCTCCTACAACCACGAGGGCATCCTAAAGGCAGGTGCAGGGGTACTGTGGGTTGACAACCACCCATGCCCACCACAACACTTCAAACTGGGCCCCCAGTCATCACAATATGCAGAGGTAGCAGCAATTCTCATAACTCTGCAACTCGCATCAGCCCATAACATCAGAGAACTTCTCATCTGCAAAGACTCTAACTATGCCAGACTCAGTTTTGTTTGCCATCTCCCGATCTGGAAACAAAATGGTTTCAAAATGGCAAACAACAAGCCTGTCAAACACCAACACCTGTTCCAGGAATGTGATAACATCACAACAACACACGATGTCACCGTGTACTGGAATAAGGTCAAGGGACATTCTAAACTGCCAGGCCAAGACAAAGACTTTAATGACCACACTGATGCCCTTGCCAAAGCAGGCGCCCTCCACGGTGAACTGTGGTCTTCCCCGGACCCCACACCCACCCCCGTGGTGGCGGTACTAACCCGCAGCAAACGGCCCTTGCCTGCAACAGCGCCAGCTTCACAACTGCTATCGCTAACTCCGCAAATTTCCAACAACGATATCGCGGATATGCAGGCCACAGACACTGCCATAAAGACAATTCTTGACCACCTCTCTGACCCCGCCTGCCACCCTATCTCACCTTCAGACATCGATGCTGACTCATACCTCAGACATCTACATAACTCCAGACATATGCTGCGTGTGCGGGACAACATTCTATGGTTTGACCCCGATGACACCACATCGCCTAGGCTTGTGGTGCCACTGTGTCAGAGGGGGGTGATGCTAATGCACACCCTATGCCGGACACCACGGTACCAGAGCCACGTATGAGACACTTAGACAGGTGGCATACTGGCCAGGCATGCAGCAAGATGTGGCAGAGTATGTGAGAGAATGCTTGGTCTGCTGTCAATTCCAACCAACAAACCCAAATCACAGAGCCCCATTGCAACGCAGAGGAATCACGTTCCCATGGTCAGACCTCCAAATTGACTGGGTAGGGCCTCTGCCCAGGTCGACAAGAGGCAACAAGTACTTTCTCACAGTGGTGTGTCAGTTTACCAAGTGGGTAGAGTGTTTGCCAGCACCTAACGACACTGCCCAAACAACGGCATATCTCCTGATGAACCACATCTTCTCCCGTTTCGGATTGCCACTAAGAGTCAACTCAGACAGAGGTACCCATTTCACTGCCGAGATCATGCAAAAGATCTGGAGATGTCTAGGGGTACAAGCTAAACTTCACATCAGCGACCATCCAATCTCATCGGGGCAGGTAGAGAGATCGAACCGAATGGTGGTCCACATGCTAAGAAAGTATGTATCGGCAAATCAGAAAGACTGGGATGTGAAACTCCCCCTTGTGCTGATGGCCCTCCGAGCCACACCGCAGGAATCAACACGGGTGTCCCCGTTTGAACTAATGACCGGGCGACAGATGACCCTGCTATTACAACTGTTGTATCAACCAGGAGACCACAACCTCGTAACCGCCTGCACCACGTTCCAGTATCTGGATGAGCTCCATAAACACTTGAAAACAACTTTTGCTTTCGCCCAGCAACACCTGAAAAACAGCGCTGAAGGCCAGAAAGCATACTATGACCGAAAGGCATCACACCAGGAACTCAATGTGGGCGACAAAGTCCTGTATTACAATTTCGCCCTGCCACCCCAGCGGCTGTCAAAGAAGTTCCTGCCCCACTGGACGGGACCTCATGAGATTGTGAACAAACTCTCCCCCGTTGCGTACCAAATCCAGCTAAAACGGGGCCCGAGAGAACCAGTTCTCAAATGGGTCCACCGCAATCAGATCAAAAGACATTTGGCCACTAGCGGGGACAGGAAGGGGCCAATGCAAGCTAAACTCAACCGCCATCATCACAGTGAAAAGACTGTCCCACACAACCCGGGACAAACCTCGCTGACCTGTGCCTTCTCTCTTCCCCCTTTTTCCTCCATACCTCTCTCTCTTTTGCCTGTAACAGGATGCTGCTGTGGATTGCCATCATGTGCTTTCAGTCGACCAGAGGCCAGCCGCCAGCCGGCGTCATCTCACCAGGACCGGCCTCCGGCATCGATGTTGAGAGAGCAACCGGGACTTCTGATTACTAACTGCCGAACGCACACGCAGAAGGTGTACGTGCGACTCGACAATCGAAATGTCTACCGTGTGCACTACCCAAGAGTGGTAGCCCAGTACAGCTGGGCAGGTGCCCGATGGACAGAAACCGCCCTCAACCACGCCGAAGCCGATGTCGAGCACATGCTGAACCAACTCGAGAAGATGACCGTAACCCAAGCTGAATTGGGAGGACACAACAAACGTTCCAAGCGGTTCCTGGGAGCGTTGCTCGGAGCCGCTGCCGCCGTAGGCACGCTGTTCAACATTGGTATGTCTAGTGTCAACGCTGTGAACATAGCCACGGTGCGACGGCACATGACCGAAATTCAGACTGAACTTCCACAGTTAAAAGGACACCTCACCACACAAAGCGCATCCCTGCAAACCATTGGCAAGACATTGAGAGGAACCGTGACAATCCTCAACACTCATAGCGTCATGTTGAATCAGACTGTGAGCTCCATGAAACAGCTGTTCACAGTTTTCCAGAATGACTTTGCCCAAACACAGTTGGTCACGGCATTAATGACCGACATGCTCCGAGAAATAAGTTCCTCCATGGATAGCTTAGCCATGGGTAGGATCCCGCCATACCTGATACCCCTGAGTCTGGTGCAAACCGTGCTGGCTTCCGCCATAACAACACCCACTGACCCATTACAAATCCACCTTGCCTACTCTTTGGGCAGTGCCATTCCACTGTATGTTGACCCTACACAGCGAGAGGTAGGCTTCCTCTTAAATCTACCCATCATAGAATCAAGCCGAATCTACCGACTCAAGGATATCGTCAACGTGGGATTTTGGCAGAGCAACACTTATTTTAGGGTAAGGACACCCGAGGTGGTGGCTTACCACGACAGCAACACCCAGCTGTACTTAGCCCCGAACCTGCACATGTGTACCCTCACCAAAGACATTCACTATCTCTGCCCTAGCAAACCGTTCCTCAGAGACAACACCGATGGAATCTGCGGCCTGCAACATCTGGCCAGCGACACACGTTGCCCGGCGGATGCCAAGCCTCGAAGCCAGGTCACCGAGACGCAAGCCGAGATTGTGGGAAACCGGTGGCTCATTAACACTCCAGCAGTGTTGTAGTCGAGTCACCAACTGTCGAGTCCGAGTCGAGTCTCGAGTCCCAGTGTTCGAGTCCGAGTCCAAGTCCGAGTCACCAAAGAAGAGTCCGAGTCGAGTCCAAGTCGAGTCACCATTACCGGAGTTCAAGTCCGAGTCGAGTCTCGAGTCCCGTGTTCGAGTCCGAGTCGAAATTATATACACTTAAGCCAAATCAAGCAACATTTTTCAGGCACTCTTTCTTGCAGCTAGAAATGTGTATGATATCACTAGAATTGCCTTTGACCTTAGTTCAAATCATTGTAGCTGTGGCATGCACGATTATATTTATTTAATTGTTTAAATATATTTTTGGATGATCAGTCAGCTGGAATGGATAAAGAAAACAGAAAATGCAGTGCTATAAGCAGTTGTAGCTCCGCAGGAAAAGAGTGGTTGCAATGTGTGACATAGTCAAGGTCGCCGTCTAGTTTGTTAGCTAAAATAAACATAATTGTGTTATTGTATGATAAATGGGATTAAGCGCTGAGCACGTCCGACTTTGGCTCAGCGCCAGCCATAGCAGGAAAGCACAGTTTAAATCTGGCAATTATGTCACGTCACTGTACGTTCGCTCCTTAGTGGTCAGCTCAGCTGCTGCAAAGCGTGCCAAAATCGAAATTGCTGATTAGATGTAGAGGCACTTATCTAGTGTTAAATGAGTGTTACGTTATCTCTCTCACGAGAATGCAGCGTAAAGTGAGTGACGTCATTGAGTGTGTTGTCAAGCAAGGAGAACGAGCGGTAGCGGTGTCTGTGAGGGAAAAAATAGATCAAGGCCCGTCTTGGACCCCGAAACAGGAAAAGTGTAATATCTTATATAAAATTTTTATAACCTATTTAGTCAGAAACAACGTCATTCATTTGATGAATGCTCAAGTCCGATTTTATATATTCTCGAGTCCGAGTCCAAATAGTCATCAGTCCGCGAGTCCAAGTCGAGTCACGAGTCCAGAGAATGGAGTCTCGAGTCGGACCCGAGTCCAGAGAATAAGGACTCGAGTCGGACTCGAGTCCGAGTCCAGGACTCGAGTACTCCATCACTGCACTCCAGTACGGTCAGCGACACTGACCTATGACCAGCACGTCACCGCTACATGCGTCAACCTGCTGAATCAAACCATGTGGATTCAAGTCCCACGAGGAGCCATCCTCCACCTGGACGACCTAGCCTTATACCACCTTCCGAGTGAAGAATACCAATCCGAGCTAGAGATTCCATCCTTCTTTAGGGATCGCAACTTCACTTTCGATCTAGAACTGGAAAAATGGATTGAGGAAGGGGGGTCACAAATCATCGACATCGCTCCCCTTGACACAGCCCTCCAAGCATTATCCAGAATGCCCATCCTGAACGCTTCACCTGTCGTCCAAGCATGGACCGCCGCTGACACCGCCCTGTGCATTTCAACGATCATCGGCCACACCCTAACCTTGGGCTTGGCCTACGTCCTGTACCGACGACTCAACGAGATGCGAGCCTCTACAGCCAGACTCACAAAAGCCGTGTCTGGAGGGTTCCGGAGGAACCTTCGGAAAGAAGACTCCCCGCCAGAGAACGCTGCGAACCTCATCGAGCTGAGCCCTCAGTCCTAACCACCACCTGCAGTATCCTGCCTGCGTGATTCATCTGCCATCTGAGCAGTGTGATCGTGATGGGTCGACAAGGCCGCACCATCAAAGGGGGACTGTAACACCAAGCAGATGGCCACGTCTGCCATTTTGATTAAATTACTGGTTTCTAATTTGCAAACACAGCCCCGTTCTTCGTGGACTGTGACACAAAGCAAATGGTGTTTAGACTTGATTAAGTTAAGGATTCTGATTCGCACATGCAGCGGTTTCTCTAATGAGTAAACAAAGGAATGCCCTGTTTTACCGACATGTGACCAAAAGGCGCCGCTCTGGCTGAAGACCCCGGAAGAAACTCCCCAGGGTCCCTTTTAGGAGATTGGCCCTCACAAACAAAACATTGTGTAGCCGGATAGTCAACCACTATTCTGGTGTTAAACTCATCAATTCACAGGATACGCACACACATACAAATTCCCCGCAGGGGGTGAGCAAAAGTTCACCACTCCCGCCGAACGCTGGATGAACTTTTGCACACACACACACACACACACACACACAGAAACACTCATTCCTGACTACGTGTGGTCAAAATACCTTTTTAAATGTATGAAATGTTTTTCTTGTCATGCTCCACGATTCCCATGCGACCAATTGCTATAACTGTAAGCTTTGTGGCAGATAATCAGACTTGGTATGCGTGTAATCACAAATAATCATGTATCTTTATCTTACTAGCGCACAGAAGTACCGTGTGGGGTATTGTTATGATCCAAGAAATTCAATGGTATCGAATACTTAACCCAAAGTGCAACATGATGCATTCTTTTATTAATACTAGACTAGAAATGTTTTATGATTCAGTTCTGTCTCCTCTGTACACTGACCAGAACGAAGTGTGCCGCCACGCCTCCTCCCAAACGATTGGATCGGGCACGTGAGAAAGGCGTGCCACTGCTCCCTTTAAACATGAAGCGCCACTTCTGTTCTGTGCAGCCCTACGCCAGAGAGAGGTTCACTTCTTCAACAAGAAACTCCAACCGGAGCCCTTCGTTTGCTTTCTAAATTTCGTTTTAATATAAGTTTTTCTTTCCGTTGATCTACCTCAGTTGATAGTTTTCCTTCGTTCAGTGTATTCACGAATGAAACGAATTTAAGATTAATCATCTGTCATACGAGCTGAAGAGATCGCAACATCTACCTCCGTCCGAACGAAACTCCGGACATTCAGCCTACGTTCCTTTTCAAGCCAGCTGCACAAAACGGGCCCATATCAATGCAAGTATAATCTAAAAAGGAAATGCTGTTTTAAGGTTGTCTAGGTTAACGTTAAACTTCCTAAAAAGCCTTTGGGTCTCATTTTAAAGTAACTGTTTGAACTGTTCTGTCCTGAGAAGATTTCTCTCTCTCTTTCTCTCTCTCTCTCTCTCTCTCTCTCTCTCTCTCTCTCTCTCTCTCTTTCTCTCTCTCTCTCTCCCTCCCTCTAACTTTCTCTCTCCAATATTTCGTATTGCAATCATTTTCTGTTTCTTTGTAATTGTTTGTTTTTGCTATGCATATTTACTCCTGCGTGATTTAAGTAGTTTCTGTAATCCTTAGTCTTGTTTTATTAAATTTCCATAATCCTTTGAATTGAATCTGTCTCATTGTTTCCTAAACTTGAAGTCCCTGAAAATGTCGATTTAAGCTACAAGCTCTATTTGGTTTAACTATTGAAATATCCAAAGTGCCTTACACGAAAATATCCCTTCTAGTGGCCATAGAAAGGGTATTGTCGCTGTTTACAGGCCGGTGAGTTATGATAAGGAAGTTTCGCCTCCAGTCAGACATAGATTGCTTGATAAACTAAATTTGAATCACATGAAAATTTACCCTGATAATTGATCTGATTTTACCGACCTATATTAATAAGTAATCAATCAATCAATCAATCAAATTTTATTTTTATAGCGCCTTACAACAGCCAAAAGGTGCACAAGGCACTTTCCAGTAAAAGCATCAATAGACAACAGAAAAAAGGGAAAGAACAAAACAAAACACAAATATCAGCCAGAGTGGAAGATTACATGTTAAAAGCTAGTCTGAACAGATGTGTTTTTAACCGTGATTTAAAAAAACTCAAAACGGTGATGCTTCGTAGGAGTGTTGGTAAAGCGTCCCACAGTTTAGGGCCCTGGACAGCAAATGACCGGCCTCCAAACTTTTTATATTTAAATTTGGGAATGACCAGATAGGTGTGTTCAGATGAGCGCAGAGTTCTGGGTGGATGATAGACCGTTACTAAATCGGCGAGGTAGACCGGGGCCAGACCATTGATGGCCTTGAACACGAACAGCAGGACCTTATACTCCACCCTAAACCGTATCGGGAGCCAGTGGAGCGAGCGGAGGACGGGGGTGATGTGCGAGCGTTTGGAGGTGTTGGTGAGGAGACGTGCTGCCGCGTTTTGAACCAGTTGAAACCGATTAAGAGATGATTGATTAAGTCCAGTGTAGAGGGCATTACAGTAGTCTATCCTCGAGCTGATAAAGGCATGAATGACTTTTTCAAAGTCAGCTCGGGACAAGAATGGTTTGACCTTACTGAGAAGCCTCAGCTGGTAAAAGCTCGCCTTAACAACAGCACTAATCTGTTTGTCGTACTGCAAATTTTTGTCAAAAATAACACCCAAGTTACGTACAGTGGGTGCAAACTGAGGTGTTAGAGGACCAAAACTGAAAGAACTATTGGGTGAGTCAGGGCTGAACAGGATGTACTCTGTCTTTCCTTCATTCAAATGAAGGAAATTCTGGGAAAGCCACTGCTTAATGTCCCTAAGGCAGTTATAGACGGGGTCCAGCGCAGAACGATTGTTCAGAATCACAGGAAGGTAGATCTGGAGGTCGTCTGCATAGAAATGAAAGTGAACGTTATGATTGGAGATGAGTTGTCCAAGTGGCAACATATAGAGAGAGAACAGAACAGGACCGAGAATGGATCCTTGAGGCACACCGGATGACAGAGGGGCAGATGAGGATGAAAAGTCGTCGAGCATTATTGAAAAAGTTCTGTTAGTGAGATATGAAGAGAACCAATTGAGCACTGCGCCTTGCAAACCAACAAAATGTTGAAGACGGGAGATGAGGATGGAATGATCCGCGGTGTCAAATGCAGCGGTAAGGTCCAGCAGTACCAAAACCACAGAGCTTTTACTATCCAGAGCTCCAAGAATGTCATCATGGACCCTCAGTAACGCTGATTCAGTGCTATGTCTGGACCTGAAACCGGACTGAAATTTATCACTAATGACGTGCAGTTGTAGGTGAGTCTGAAGCTGGGAGAAAACAAGCTTCTCCATCAACTTAGACAGAAGTGACAGATGAGATATTGGTCGAAAATTGGACAGTATGGTGGGATCTAAGTTGGTTTTTTTTTAGCAGCGGTCTAACAATAGTGTGTTTGAGAGCAGTGGGAACAGTCCCCAAACTTAGACAGCTGTTTATGAAGGTGACAAGAAAAGGACCTACGATGTCAATAGCCTCTTTCAAAATCCTGGCAGGAATAGCGTCTAGAGGACAGGTGGTAGGCTTCAGCTCATGGACAGCTTTTTTGAGGTCCTCCAGAGTAACTGTATCAAAGTTCTCCAGCATGCATTGCGTCGCTCGGGGGGAAAAGACAACAGCAGGAGCTTGTGTGATAGTTTGCCTAACAGACAAAACCTTGTCCAAAAAGTGTTGTTTGAATGCATTGCATGTTTTTTTCTGATACATCATTCAAAACAAAAGACACCGGATTAATGACAGAATTAACAGTGCTAAACAGGATTCCAGGGCGGTGGCTATTGCTATTGATGAGATTAGAAAGGTATTGTCCTTTAGCTTCCTTCACTGCTCTCTGATAGGTGGCAAGACTGTCTCTAAACATCTCCAGTGACACCTGCAGCCTATCCTTCTTCCATTTTCGCTCAGCCTGTCTACACTGTCGCCTGAGGGCCCAAGTCGAATCATTGAGCCAGGGGACCGATGGACCTTTGGTCGTCTTTACCTTGTAGGGCGCAAGAGTCCATAATCTGGGAGCAGATGGTGTGGAAGGAGGAGAGGAGAAGGTCAGGACATAGAGGCGATGTCAGTTCAGCAGTGGAGACGATGTCAGAAACAGAGAAGGCAGCAACAAAGTTATCGACTGTGGATGGAGTAATAATGCGACGACGATGGGGGGCAGTAGATGAGGGAGCAGGCGGAACAGCACAAATGTCAAACCGTATGAGTGGTCAGAGATGGGAAAATCCAGAACCTCACAGGTTGACACCATCACCCCACGAGAGATAATAAGGTCAAGAGTATGACCTAACCTATGAGTGGGACACGATATGGACTGGGTAAGGTCCAATGAATCTAAAAGTGCCTTAAAATCATTAGTAGGTTTATCAGAGGGGCAACAAACGTGAATGTTAAAATCCCCACAGATTAAAATATTATCAAACTTTGCCAGAAACTCTGTCAGAAACTCTGAAAACTCATTTAAAAAATCCTTATTTAGTTTTGGTGGCCGGTAGATTACTGCACATAAGATGGGACAGGGTAGTGTGAGCACAAATGCTTGTAACTCAAAGCTGGAATACCCTCTAGTGGACAGCTGGCGGCATATCAAGGACTGTCTGTGTGTAGTAGCTATCCCCCCACCCCTACCCGTTTGCCGCGGGGTGTTTAGATAAAGATAGCCAGAGGGGAGGAGTTCCGAAAAGGCACTGACGTCACCTGGGGGAAGCCAGGTTTCGTTGAGGAAAAACAAATCCAGATTGTACAAGGAGATGACATCATTGAGGACAAATGTTTTGTTATTGAGCGATCTGGTGTTACATAATGCCATGCGAAACGTGGTCGAGTTGACAGGCGGCGATGTCACACGAGGAATTGGACGGAGGTTTCTTTGGACGCAACCCCAGGTAGATGTTTTGACGCGGCGGGGACACGGAAATGGAACGCCAGTGTTGGAATTAACCGGCCGAAGCCATCGGTAGCATTCCCACGATCTTCTAGCACTGCCAAGTCCTGATTGATTTCCAGTCCTCGACGACGGAGAAACCAGGTGAGTCCTCAGCCTGACATGTAACCCGCTTCTCCCATCGCGTCTTCTGCAACGCTTACTCCCTGGTAGCAGACAGATAGGGCGTCTCAGGTAAGAAGGAATTAGTGTCAACAGTGGCGGTGGTGGTTTGAAGGATTGGGCATTTAGGAGGTGATTAGTTGTAAAACGCAATTCCAGCAGCGTAGTGCGATCATAAACAATAATCGGCGAAACGGTAGCAAAAACAAACATGAAAAAACAGAGAAGCAAGTGGCAAGCCAAACATAGCGGCGCCATCTTTGCCCATTTCATCCTTTCATTAATACGAGCAATCGTGTTAATGATTCATATACGGTGAGGCTTAACCTATTCCCTATTTGGGATAATCTAATTTGTGTATACGATAATGCATATTCATCATCTCATGAATATTATTCCCCCTTTGAGTTAATAATTTCCCTACAAAAGTCATTGTCGCTACAATGTAATGCTAGATAAGGTTTGCTAGTACATTATTTCAGCAACATGACAAGCCAGTGAATTAGCAGGTTTCAATTGTTGCTTAGCACAGTGCATTTTATCTAACTTACATGTTATGCTGCTAGAGTTTTGACACCGAGTCAATGGGCTCTGTCTAATTCTTTCTTTTTCACTTGTTTATCGCCATCGGTCTTTTTCCTTTTACCTCTTTGTTTTATGAGCAGGTGCCACTCGAGAAATTGGCAGCTTAGGTTGTTTCTCCGCCATTAGCACGGCTGCAGTACACCGGCAATCTTGAGTTTGAACGACGGTACGCGCTCGCTTTTTCACAGATTATCTGTCTCATATTCTACTGTCAGGACATAATGACAGTTCTCTTACGTGAGTATCTCTCGTACTGGGTAATATCTTACGCTATGGGGAAAACCTCTTTTCCACGAGATATTGAAGCCAAAAATTATCCTTAATTTTGAATTAATGTAAAACGCTGTGCAGCAGCATGCAGACATAAGCAGGACAGCTTGCGCACCTATTGGCTCCCCTGCGGCAACAGCAGCAGCCTATCGAGAGAGGCGCTGCGTGACACATATCCAATGGGGGCATTTCACGCCCGTTTCGTCACGTCCGGCCAGAAAGGGCGTGGTCTCGCCCTGTAAATATAGCTCGATAAGGCTGGTACACTGATTTTCATGTCTTCAGCGAAGCATCACGCATCGCTGGATCCGGAGTGAGAAGCCACGCCGTCTGAGGAAAAGCACACAGCGGGACGAGCCATTGAGTCTGAAGTCGCTGGCATCGCCGCCTTTAGCCGCCGTACCTGCTACGCTTTCCGGCGTTATATCCTTTCAAACTGTGTGTGTGTGTTCGCTGCTGCGACACACATTTTTGCACTGTCTCTCTCTCTGCGAAAAGAGCTGCGTCTTTTTCAAGATGCAAAGATCCTGCGGCTCGTGCCGAGCCACACTCAGCGACGGGGACCGTCATGTCATCTGTGTTTCCTGCCTGGGTGAGGATCATGCGGCTCTCGCTCTCGTCGACGGCGGATGGCCTCACTGTGAGCTACTGCCTATGGTGACTCTGAGGACTCGCCTGGCATCTTTCTCAGAGCCTGCACTTCAGCCCGCTGTAGCGCCGCGCCGTAAAAGCGCCGTGCCCAACGCAGCCCCGAGCCTTCTCCTGCCCGCCAAAGCTCGCCGGTTCGCCCACCAGCTTCGCCGGCATCGCTCGAGTCCCTCACCGCCGCTTCCGCCATTGAGGTCGACGAAACAGCCCCGAGCCTTCTCCAGCCCGTGATAGCTCGCCGGTTCGCCCGCCAGCTTCACCAGCTTCACTCGAGTCGCTCGCTGACGGACAACGGCCGCCGCGCGCCGTCGCTTCCGCCATTAATGACGATGAGATAGCTGCATCTGTAGAGAAGGCCAGCTTCAAAACCGCGGCTAGCTTTGTCAAAATGTCAATATTACAGCGGTAAGCCTGTTGTATAACACGCACGCCTGCAAACAAACGCCGACACACACAAAACTGTGATCACGCTCTTTATCCGCTCGGGCTATTTCAAGCTTTTGTCGTTTCACCTGTGGCTCAGTGGCGAAACCCAAAGCCTTCGCACGGGAGACCCCTGTTCGAGCCCAGCTCTCGCAGCGGATAAAAATTTAGTCTCGCCGCAGCCAGACTTACACCCAAACTTTTCACTCGTTCAGTTCCGAGAAAATGCGACTGTTCCAATGTATTTCGCAGTAAACAAACGGGTACCATGGCCCGCTTGCCTGCACACAAATGCCGTTTCCACGGCGACCCAGAAAAATCATGTAAGCAGTGTATTTTCTGGTATTCCGGCCACAGCCGATGGTGTTATGAGTGTATTAAAAATGCCACAGCCCAGTGTTCATTTCTACACACAAACACAGCCCGCCAAAGTGCAGGGCTCGCACAAATGAGTTCGACTCATGTCAATTGTGCATTAATTATAGTGAATGTGCCCACAACCCAGTGCCCACAAACACTACACAATGCATGTGCCACGTTTTCTGTAAAAGAAACCAACACACATAAAGTCAGCTAAGGCCCACGGTGTTTAACCCTCTGAGGCTTTTTTTCTTATCAGTGCAAAAGAAACTCAAAATACTCTGTTGATTTTGATCTTACATATTAAGTGTTGTACATCATTAGATCCTGATAAGTGTCTATTTTTTTTCTGGATACTCACAATAAAAAACAAAGTGTTGTGCTTTTCGCCAAATAAAGAAAAACAAACATGATGCGCATTCTGCCTTCTCTCTGTCAGTTAAGTCCATTCTGAAACGCGCCCGAAAATTAACTGTAATTTCGCGAATACTTGTCATACAGGCACGAGTGTTTTTCCATAATGAAGCTTGAACTCTCTTCTTTTAAATGAATTAATTTATATAAAAAACAAATATTCTCAGTTTATGTAATCTGTATGAAAAGAGAGAGATGTCAGTATTTTTCTTTCCAGCTCATTATACCTCATTACGCGTTAATGTGCCACGCCCACGGATAGCGCACCGGTATTCAAACGCAAATGATCTAAGGCAAGCCATTCAAACATGCCAACGCCCACCAGCTGGATTATAAAACACATAGTGTTTAGTAAGTATCTTGTACAGCTGTGTACACAGCGTATCCTTTCGCTGTGAGGAATAATACTATCTAATAACCCTGGAATAGAAGTGCTGGTAGTTTCATTTCGAGCAACGGATCCAGCTGATGTAGTAAGTAATTTATTCTTAAGTGCTTTGTTCTAATCGCGATATTGAATAGTGTCTGACTGTAAACCGCAAAAAGACTGTTTAAAATGAATTGTGTGTCTGTGTGTAGGCTAAATGATGAATGAACGGCATGCAGGCGCGCGTGCTTTGTTTACTACAGTTATACAGCGCGTGTCTGTGCCGTTCATTCACTCTCGCACCTACATTAGTAAACATTATGTTTACATGAACACATCCAAACTATATTGCTATAGCCTACTAAGATGAGTAAAAATAGACTGAAATATGTTGAAATAAAATGTCTATATAAGCAACAAGCTGCTAATTCACATGTATATACTAGTATATCATACACAATATGTTACAGACTAAATATGAATGTTTAGACAAGATTTTGTGATTAGTTTTGGATAGATTATAAAGTTTTGACTGTAAAAAAAGACTACTGTCACATTAAATAGTTAAGCTTTTGTTCACCAATTTCTGCTCATAGTTAAATATACTATAGTATGATGTTTTGTCAAAAATAAAGTAGGTATATTGAATTATCAACTAAGATGTTATTATAGTGTTTGTTCCAATATTCAAACTAATGAATCCTTACCTTTTTTAATACGTATGATAAAATGTATACTTTTTACAAAGAAATACACTTGAAATATTGTTAAAATTGTAATTGTTGTTGTAATTGTAACCTATTTGTAATTGGTTACAATTTCTAATTGTAAAATATGTATATATAGATCATTTCTTTTGTCCTTGCATTCTTTGGGATCCTGTGACACACCTGTGTGAAAGGGCTAATTAATATGCAGCTCATTATAGGGCTCATTATCCGGCCTTTGTCTTCTCAGGTGTGAACACGCCTCCAAGCATACTGCCTTTCCAAACAAAAGGTGTCTTATAAAATTTAAATCAATGTATTGTTTTGTGTAAATGATTAGGCAGGATGATTTTCAGATCATTTTGAAGCAAAAATTCTAGGCAACAACACTCATTAGTCAAAAGTCTTGTGGACACATATTTATTATGTGTTTTGTGGCCTTATTTCAGACACTTTAAGTTTTAGTTTTTTCAATAACCATGCATAAGCAATATTCTCTCAAAAATACAAACATGTACATACATGTTGCTCACATATTACGGTATCCCCGTTTGTGCTATATAGAGTGAATTTACACCTTTGCCATTAACATGTTTATAAATAACTTAAAAAAGCACAAATGTCGGAGCATGTCAGAACACCTCAAGGACCCCAAAAAACCCATAGACCTCAGAGGGTTAAGTCTCGCCGCGGCCAGACTCTACCGAAACTTCTCGCTCGTTCAGTTCCAAACAATGTGACTGTTCCAGTGTATTTTGCAGTAAACAAGCTGGTACCACAGCCCGCTTGCCTGCACACAAACGCCAGTTTTACGGCGACCCAGATAAATCCCAAAAAGAGTGTATTTTCTGGAATTCCGGCCACGGCCGATGGTGTTATAAGTGTTGTAAGAATGCCCACGTCTCAGTGCCCATTCCCACACAGAGACACAGCCCGCCACAATACAGGGCTAGCACAAATAAAATCGACTCATGTCGATTGTGCAATAAATGTAGTGTACGTGCCCACAACACAGTGCCCACAAACACTACATGAAGCATGTCCCACGGTTTCTGTAAAAACGAAACCAACACATTCTCAGTCGGCGCGAGCCGACAGTGTACCCAGTGCAGTGAGAGTGCCCACTATCCCGCGCCCACATACCCTCACAGACATGCCGAACCCTACGGGGCTCGTCCCGCTCACATTCTCTCCACAACCTGTCAGAGAGAAGCTGAGCGCGGCCGGGCTGCCCGCTGTGATCAGCGCACCCCCCGCCTCGCTCACTGCAAACACAGTGTTTATTTCCCAGCACACCGGAACTCTCCGGCCGCCGTTATGCCGCGGGCAGAGCCCAGATTTTCATTCTACCTCTAGCTATTCACGCAGATGCGTGGGTGAAGCTTCCCGGGGTATCAGAATGGGTGCTGAAGACTATAAAAAGAGGATATTCGCTGCAGTTCGCTCGACGCCCCCGCCGTTGCGCGGCGCGAGTCGAAACAACGGTAAAAAACGGAGTATCTCATCTACTTCGAGCCGAGATAGCGAAACTACTGAGCAAAGGGGCTATAGAACCTTTATCTCAGGCTCAGAGCAAAGGGGGTCTCAGGCCCATTCTAGATCTGCGACAGCTGAACAGAACGCTCACGAAGCGCCAGTTCAGAATGATTACAACCAGGAAAATCCTTGCGCAAGTTCGCCAGGAGGACTGGTTTATGTCAATAGATCTGAAAGACGCCTATTTTCAAATACAAATAGCGTCGCGTCACAGGCGATTCTTGAGATTCGCCTTCGAGGGCCAGGCATACCAATACAAAGTCCTGCCGTTTGGCCTGTCCCTGGCACCCCGTACATTTACGAAGTGCATGGACATGGCTCTCGCGTCCCTGAGTCTCCAGGGCATGGGAATTTTGAACTACTTCGACGATTGGCTGATTCTAGCTCGATACGATCAGAGCTCATAGAACACAGGACCACATTACTCGAGCATCTCGAGAACCTGGGTCTCACAGTCAATTGGGCGAAAAGTTCGCTGTCTCCCAGCCAGAAAATTTCTTTTCTGGGAACAGTGCTGGACTCGCTATCCATGACTGCGCGGCTGTCGCCAGAGCGCGAGCTGGACATTCAGCGCGCTGTGAAATCCTTCCGCCGCGGCTCGATAGTCCAGCTCAAAAGGTTTCAGAAAATGCTGGGCCTCATGGTCTCAGCAGCTTCAGTACTCCAGCTGGGTCTGCTTCGCATGCGCCCACTGCAACTGTGGCTGAAAGCGCGAGTTCCGCCCCGGGCATGGACCGCTGGCCGGTTTCGCCTCCGGGTCGATCTAGAATGCGTTTCAGCTCTGGAACCTTGGAAAGTAACCGACTGGTATCAGTCAGATGTGAGTCTGGGGACTCCCTCGAGTGTGAAGGTGGTGTCCACGGACGCCTCCACCTCAGGATGGGGAGCGCTGCTAGAGGGCAGACCGTTCTTTGGCCAGTGGTCAGAACGGGAAAAGCTCCTACATATAAACTGTCTGGAAATGATGGCAGTTGACAACGTGCTACGGCGCTTCTGTCCCCAGATAAAAAGTCACCATGTCTTGGTCCGTTCGGACAACATGTCAGTGGTGGCATACATAAATCGCCAGGGCGGCATCAGGTCCCGAAACCTTTACAGGCTAACGGAACGCCTCCTGGTCTGGGCTCAGCACAACCTGCTTTCACTGAGAGCAGCGCATGTGCCTGGTCACCTGAATCTGGGACCAGACAGACTGTCCAGAAACAATGTTCCAGCAGGGGAATGGTCGCTGCACCCGCAGACGATCCAACTGCTGTGGGAGACATTCGGCAAAGCGCAGGTGGACCTGTTCGCGTCCCACGAGAACGCTCCCTGTCCGAAATATTTCTCCAAGAGCGAGGACGCGCTGGCCCACATCTGGCCCCGCTGTCCCCTCTATGCTTTTCCCCCCGTCTCGCTCCTGCCTCAAGTGCTGGAACGAATCAGGGAAAACAGATGCCCAGTGCTGCTTGTGGCTCCACTCTGGCCGAACCAGACTTGGTTCCCAATCCTGATGCGGCCGACCAGCACTGCCCCGTGGCCAATACCGTTGAGGAAAGACCTCCTCTCTCAGGCCAAGGGCTCGATTTGGCATCCTCGCCCGCAACTATGGTCCCTACATGCATGGGCCATCAACGGGTACCCGCTAACCTCCCAGAGGGAGTGTTAAATACAATCAAGCAGGCTAGAGCCCCGTCTACTAGACGGCTCTATTCCTCAAAGTGGTCAGTGTTCTCTGCCTGGTGTCAAGCTCAGGGCTTTTCACCCGCAGACTGCGGGGTTACGGAAGTGCTCTCCTTCCTTCAGGAGCTGCTGGATAAGGGCAGAACCCCATCCACGCTCAAAGTATACGTGGCGGCCATAGCGGCGTTTGCAAAACCGACGTCTGGCCAGTCACTGGGGAAAACGACCTGGTCGTGCGATTCCTCAGGGGAGCTCGGAGGCTGAATCCTCCCAGACCCCCCTCAGTCCCTGTGTGGGACCTTTCTACGGTTTTGGAAGCCATGAAAGGTGCCCCATTCGAGCCAATCCATTTGTCAGACATGAAACATCTGTCTCTCAAAACGGTATTCCTTATGGCTCTCGCTTCAGGGAAGCGCGTAGGGGACTTGCAAGCGCTTTCGGTAAGCGCGTCATGCATGGAGTTTGGGCCTAATGACTCAAAAGTCATACTCAAACCAAGGCACGGGTACGTGCCCAAATCCCTCAACACACCGTTCAGGGCCCAGGTTATTTCCCTGTGTGCTCTCTCGGTTCATAATGAGGAGGAGGATGCGAGTCTCCTTTGCCCTGTCAGGGCACTGAGAGCTTATGTGTCCCGCTCGTCTGCCTTCAGACAGACCGAGCAGCTCTTCGTTTTGTTTGGCGGACGATCCAAGGGACTGGCCGCATCAAAACAGAGCCTATCCATATGGATAGTCGACGCCATAGCACTGGCTTACAATTCTAAGGGCCTGCAGTGTCCTTTGGGTGTCAGAGCGCACTCCACGAGAGGCGTGGCCTCGTCGTGGGCGTGGTATAGTGGGGTTATCTTGCAAGATATCTGTATGGCCGCGGGCTGGGCCTCGCCGTCTACATTTATAAGGTTTTATAACCTAGAGATTCCCGCCTTACAAGCCAAGCTTCTGTCGGTATAGAATTCAGTACTATCTGCCCCGCTGTGCCGGCCCAGATGCTGAGTTTTGCTTGTGCATCGCTCACTGAGCGATAACACGGCTCCATGGGTGTTGAATAACCTGTACTATTACCCAGTTCAGGCTGAACACGTTCACCCTGTCTGTGTGAAACACTATTAACATAACTAGCTCCTATAGGATGCTATTTCATGGGGAATGATGCTTGCAGCCTCTCTTCTCCGACTCACTGTGAGTCTATGGTGATTATGCACTACATGAGCCCCGGGCTACTGCCCTTGGGACTTTGGTGTCGGATCCCAGTACGCACGGCGTTTTGCATTGTGTTCCCCTTAGCGTAAGATATTACGCAGTACGAGAGATACCCTCGTAAGAGAACGTACTCGGTTACTAACGTAACCTCGGTTCTCTCTAGAGAGGGAACGAGTACTGCGTATCTTGCCGTGCATACACAGCTCTGGTTCGCTTCGGCGATGAAAACCAGTGTACCAGCCTTATCGAGCTATATTTACAGGGCGAGACAACGCCCTTTCTGGCGGGACGTGACGAAATCGGCGCGAAATGCCCCCATTGGATATGTGTCACGCAGCGCCACTCTCGATAGGCTGCTGCTGTTGCCGCAGGGCAGCCAATAGGCGCGCGAGCTGTCCTGCCTATGTCTGCATGCTGCTGCACAGCGTTTTACATTAATTCAAAATTAAGGATAATTTTTGGCTTCAATATCTCGTGGAAAAGAGGTTTTCCCCATAGCGTAAGATATTACGCAGTACTCGTTCCCTCTCTAGAGAGAACCGAGGTTACGTTAGTAACCGAGTACGTTTTAACAAATATGTAAAAAATATCTTTTTACAAAAGTTACCTACAGCAGCTTTAACAATATTATTACAACATTATTTTCCTGTTATCTCTGTAAAGCTGCTTTGAAACAATCTGTGTTGTAAAAAGCGCTATATAAATAAAGGTGACTTGACTTAAATGCAGCAAATATTTTTTTCTTACACTTGAAAGGTGATTTACACCTTTACAAATCTTCTATTGCACACGCAAATTTTATTTATGCTTGCAATCTTATGTACACTTTCACAAATCTTACCCTGCGCATGCGATTCTTTATGGCATTATATTACCTTCATAGAAATGCACATTTCATACGGACATGATTAAATAATCAGATGGTACCGTATTTGCTTTTGATTCATTTTTTGTTGTTGTTGGTGGACATTTCTAGCTTTATATAGACTAGGTATAATTCTCATGTCTGTGAGGCTAGTCTACACGCTGTTTTTTTGTTTGTTTTTTCGTTTTTGAGACGCGCTCCAGTTCACGGAGACCATGAAAGCGCATCCTGTTTGTTTTATTTTATTTTACAAAAGAACAACCTTTTTTTGTTATTGTGAGTTTACACAAATAAAAGTAGTCAAATTATGTATTATTCTTTTCTGTTTGACTAGAAATTGATTATTTTAAGTTGTTTCCACTGTTTATAGGAAAATGGAAGTGTTCGCGCCGGCGCCTCCATGTCATGCAATAAGCGCGCTGCATGCTCCACACAAACACTTGGATAAACATCTAATAATAGCGAACATTTATCTAGGTTAATATTAGTGTGATTGGCCATGCCAGACGGATAAGTAAGGTGGCGAATTGCTGCCACATACATACTATTTTTTCCCCTCAATTATGTTGTGATAATGAGATGTCATTTTAATGACATCTTTTCTCGTAATAACGAGATGTTATGTCGTTAAAACTACATATTTTCTAGGCCTTATAAGGACTATATAGGCCTTTATCCACAAATGTATATAGCCCATCATGCCTTTATCATACTTCTATGTTCAAAAAGCTGAAGCAAATAGTAGCAGCCCCCAATGGACATTCGTGTTAAAATATCAAATTCTGTACACACCTTTTAATAAAGCATATGTAGCCTACAGCAGTTGAGCCCAGAATACGAACGCATTACGTTTAACCCTTATGTGCTGTTGTAGCTTTTTTCAGCCACTATGGGGTATTTTTGAGTCTTAATTTGTCCATAACTTTTTCTGTGTTTCAGCAAATGGAATGATTTTTGGTGACAAATCTTATTTTAACACATATTTTGGGAAAATGCTTTGAAATTTTTCAAAAACTCAACAGTACACTGTGGGCAAATTCACTACCCTTTCGTTATGTTAGTGGCTGAAAAAAGCCACTACTTTAAACTGCTGTAAAAATGTATCAGATCATTTTTTTTTTTTCATTTTTTTGCATAAATCTATTAATCAACCTCAGTCCTTTTCAAAACTACTATTTTTTTTTTAAAAAACAGGATTTTAACTCTTTAATTGCCAAATTCAGAAATGATGTCACTGATTTGGGAAAAAAACAACACAAAATGACTTATTTTCAATATAAAATGTAATTGTAGACTGGATTTTTTTTTACCTTTTATCACAGTCTTGGACATGTCAAAGATTAGAAACAACATTGGTTTTGAGGCATTGTTAGTTTTTGTGCAGCAACAGATTTTAACTTTTTCTCCCTCATTTACTGTTCGTGGCTGTTTTTGCCCCATTGACTTCCATTATAACCACATTTTTTGATTGCAAAGCCATGACAACATATGATCATGCATTTTTGATTGTTGGTGGTTTTCCCTGTTGGGAAGAGGTCAAATTTGTAATTTTTACTGTTGATAACCAGGTGGCACCATTAACCCTTTATAGGCCTGTGCAAAAAAAACCAAAAAACACTCAGCATCTGATCAAATTTATGAACACTTTATTATGAACCAAAATGCAACAACAACTTCAAATAAACTTAACAATGGTTCAACAGTTGAGGATGGATGAAGAAATAAACAATTGAACAAACCACAAACTCTGTGTGTGTGTATTTTCAGTCATTCCAACAGGACTTGCAGCATACCACTTGGTGCTTTTTGCATATGTGTCCACCACAACGGATGCAAGTGCTGAATGTTCTTTTTTTTTGTACTGTGCAGCACTTGCATGTCCCCCTCTTCACTTCTGAGCTGCTGGTGTCTGCTGGGGTCTGTGGATTTACGTCTTGCGGGACAGCTGCAGGAGACTGAATTTCTCTCACCAGTGCAGCAGCAACTGGTGCGCGAGGGAGGCGCTCTCTCCTCAATATGGCGGCAGAGACCAGAGAATTTCCCAGCTCTTCAAGGAAAAGCCTCCTCCGAAAGAGCTTTGCCTGGTTCCAGGTGGGATCCACAGCAGTGAAGATGACAAAAGCATTATATGCCGAGACGTCCACCATATTGAAAAATAACGCCTGTGGCCACCGATTGGTCCTCCTTCTGCAGCTGTAGGTGCCGACAACCTACAAAAATAAAAAATATAAAACAAGAAAATAATAAGTACAGATTTCATAATAAGTATTTTTGAAGCTGCACATGACAATGAGAATAATCATGCAGACATTGTCAAAACACAAACAGTATCTCCTAAAATTATCTCTAACAAGCAAATGTATTCAAGTAAAAGTTAATAGGAATAGGATGCATGTAGTAACAAATGTGTAATGGCACATACCTTGTCTAGATTGTCGACACCTCCCTTGCAGCGGTTGTAATCTGCAATAATCTCAGGTTTCTTCTTTGGTCCCTCCATCACCACTGCTTCGCGGTGCCTTGTGCTGATGAGGAGCACATTCCTCCCCCGTTTCGGAACATAGCTCACAGCCGTGGTGTTCTTTGTGAAGGCTAAAAACGCTGGAGAGGGCAGGCCGTCCTTTAGCCTGCACCAGGTTGGGTGGCAGCTCAGGTTTATTCTTCCTGATCGTCCCGACCAAGGCTATTTTTTTCCGCAGAAGCTCCTGAGCAAGTGAGTAGGTGGTAAAAAAGTTGTCACAAGTGACAGTGACGCCCTGGAGTTCCTCTGTCATCTCCATGGCAACACGCTTTCCCTGACCCACCTCTGCAGCATTACCTATCTTACCCAGGTAAATGTCACACCTCCAGGCATAGGATGTGGCAACATCAGCAGTCACCCAAATTTTGAGTCCATATTTGGCTGGTTTTTTTGGCATGTACTGCCGAAAGCTGCATCTCCCTTTGAATGGCACAAGCTGCTCATCCACTGTGACATCTTTGCCAGGGTTGAATAGGAGGGGAAGGCGATGCGTCCACATTTCCCACAGGGATCTGATCGGGGCAAGCTTGTCGTCTCTACGGCGAGCTGGTCTCTGCAGCTTGTCGTCAAAACGGAGAGCTCTGCTTATTTCATGGAATCTTGAGAGGGACATGGTGGCTCTAAAAATCGCACGACCACTGCGATCATCCCACAGGCAACGTGTGGACTCCCCTCTGGACTTGTACACGCCGGCCAAAATCAGTAGCCCCATATAGGCATGGAGATCTGTGGAGTCCACAACGGTCCAGTTTCTCATAGTGCGGCGTCCATGGAGGTTGGTCATGCTGATAATGAGGTCAATCATTTCCTCCGTAAAAAACAGATTGAACACAGAATCCACACTCTGGACCCTTGCGATGGCATAGCGCGTCGGCCCTGGAGTCACGCCTCTGGCAGGCTGTAGAAAGGGTGTTGTCTCCATGTTGGTGGAATACCACACCTCGCCGTTTTTCCCAATCCACCCAGATCCAGGATCCACAGAATCCTCCTCACCTTCAGTGGAATCTAGAGAGGATGATGAGGGCGCCACATCCAAATCAGGATCTGACTCTCCTGAGTCTGTGGTGTCAGAGGCAGAAGACAATATCTCATCCTGCAGCTCGCTGGAGGGGTCAGGCTGCATAATTATGTCTAAAACTTCACTACAAGTCAAGCGCTTACTCATGATGCTGCTCCTCTCACCATCAACTGACAAATGACCAGCAGGCTTGAATGCAAGTGTTTAAATCCACTTGCTCTGTTTTTGTTTAGTCTGCATTTCTCACCATCAAAAGGCAGCAAATGCCACTTAGACTTACTTTGTTTTTGTTTACTCTATGTAGTTCTGAGAGTTGAGGTGCATGTTTTGATTTTCTCAGACGCATCAAGGTGAGTTCTCACACTCTCTCTCACACTGACACTCACTGACACTCACACACACACGCACACTTTAATATGCTATTATACTTCATAATCATGCAAAAGCCATGCTTTACACTCCATGTAAAAGCCAGAAACTAAGCTTTATTTTTGCACAGGCCTATAAAGGGTTAATGGTGCCACCTGGTTATTAACAGTAAAAATTACAAATTTGACCTCTTCCCAACAGGGAAAACCACCAACAATCAAAAATGCATGATTATATGTTGTCATGGCTTTGCAATCAAAAAATGTGGTTATAATGGAAGTCAATGGGGCAAAAACAGCCACGAACAGTAAATGAGGGAGAAAAAGTTAAAATCTGTTGCTGCACAAAAACTAACAATGCCTCAAAACCAATGTTGTTTCTAATCTTTGACATGTCCAAGACTGTGATAAAAAGTAAAAAAAAATCCAGTCCACAATCATATTTTATATTGAAAATCAATCGTTTTGTGTTTTTTTCACCCCCAAATCAGTGACATCATTTATGAATTTGGCAATTAAAGAGTTAAAATCCAGATTTTTTTTTTTTAAATTAGTAGTTTTGATCAGGACTGAGGTGGATTAATAGATGTATGCAAAAAAATTTGAAAAAAATATTTATCTAATACATTTTTACAGCAGTTTAAAGTAGTGGCTTTTTTCAGCCACTAACATAACGAAAGGGTAGTGAATTTGAACAATGCACAAGGGTTAATTCCACCTTAAGCGTTTTCCTCCCATAGAAAACCCTTATTATAAAGAAAACACTTAATGTGACTTAATATAGGCTACTAAGACAGTGATAAAGATCAAATTATGTACACACCTTATTAATAAACCATACTATGCACATAAAAGCAGACCCAGAATATGAACGCAACGCATTTAATTACACGTTAAATGTTTTCCTCCCATAGAAACCTGTTATAATAAAGAAAACTCTTAACATGGCTTTCTATGGGAGGATGGCATTGTGGCACACAACAAATCCTTTAAATGGTACTCAATGCTAAACAAAAATGAAAAATATAAGTAGCCTATAAAATAAACATAAATTATTGTGGCATTAATTAGCTCACAAACAATATTTATTTTAAAGCCTAAACAAATTTATTTAAAGCAAAACACCAGCGTTGGGCGTTTATCTGTAAAGGCTAAGGGTTGTATTTGTTTCAGCTGCCCTTTTCAAACTGGCACAGCGCTTACTCGCTGTAGGTGGAAAATGCTTTATTTGATAAACATGAAGAGGACTTATCCGCTTGGCATGGCTGCTCGCTCTAACGTTAACCTAGATAATTGTGTGCTATTATTAGCCGCATATCCAAGTGTGTTTGTGGAGTGTGGAGCATGCTTACTGCATGACATGGATTGGAAACAACTTAAAATACTTCATCATTTCTGGTCAAACAGAGAAAAGTAATAATACATCATTTGACTACTTTTATTTGTGTAAACTAACAATAACACGAAAACGTTGTGCTTTTGTAAAATAAAATAAAACAAACAGGACAGAAACGCTTTCATGGTCTCCGTGAACTGGAGCGTATCTCAAAAATTAAAAAAATAAAGAAAAAAAACCCGCATATAGACTAGCCTCACAGACATGAGAAATATACCTAGGCTATATAAAGCTTGAAATGTCCACCAACGAAAAAAATCGAATCAAAAGCAAATACGCTATCATCTGATTGTGTAGGTAGGCTAATCCTGTCCGTATGAAAGGTGCATTTCTCTCTAAAGGTGCATCTACTTTACAGCGGAGATTAGCTGTATGTTAGTATGTTATGAGATTAGCCGAGATGTTAGCAGCCTACACTGATTTCGAAAACATTAGATTATTAATAAACAATTAAAATGCTTCGTTATTTTTTCAGACACATTTATTATCATTAGCCTACTTTTGCGGCAAGATTTATGCGTGCACTTGAGCGCAGAATAGGCTATATGCCTCCATGCACCCATATTTAAGCAGAAATTAATATAAACGTGCAATTAGTTGACTTATTGCTTAAATGAATGACTACTAGTCAACTAGAAAAATCAATGACCTACATTTAGTTAACATTTTTTAGTTAGTAATTAAAAAACTCTTTACATTAAATTAGTTGAGTTAGCATAATTAGTTAATGAACTAATAAAATAATAAAATAAAGTTTAAATTAAGAAGCTAACCATATATTTTATATAGCATTGCTTATTCCACCACACAAAAGGACTGTTTTTAAGGTGACAATCCGTTACAAGTGAAGATTGTACTTTATGTTGAAGATTTTTGTATTGTATTGTATATTCTGTTATAAAGACGAAGATTGACATTTTGTTAATTAAAAAAATAAGAACATAATGTTGTAAAAAAACAACAACAACTTATGTTCTGTTAGATGTGTTTTGACTACTTTTTGTTTAATTATATCTCTAGTTAATGAATACATATTAACCAAAAAAAAATCTTATATATTAATATATTATAGGCTATAAAAAACTTATATATAAAATATATTTTAAAAAAGGTCCTCACTGATAATTTTGCCTGGGGCCCCCACTCGCCGTAGGTTCGCCTGCGATTGGAGCTGCTACTATTTGCTTCAGCTTTTTGAATGTAGAAGTATGATAAAGACATGGCTATTTAATGTTATGTGGATGAAGGCATATTTTGTACATGACTACACATGTCCTTATAAGGCCTAGAAAATATGTTGTTTTAATGACATATCTCGTTATTACGAGAAAAGATGTCGTTAAAAATGACATATCTCTGTAACGATGTGGGAAGAATGAAGCGAGAAGTGAATCCAATTGCAAGCACATTTATTAATAAAACAAACAAAAGAAACTCAGACCAGGAACACAGAAACAGCAACCATTACAACATTAACAACTCACAAAGACAGGGCTGAAACACAGGGCTTAAATACAGGGGTAAACGAGCTAAACAAGATAACAAGAGAGCGTGGTTAATCAGAAACACCTGGGGATACTTATAAACTAGAAAAACTACAAAGGACAACAAAACATGACACAGCACAGGAAATAACTCAAGTTCACACAAGACAAGGGAAACACAGGACAGACAGGAACAAGACATGAACCCACACCGTGACATAGCCCTCCCCCTATGGGCGGCTCCCGACGCCCGTAAAAAAAAATAAAAAAAAAAAAAGTTCAGGAGGGTGGTGAAGTGGAGGCGGTCTTGGGGGAGGGATGGAGGGCCAGGTCCGCGCAGGGAACAGGACCAGTGCCTTGCAATGGCGGGCATGGGCCATGGAACGTGGGCGGAGCAGGACGCGCAGGCGGCCAGGGCGGTGACAGTCCATCGGGCGACCAGGGCGGAGACGACCCCTCGGGTGGCCAGGGCGGTGAAGACCCCTCGGGCGGCCACGGCGGTGAAGACCCCTCGGGCGGCCACGGCGGTGAAGACCCCTCGGGCGGCCACGGCGGTGAAGACCCCTCGGGCGGCCACGGCGGTGAAGACCCTTCGGGCGGCCACGGCTCGGGAGCAGCAGACACCGGCTCGGGAACAGGAGACACCGGCTCGGGAACAGCAGACACCGGCTCGGGGACCGACAACACACACACTGGCTCGGGAACAGACAACACACACCCTGGTTTGGGCTCAGGAACAGACAACACACACACTGGCTCGGGAACAGACAACATACTCACTGGCTCGGGAACAGACAACATACTCACTGGCTCGGGAACAGACAACACACTCACTGGCTCGGGAACAGGAACAGTCTCTGAATAGGCCATCTTGTCCATAGACACTGGCTCGGAGGAAGTGATGTGAACAGTCTCTGAATAGGCCATCTTGTCCGTAGACAATGGCTCGGAGGAAGTGATGTGAATGGCTCTGGCTCTTGCTCGAAGACTGGCTCTGGCTCTTGCTCGAAGACTGGCTCTGGCTCTTGCTCGAAGACTGGCTCTGGCTCTTGCTCGTAGACTGGCTCTGGCTCTTGCTCGTAGACTGGCTCTGGCTCTTGCTCGTAGACTGGCTCTGGCTCTTGCTCGAAGACTGGCTCTGGCTGGACGTGGCTGACGTGAAGCTCTGGCTGGACGTGGCTGACGTGAAGCTCTGGCTGGACGTGGCTGACGTGAAGCTCTGGCTGGACGTGGCTGACGTGAAGCTCTGGCTGGACGTGGCTGACGTGAAGCTCTGGCTGGATGTGGCTGACGTGAAGCTCTGGCTGGACGTGGCTGACGTGAAGCTCTGGCTGGACGTGGCTGACGTGAAGCTCTGGCTGGACGGTCTCTGGCTGGACGGTCTCTGGCTGGACGGTCTCTGGCTGGACGGTCTCTGGCTGGACGGTCTCTGGCTGGACGGTCTCTGGCTGGACGGTCTCTTGCTTAGGAGCCACCGGACACGTCGTTGAGGAGGCCATTCTTCTCCTCCTCCGTCTCCGGACCACCGGACTCGGGACCACCGGAACAGGGACCAGCGGTGAAGGCCTGGCGTGGCACGGGATGAAGCTCTCCAAACATCTGGAGAGCGCCTCTCTCCAGCCCAGACCGGAGAGATCGGGGAGTTCCCTCGGGTTGACCTCCTTAGCCCCCAGCCGGTAACAGACTTTAATTGCCTCGTCATCCAGGGAGCAGGAGGCAGCAAGAGGAACAAACCCCCACGTATACTGGAACAGATCAAGGCTTTCCAGGGCCAAGGCCGCGATCTGTCCAGCAAACTCCCGGTCTAGCCTGTGTAGATCAGGCGAGATCCGTGCTGCTGGATTCATATGATCAATAAATAATAAATAAAGAGTAAAAATAAAATTAAGTCAAAATAACTCACAATTTCATGCATAACCCTTTTAATTCAGCTCAAAACATCTTACATTGGGTGTCTTTGCCGGCCTCTTGTGGAAAAAAAAATATATAACATGATATTTCATGACTCTTGCCACTAGATGGCCTTATAGCTCTATTTGGAGCAAATGAGCTGTTCCGCTGGGTTCTAAAGTAAATTTTTCTTCAGTAAGCATTCAGATACACATGTATATATTCTAAAATAATTTTTTGGTAAAGTTTTAGCATTTTTAGTTTGAATTGAGCATTTTTAGGTTTTTCTATGTGTACTGAAGCATTCCTTGCATTCCATTCTTTCCTAAGGGGGTCAAATTGACCCGTGAGGGAGGGATTTTTATATATATATAGAAAAAAAAATTTTTATTGGAATATACAAAGTGTACAGCAATATTAATAAATGTATACATTCCTTTTTTTTACAAATACTAAGGGAGGACACAAACATGAACAGTCATAACCCTCAATGAACCAGTTACATATTACAAATCAGCAAAGATAGATGGTGTATTCTTGACAAAATTAAGTAGAGCTCCCAGTTTTTATAAAATTTGTCCGTGGAACCTCTTAGTGCAAATTTATTTTTTTCAATATATAGAAAAGACATCAAATCTTCTTACCATGAGAAAGTAGGAGGATATTTAGAAGACTTCCAGTGAAATAAAATTAGTCTGCAAGCTATCAATGAGGCAAAGGCAAGAACATTAGCATATTTATGTATATTTAACCAAAACCGCTGGGACACCAAAGATAGCAAATCAAAGGGCATGGTTCGATGGACATAAAGGCAATACCAAAAATCTTCGAGCTTTGGACAAGTGAAAAACATGTGGGTATGATCAGCAGGAGCCAGAGAACACCTAGTGAATCAGACGCAGGCACAGGATGATGAAGAATTAACCCTGCCAGCAGCCATGATCCAAACTAAGTACGAGTTCTGTCTCCCATTGATGTACAAACCGAGAAGGTGGCGGCAAAACATAAGGAAGAATTAAATTGTATAAAATGACAGTTCTTTCTGTTGTAAATGATTGAGGAGAACGCAGATGACAAGGAGATAGATGGGCGGCAGTGGCTCAGTGGTTCATGTAGGTTGTCTACAAACCGGAAGGTTGATGGTTCAATCCCCGGTTCCACCTGACCAAGTGTCGAGGTGTCCATGAGCAAGACATCTAACCCCAGCTGCTCCTGACGAGCTGGATGGTACCTTGCATGGCTGACACCGCCGTCGGTGTATAAATGAGTGAATGTGAGGCAATATGTAAAGCGCTTTGGTCTGTTGCGCAGGTCCATGGGTCTGTTGAAAGCACTATATAAATGCAGTCCATTTACCATTTAGATGGCAGGAACAAACACCGATGTTGGAAGAGAGGTGAGTAGTAGCCGGACGAGGAAATAGACGAAGGAAACCCGGAAGACGATGGAGACTTGTAGTAACAGGACTGGAGACGAACAGACATTTCATAAGAGATAAGTGAAACCTTACTCATGAACCAGACCAAGTGACTGTCTAAGATGAGTGCTTTTATGCTGCCTGTGATGATTGGATGACCTGCAGGTGCGAGAGATTAGCGATCTCTGTGATTGGGAAGTGCATGCAGGTGAGGGCCAGGGAGGATGATGGGAAATGTAGTGAGGAGGTGGTGACTTAGCTGGTGACCGTGACAGCCTGATCTTCAGAGATTATTTTAGGAAGACAGGGATCCAGATGGCAAGCCAGCACCTTAGCCAATAGTTTTACATTAGAATTTAACAAACTTATGGGCCTCCAATTGCCACATTCATATGGATTCTTATCTCGCTTGAGTATGAGTGAAATAGAAACTCTGAGTGAGAGTTAAGGGAAGAGAACCATGTGCTAAAGAATCATTATACATATCTAACAATAAAGGTGCCAGATTTTTGGCAAACCTTTTGTAGAAATCAATCGGAAAGCTGTCTGCTGCTTGCTGCCTTACTAATTTGCATAAGCTGGAGACCTTTCAAAATCGCATCTAAACCTTGAGGCTTGTCAAGATCATCTGCTACAGCTGCATCAATATGAGGAATATTTAAACTGTTTAAGAAATTATCCATGATGGAATCATCTTTAGGAGGCTCTGATTTATAAGGAATGGAATAGAATAAAATAGAATAGAATAGAATAGAAAATAATAGAATAAACATCATTGATATCCGATGGATTTTTAGTTAAGGAACCAGAAGAATCATATACCTGAGTAATTAGACGAAAGGCATTTAGTCCCTTAATCTGGGATGCCAGGAACCGACCAGCTGTGTCTCCATGCTCATAATAAGTAGCTTTAGTTCTTCGCAGCATAAATTCAGCATTTTTTGTACTGAGCAAATCAAATTCCGATTTTAACTCCGATTTCTTAGCGCGCAGCTCAGGGGTAGGATTATTAAGAAGCTGCCTATCAATCTCAATGATGGAATTAACCAGGTCTTGTAACTTTTGTTTTCTCTGTTTGTACTTATAACCAGTGTATGAAATAATATAACCTCGGATTACCACTGTAGTAAGTAACGTGTCAGGTCAGACAGGTCAATTTGGCTCAAAAGGAATTATCAATTAATTTATAGGGAATCTTAAAAGAATCAGTTATACGGCCGAGCAAATGACTCATCCAGCATTCATTCTAACGGGCTGTAACTATAACCTCTGCAGCGGATATAAATATCCAAACTATACTGAAACACTATTTATTAGCAAGGTAACTTAGATCAGCAGTTTAAGACATTAAATCTGTAAGCACATAACACAAGACAATTATCTTTAAAATATAAACAAGATTTATTGATTATTCTAAAACATAAAACTAATATCTAACACAAACCCACGCACACACACACATTCATACGAGTTGCAGAAAGAAAGAGAGTGAGGAAAGAAAATGAGTTCAAGAGTGAGATAGTGAAATCCCAAGTTTCTATATGCACTTATAAGACATGACCTGAACGAACCATCAATCATTAATTTAACCCTTCTATCGTTTCTTAGGTGGGTTATTCAATTTTATCTCAATGCACCAGTTCAGCTAAGAGTCTGGAGGTATACTTGCGTTTGTCTGTGCGTTTCTTTGGGATTCCTTTTGTTTACGTAAAGGGATTTTCCCGGGTCCGTTGTTTGGCGGTCTCCTCGTGACTGGATAGATGTCTCTGGGCGGCCAATCACTTGGTGTGTTGGCGATGGATTAAAGTCTTAGATGTTGGAAGGCGGGCTTTGCAGTCGAATCGCTTAAACGAAACTTTGCAGCAAAACTTAACTTTGAATCGAGACTCTCAACGGAAAAGAAAAATAAAGCTAAGAAACAGAAAGAAAAGTGAGACGAGAGTAGTTATAGATGGCTTGAATGAAGCTTTTTAACCCATGGATGTTCTTCTGATCTTGTTTGGTTTCTTTTGTCTGCTGGGCTACATGGTTACTCGTCTGTCCGGTTACCAGTCATGGCTTCTCTAGCGAACAAATTCACAAACCAAACCTCAACCCACCTTAACAAAAAACTCCTCTGGCTTTTTTTTTGGGTCCTAAGATTTTAAACTCAGCTGTTTGTTCCAGCCTCTTGGATGAGTTCTGACCAATTAGGCACTGTCTTTATTTGGGAGGTGGCATTCTCTTCACCTCTCATCGTAAATCATGCGTTATCTGTGATCTCCTTACTCTCCAGCTCTAGCAGAGAGTTCAGAGGGAACAGTTTAGACATGATTCCTATTATAAGAACACAAAACATTTTACACAGATTTCAATCAAGCCATCTTCTGAATTAAGAACACATGATCGTACTGATAGGAAACAAGACACACTTTCATTCAAACATCTAATAGTTATAACAATTGCATGACTTGTATGTGATCTAAGCATAATAGACACATACAGAGGTTGTAGATACAATATAGGATTATGTAGTTGAACAATGTTTGATTAGAAGTCCGTCAATAATTGTTTTGGGATGATTTTATGTAATTTTAAAGTCTCAGTCTCTGGTTTTAAGAGATTTCAACCATGGGGTCATTCAGAGGAGGAGGTCTGTTTTCAATCCTCTGTCGTGGGATCAAACAACCTCTGCCGTTATCTTGGTGGGTTCTGAGCCGTGCCATCTCTGAACCAATCAGTCTTTTCCAAACTATCTAACGTGGCAACGTTCTTCCTTTAGTTGAGCACATCTCTTTGAAACTTTCATGCTCGTAAAGTTCTTAGCTGGGACTGGCTGGAGCCCACTCCATTTATGGCCTAGATTAGACTGGTGATTTGGGGGTCTGGAATGTTGAGTTTTGTGTGGAATTATGTTTGAACAAATCACCTGGAAGATTCATATGTGTTTGGTTCGCCCTCAATTCCTACACCACTTTGAATGTTTCCCACAATAAAGAAGGAGAAACAGATTCTGACATATTAGTCTCAATAAACGTATCAATATTAATACTTATATACTTACAAATTTCTTTATCAGATAATAATCCTGAATCAAACCTCCACTGGTTTGCCCTACCTCTAATATTAGTAAAATTCAGGTTTAGAGAGTGTGGTGCATGATCGGAAATAACTATAGCTGAATATTCAGAAGAACTAACTAATGGCAAGAGAACTGTATCTAAGAGAAATAGTCAATACGTGAGTAAGATTGGTGAACACTGGAAAAAAAAGAAAATTCCTTTTTTGACGGGTTAAGAAAAAGCGCCATGGGTCCGCGCAACCAGTCTGATCCATGAATGCTGACACTGCTTTAGCCATAGCTGTTTGTTCTAAAGTTTTAGGATTTGACCGATTGTACCTTGGGTCCATCACACAATTGAAATCACCTCCCAAAATAAGGTAATGAGAGTTTAAGTTTCGAATAGATGAAAAAAGGGAAGTGAAAAAAGTGGGATTATCCCAGTTTGGGGCATAAATATTTACAAACACAACTGACATATGAAAGAGAATGCCAATGACTATAACATAAATGACCCTCAGGATCTGCAATAATCTGTGATGGAGAGAAATTAACTTGTTTATGCATAACAATACTGCTGTACCTTTGGCTCTGCAGTTAAAAAAATAAAGTGAAACACCTGGCCTATCCAGTGTTTTCTTAATCTAACATGGTCTTTGACTCACAGGTGTGTTTATTGAAGAAAGATTATATAAGAATTCAAATTCTTACGATGAGAAAACACTCGAGAACATTTAATTGGTCCTCCTAAACCTCGGACATTCCAGAATATTGTCCAATTTATTGTCCAGAAACATGTGAAATTTATCTATGAACGGCCGCAGTCTATCGCCTTGACGGGGCTTGGGCGCCAGACTCCGATGAACGCCATCAATTTCAGGAGGGGCTGACAGGACATCTTTAATAGTTTCATTCTGTCGCTTCGATCGAGACACCAAATCCTCCACAGCGCCGTTAGATTGGCTTTGAGCGAAGTGACCTCACTCTCTAGCTCAGTAATCCTGCCACTGTGGTCAGTGAGAGCCGTCTCCATCTCGGAAATATTGGCGGTGTGAGAGGCCAAAGTACAAATTTTCATGTGCAAATGATAAGAAAAGACAGCTGAAGTAAGCACTACTTAAGCAAAAATTCGGAGCACAGACACCGTGCGACCTCTCACTACATCGTGAAAGCGGAAGTTGCGAGGGAAGGATTTGTTACTTATTAAAATTTCAACAAAACTCCTCGAATCCATTAATATTTTTTTGTGTGTATTCGTTGTCCAAGTGCGACAAAAGTCCTAGAGTATTGGACCCCTCTGATGAACACCACATTTATAAAAAAAAAAAAAAATCAATAAATGAGTTTATATTATATTTATATATATATATATATATTTATTGTGTCTTGTGTGCCATATTGTAGTTTAATGTAGTTTTTAGTGTTGATTAGTCTCCCCAGGTGTTTCTCGTTATCTTGTTAACTTGTTACCGTATGTGTATAGCCCTTGTGTTTCTCTTGTGCTTTGTCAGTCGAAGTTTGGAGTTTCTTGTGTTTGGATGTTCCCTGTGTGTATGTTCTCCATGCTCCCTGTGTTTCCTGGTTGTTGTTATGTTTAGTGATTGGAGAAACTAAGCTTTACAAAGCTTTGAATCGATTGAACCAATTGCTTCGCAAAATGATTAACTGTTTTGAAACATTTGAAATGCCACACGCTGGTGACCCCTGCTGGTCAGAACAGTGGAAATGCAACAAAAACTCAGGCCAAACATTCATTAAAACACCTTTTACTAACACATTGCAAATGTTTTATTGAAAGTAAAATGCAAATAATTGAAATTTCGAAACGTTTCAAAACAGTTATAACTGAAATCTTTAACTGAAATCATGTGACTTTGGCAGTTTGTTACATGCTCTGAACCACTGATATGAAAAAATGAAGCAGTGTTTCAAAATCGCCCATTATGGTAGCATGTTCATTAAACTCCTGCAATCAGGAGTTTAATCTGCCTCATCTCTTGCACCAAACGTTACAGATCGATTGACCAACTATGGATCTAGCAGGAGTTTGTTTAATTATTTTTCGCCAGGGCGAGCGTTCTCTTGAGGACCACACCCGTGAGTTTTTGGACTTGGCTTTTCATACCCAATTCCCGGACTCATAATGTTTTATCGTTCTGGACTCAATGAACCCCTCAGAACTCAACTTTCCTGTGTTGGTCTTCAAGAGACATTTTGTGAGTTAGTGGAGCATGTACTTCAGCTAAACGGCTCCCCCTTCAATGTGGGCGAAGAGGACCCGTCACCTAAACATTTTTTGGGGGGATATACAACTCAAGCTCTGATGGCCATAGAGCTTGGACCACTGCGGACCCCAGCTGTCATGGCAGCGTCCTCAGCCGTCATGGCTACCACGCCAGAGTCTCCAGCCATCATGGCCGCCACACCAGAGTCTCCAGCCATCATGGCGGCCACACCAGAGTCTCCAGACATCATGGCCGCCACGCCAGATTTTCCAGTGGTCACGTCCCCCTTACCCGAAGTTACAATGGCAGGTCTAAGGAGTTCGAGACTGATGTGTAGTGTGGCAGATCTGGCACTGATATCGGCGTGAGCAGCCGCATCCCCAGTTCAGCGCTCTGAAGTCTGGCGGCTTCTATGCTCCATGTGATGGCAGTTGCCATTTTGTGTGTTGGGGCTGCACACACCTCACCTGTTTCTATCAAGGCGGCGACATTCTCCTCTGACGACTCTCTAACGGCCACGGGTGCCGAGTCTAAACTCTCTGTGTCCCTTGACGACTTTGTTATGGCTGCGTACACCGTCTCTGAACTCTCTGTGTCTCCTCACGGTTCTGTTGTGGCCACAGAGACCGTTTCTGAACTCTCTGTGTCCTGACGGCTCTGTTATGACCATGGAGGCAGTTTCTGACCGTTCTGTATCCCCTGCCCTGACACGACCATGAAGGTCGTGCCTGTACTTCCTGACAGCCCTGACACAACTACGCGGTCACCTGTAAACTTCCTTTCAGCACTGTCATGGCCATGAAGGCTGTATGTTCTGCCCTTTCGGTATTATCCTTGTTAGAGTAATTAGGACCTCTAGCGGTCAAGTATGGTATTGCAAGCTGAATCAGGCCGTTAGTTTTAAGAGTCAAAACACATGGTAAAGATTGTTCCTGCTCCTCTGTTATGTTTTGATTTCTCCTTAGCAAGAACTGCCTGTAAGTGGTTTATATATTTTCTGTTTTGCAGTATTTCTAATAATAGATTTGTGTTGATTTCATGTTGATTTAAAATTATATATGAGTATAAATCTTTGATTTCAATTTGTGAACTGATTGTTTACTGAGACATTCTATTTCATTGTAATTAAGCTTTGTTGGTATTTGTATGAGAGACAATTTCACCTTAGTGTATTTTTTCTGCTTCTGTTCAGTTTCACTCCTTTGTTCATGTCTTCATGCTCAACAAGAGCCTCTATTAAACGGAGCTAAGAAGCTATATTCTGACTCTTATGTTTTTCATGACGGGAGTTTGGCTGGCTGTCTAATTTTGGTTAAGAACACCAATTGGAGGACAGTATACTATAACTGATCTTTCTGCCTGTTTTGACACAGCCCCTGAGGCCAAGCCTAACCTCTCTGTGTGCCAGTTCCGCCGTTTATGAACACTTTGGCTTGCCATATGTGTGTGGATAAACGCACGTGGTGCTGAGTGTTTGCAAGCCCATTTATTCGTTTTTTTTTTTATTTCTTTTTGGTAACGCAGTTGTTGTTAGCGGTGTGAGTTGCGAGATGCCCATATGTGCGTGGGACAACGTTGATAATAAATCACCACGGTGGAATATCAGATACGTCTTGAGTCTTTGCTTAACGTTACACCTGACTACAACCGTTTAGGCAGGCTATCCGGTTTATTCTGATAAAAGCGTTACAAGTGGCGCCCGACATTTTGTCTCTGGCCTCGGACCGGACCTTTGGAATTGTCGATCGAGGATATTATCTTTCGTTGTGGATTTACGGACATTTTTGCCCACGCCGAAGCTCCGAGAAGCACGCAGATAATTTGTTCACGGACACGTGAGATTCATTCTGGCACGTGTGATTTGTTTCGGATCGTGAAAGGAGTCATTCACCAGCGACTCAATAAAACCGTTCAAGAGTTTCAACGTTTCCTTCGTTAATGAATAACTACACAGGAACAAATGAGTAAGACAATATTAACAATCTAGTAACTACTATTAACTAACAAGAAATTCTAATTAACGAATTAGTAAGTAATAGCACACAGATGAAAGTAGTAGTTCACTATTAACTAATCAATAACTACTATTTTTTTTAATGCTTCCTAGAGAACTACTGAAAAAGTTTCATAATTCATGCAAAACAAACAATAACTAATGCAGGACAAATAACTAGCACTACATTAACATTTTAACTGCTACTGTAAACGAATACACAAGGTTTATCAATATGTAATAGCATAGCAGAGTTGATGATTTGGGAAAAAATTAGCCTATGCTCTCTCCTAGAGATGTGGCCTTTGGGAGTAATAACCCAAAATAGTATACCCCAAATATAGTCTAACTACGCCACTCCCATTTATTGGACTGGGATGGGAGACCCAACTAGAACCCCCGAATAAAGATATACCCCACGCTAATGATATTCAAATGAATGAACCACTTGAAGGCTGATATACAAAAGCAATATAACATTATTTATTTGTAATCTTCAGTCAGAATGGTTAAAATATTTCTTTGTAAAAAAAACAAAACAAACAAACATTAATGACAGCAATACATCAGAGGCACTTACATGAATTCCCATAGGCAAATATTCATATGACAAACTATACTAAATGAGGTTGGGCGGACCACAGTGCTCAATGATCCACATTTAATTCACCATGAGTACAAGGCTCCAAAAGGGTTCAACACACCAGAAACAGCAACAAAGGTTCTACTACATCAACCATAAAGTGTTTTGTTAGTACACACCAATTCTAATCACACCACATGAGTGGTAACCTTAATACATTGAGCATTGAGCCCTGCCCACTAACTATGAGAACATAAGCAATGCCCGCTTCAGTCTGAGAACGAGTAAAGTGCAAAAAAACGCTTTCAAAACGGGTTCCACAAGCTGAATCTTGAGTTCGTAAGCTTTCGAATGATATATCATTTCTCAACATTAGATCAGGTGAAGTATGGGATATAGTTGTTTTAAACATGCAGTGGCAGTAACAGTTAACATTGGTCCTTTTTTTATACCCTAATCAGGCAACGTATCTCAGGGGATACAATTCATAAAATCCAAAATATATCAAATTTTTAAAAAATTATTTTGGATATGTTTAATTTAAGTCCAGATGATATAAAAGATGACATGAAATAATTTTTTGCTTACCATTTTCCACTCTTGCCTCTTTAAGGGTTAAGAGGGCCATAAGTGAGTGTGAGAACTCTCTAAGTGTCTCACTATCACGCTGTCTCCGCTGAAAGAACAGTTTTTGTGCTTCTACATAAGACTGTGAGTAACCAAAATTATCTTGAAGGATTTTAAAAATGTTTGTAGACGTACTGCGCTCTCCCACCGCACGAAACTTCACCTCCGCTTTTGCCTCACCATCTAATAAGTCATACACAAATAATGCCCCCTCGGCCTCGGTCATGGGCCTCACGCTTAAAACATGTCTAATTTCTTCTACCCAATCTTCTACTCTGAGAGAATCACGAGAGGAGCTTCCTGAAAAGCGAGGAGCTTTACGCTCCCGTGGAAGGTATAAGACCCGTTCTGTGGCGGTACTACCATCTGGCACATTAGAAGCCCCTTGCCCTGAACTACCAACCCCACTTGTTCCCTGGCGAAGTCGCTCATTGTCAGCCTGTAGCTGTTTAACCTGTTCAGTCAATAACCTCAACTGTTCCTCCATATTACTGGCTATTTTTTTTTTTTTTTTTAAAGCCCAAGACAGATGAGATCTAAAAAAATAATGAAAGAAAAAAAAGAGAGAAAAAAAAAAAAAAAAATATATATATATATATATATATATATATATATATATATATATATATATATATATATATAATTACACATACACAAAAACAACAGCAATGGACAAAAAAAAAACAAATTCTTTGCTGGTGCTGGCACACCCCACTCACTCTGAACCGTGTTCCCAGGAGGTAAGAAAGCCACAATCCTAAATCCAGTCAGCCACTGTTTTCTCACAACAAACCCAATTCTTCCCCAAGCTAATGCACATCAGCCAACAAATAGGGACCCTGCCGACTGCGCCAAATGTGGCCTTTGGGAGTAATAACCCAAAATAGTATACCCCAAATATAGTCTAACTACCCCACATAGCAAATGTTTTCTGGCCCAGCTCCGGGCCACACAATCACTTTTCCCTCGGCCCAAGTACCGCAAAGAATGACGGCGCTGAAGTGGCCCAGAACTGGATTAAAGACAAGGGTCACACATGGGCCATAACCGGCCCGAATCTCAGCCAGTTAATCACCCTTAACTGGCCCTGAAGTGGCCCAGAACTGGATTAAAGACAAGGGTCACACATGGGCCATAACCGGCCTGAATCTCAGCCAGTTAATCACCCTTAACTGGCCCTGAAGTGGGCCAGAACTGGATTAAAGACAAGGGTCACACATGGGCCATAACCGGCCCAAATCTCAGCCAGTTAATCACCCTTAACTGACCCTGAAGTGGGCCAGAACTGGATTAAAGACAAGGGTCACACATGGGCCATAACCGGCCCGAATCTCAGCCAGTTAATCACACTTAACTGGCCCTGAAGTGGCCCAGAACTGGATTACAGACAAGAGTCACACATGGGCCCTGAATTGGCCCTGAATTGGACCAAAACAGGTTTTATTATTGGTAACAAGTCTCAGCCATAAGTTAACACCAGAAACCCCAAAACTGAGCCATAACCCTTACCCAGCCTAATCTTACCCAAACCATATGAACAAATAAGTCACAGGAAAATTCAATTCTCAAAATTGTGTTATTTAACAATAATGCACAAGCCAAAAATAAATTTTTAAATTACATCTAGAATTGTGTAACTGTGTGAAGGCTATTTTAGTACATTCAAAGCATAACATTTTATTAGCACCTCAAAAAAGTGCATTTAATTTCAAAATGTTCTTGTCTGTCTTAAAGGAACACTCCCCCATTTTTTCATATTAAACTATGTTATTCCCTTAACTAAGAGTTGATACATACCTCTCTCGTCTCAGTGTGGCACTCAATCGCTCTGGCGCACGGCAACCCTTTGATAGCACTTAGCTTAACCCAGTTCATTCATTAGGATCCAAACAGAGATGAAGAAGCGACCAAACACCTCCACGTTTTCCCTATTTAAATACAGTTACACGAGTAGTTTCACGACCAAGTATGGTGAAACAAAACAAAACATGGCGCTTTTCTAAGCGGGTAAAATGGATAACTATAATGTATGGCGGAATAGCACTTGGACTCGGCGCAGTAATATAACTATATCATCGGGAGAGGGGGAGAGGATTTTTCAGGAGTGATGATATTACTGCGCCGAGTCGAAGTGCTATCAAGTGCTATTCCGCCATACATTATAGTTATCCATTATATGTTATTAGGAAATAACATAGTTTAATGGTCTGTTTAATAAAATAAAATAAAAAGTTTAATATGAAAAACAGTGGAGTGTTCCTTTAAACAGTAGCTTACTTATTGTAGTAATGCACAAGTCAAAAATAAAATAAAAATGACAGCTAGAGTTGTGAGAACACTATTTTAGTTGCCTGAACAGCCAAGTATACAACATTTTCCAATTCTAACTAAATGAATCTATGAATGAATCTAGCACTGAAATGTAACCATATTATAATGTATTTTTACTCTCAACAAACATAGAGCAAATTAAAACAATTACTTAAAACAAATTTACACATCAGAATTTTTGTATGTGTGAGGGAGAAAGTGATGCTATTTAGGACTGTCCTCAGGAAGTGAAGTACAGCTCTGCAGCCCCTCTTTTCTCCTCACGCGCTCTCTCCTTCCTCCATCTCTATCAGGAGCAAGCTGAAGCCATCTTGTATAGTTGCTTCTATCTCCTGATCGGGAGCATGTTGTGTCAGACGATTTTTTTTCTCACAGCAGCTAAAAGACAAAATACTAATTTAATAATACAAAATTAATAAATACATATACAAACATTAATCCACCTGTAAATAAATGTAGGTAACAAAATAAAATAAGGTTGCTTTGGTTACATTTTATACAGGAAATAGTTGCTTATAATGTGGCACTATTGAATTGGTTTGGTATTGAGTTTGACAACAGCATTTTGACAAACAAAACCATTTTAGCAAACAAAATCCTTAAAAATGTTGAGATATGGAAACTGTGGTGTAAACACATGCTTATCTGTGAATTAACATTTAATTTATTAACTGTTAAAATAAAACGGCAATTATCCACTAAAGGAATAGTTCAACCAAAAATGTAAATTCTGTCAACATTTCCTCACCTCCACTTGTTCGATGCCTGTATGAGTTTCTTCCTTCTGTTGAACACAGCAGAAATTTAAAAAATAAATGTTTAATCAGACAGTAGATAACCACTGGCTTCCATATATTTTTTTCCAATGTTACCTTCCAGTTACCTGTCTGGTCACCAACATTCCTCAAAATGTGTTCTTTGTGTTCATCAAAAGAAACCAACTCATCCAAGCTTAAGATGATGAGTAAATGTTCAGTTTTGTTTGAACTTCCTTCAAAAAACAAGAACAGACACACACACACACACACACACACACGCACACACACACATAAAATATCAGACATATCCTGATTCTCAAAGTCACAGATTTGATTTAGATATAATTAAATCTGATTATACAACCATTGAATCACTTTCAGCTTTACAAGTCAATTACTGTTGTCTGTTGCTGATTTCGCTGTGATTTTTCCTATCATTTTAACAGCATTACATTGTTCCACACACCGGATATGAAAGTACCGCGCCTCGGACATCCCGCAGGCCGGTCTATCGCACCCCGGTCGCGTCAGTCTGTACGCATTCTCAAGTTCAAGGGGCAGTGAATCCGCTAGCAAAAGTTCACTTCAATAAAGCACAAAGTGACATCCGAGTTTGAATTCAGGTATTTAAAAAAACACAAAGAAAGAGAGCGACGAACTTCACTTACCCGAACAGCAGTTGTCTGACAGTGACAGACGTCTTCTTCACCTTTCACGGGAGAAATTTCAACCGACGCATGCATCACGTGAACCTCATTCACCAACCAGAAAAGCTGCTGTTACCATGGAGATCGCGCCAAAATAAACATTTTTTTAAATGATTTTTTTTTTCAAAGTTTTTTAATAAACTGCTATATATATATATATATAGTACATTTTTAACATGATTTTGTGGTGCTTAAACTAAAAAGTATGGAAAACGTTGACTATTTTGTATGTGAATTAGTTTTTCTTTTAAATATAAATGTATTAAAAAAAAAAAAAAAAATTATCATGTTAGGAAAATGTATAGCCTATTTTGTTCAGGTCAAATGGATTTGGGAATTGTTTAATGATTATTGAATTTTTTGAACATTGCTGAAAACTAATAGGTCTAGCAGGCCTAAATACTTATAATTGTCCAGTACACAAAGTATGGCCCATAATCGCTACACTGATCTGGGCCATAATCGCTACACTGATCTGGGCCACACACCTCCCATCCACAATCGGCCCAAATGTTGTCTGCCGTCATGCATGCAGTACCATCATTGCCACGCATGGCCCAGAGTTGGCTGACATGATGCATGCCAGTGCCGGCAACACGCCAGCAGTGCCATTATGAGGCCACATTTGGGCCAAGTCTGTTTGCTATGTGGGACGCCACTCCCATTTATTGGACTAGGATGGGAGACCCAACTAGAACCCCCGAATAAAGATATACCCCACGCTAATGATATTCAAATGAATGAACCACTTGAAGGCTGATATACAAAAGCAATATAACATTATTTATTTGTAATCTTCAGTCAGAATGGTTAAAATATTTCTTTGTAAAAAAAAACAAACAAACAAACATTAATGACAGCAATACATCAGAGGCACTTACATGAATTCCCATAGGCAAATATTCATATGACAAACTATACTAAATGAGGTTGGACGGACCACAGTGCTCAATGTTAACAGGGATCCACATTTAATTCACCATGAGTACAAGGCTCCAAAAGGGTTCAACACACCAGAAACAGCAACAAAGCTTCTACTACATCAACCATAAAGTGTTTTGTTAGTACACACCAATTCTAATCACACCACACGAGTGGTCACCTTAATACATTGAGCATTGAGCCCTGCCCACTAACTATGAGAACATAAGCAATGCCCGCTTCAGTCTGAGAACGAGTAAAGTGCAAAAAAACGCTACTATGATCAGCTATACAGGAAGCTATCCAAATTTCACATACCACTGGTACTTCCCCACCCCAATCTTTGCTATTGCACACTGCCCAAATACAACAATTTGTCTCAATGGTAAAACATCAATAATCAGAAGAACAAGACCTTAATCATAGAAGTGCACAGGCATTATATAAATTAATGAGAAGAGCATACAAAAATTTCATACATGAGAAAACAGTGGCTGGATGTCCAAACAAAGTACACAAACTGCAAAGACCTAGAAAGACAAAAACACACTTATTTATTTATCCCCATGACCCCCACCCATGCACCCCACTGATGATATACATTGAAAGCACTTGTAAACCTTTGAACACTCACGAGAGACGGTGTTCATTCACAAAAGGCTCCTAATAACCCTGTGTGCACTGAAGCACACAAACGGCGGATTGCGCCCAAGCCAGTGCACACGGATGAAGGAACGCACAGGACCTGGTATAATGACGGGCTACACATAAAACAAACATGAGTCTTTGCAAGGCCAAAGTCTAACAATTAATTGGATATCGAGCTAAAAGATACCTACTTCGGGCTAAACCGCCCGCTCCAGCACACGGTAGCAATTACGCAAACACCCTGTAACACCAGCACAGTCTGTTGAAAACCATGGGATATAAATATACTCAGCGCGTAAAGCAGGGGACCGTCTCAATGCCTTGTTGACTATACGTACCTGGACACGAGAGAGAGAGCATTCCCAGCGAATATCAAACTCCGTTCTGTTTACCCGCCCATTCTACAAAATAAACCACAGTAAAAATCACACCACCGCATCTCAAAGCTCGCATCAAAATCACACTCTATTAAGGGAAGCATAGCATTTTCAAATCTGTAGGTAGTTTCAAATATAAGTATATAGTTCAACCAGTCATAACTAAAACTGTGCCATGTATAGAATTTGAGGCAGTAACCAAGGAGCTAATGCTTGGAGGATTTGTGCTATTTAAACGAAGATTTGCTATTTATTTGCTACAACTCTATTTCGTGACAAAGTATAGTTCAACAAGTCATAACTAAAAGTGTGCCATGTATAGAATTTGAGGCAGTAACCAAGAAGCTAATGCTTGGAGGATTTGTGCCATTTAGAATATTTATGGGGGTCTCGCCCAAGGGTGTAATTCAATGTAGAACCGCCACTGGGTTTACTAGAATGCCAACGAGACTGACGAACAGATCGGATGGTGTGGTTATTCCAAAGTTCTCTGTACTCATCAAGGTCCATCTGCAAGATGCTCAAGAAGACATACCATAGAAGGCACTTATGCTCATGGCTGCCATTGTAGGCGGTGGGCCGGACCTCGAAATTAGGAAAAAATTGTATAAGTACTACAGACATTGCTTCCAACTTTGTTGTATGCACATTGGACGCAAAATGTCCTTACAAACTCAAACTTTTTTAAACCGGCAAATAAACAGGATTACTAATCATAATGTTAGAAAACCTCCTGTTTCCTTGACAACCAAAGTAAATAATGATCAAAGATTCTAGAGCGGAGCCAAAGGAATTAAACTTTGCTTAAATCATTAAAAATGTAGTGTATATTAATATTTTGTACAGAAGAACTTGCTCTTGTACAGCAGATTACGATGGGCTAGCCTTAATTTCAGTGGTGAGATGTAGCGTTTTGTTTTTCTATTCTAACCCATCAACACAATGTAACAACACCTAATGTATGCAATACATCTTATAAGTACCAAACGGCTGATGCTAGTAATATTGAGGTAAAAAATAGGTGTTGTATCCACTTAGCTTCAAGTGTAAAAAGCCCTGTAACCCCCTTTTCCCAGACAGGTTGGGCAAATTTTGTTCAATGTACATACTTATGGGTGAACCTGCAAACCATAGAGTGTACAGTAGCTGAAAAAGCCGTACTGGCATTTATCTTTAACTCCGAAGACATACAAGATGTGCCGTCTAATGTTGGATTTCACAGAGAATGCTACATGCTCTTCACCAATAAAGAACAAATTGAAAAGGCATGTAAGAAGAGAGAAAAGGCAGCTAACAACAGTGAAGGTTTGTATCAAATGTATAATTTTTTCTAATTCTTTATGATAGAGGTCAGTCTGTCTAACAGGGTTTGTGTATGTATGTGAGAGGAAGATCGATGCAGATGAGCTTTGAGACGTAGCCTAGCCTAGAAGCTACTATGAAAGGAGAACAAACTCACTTGTAACCTGTATGTAGAATATACAGTATAATATCCAAGAGAGAGATAAGAGAACTATACACCCTGGGATTCCAGTGCCCGAAACAGGCAATGGTAGTATTTTTGGGGCTAATACAACAATGTCCAGACAGTAGTGTGAAAGTAGCTGTCCAGCTGGAAACCCAATGAAATCTGAGCAAGTGATGGCTGTTCTCTGTAAATTATACCCCTGGCTGCACCAGAAACACCTCTATTCCCAAAACATCGCCCAGACAATCAGAATTAAGGTTTCTACCCCAATTTGGCATATGGTCTGGCTAACCCTAGACTCTGGGCTATTCCCAAATGTCATCTAGTAGGAGTTATCCTATTTCATTCTGATGCATGAGTTTCATTATGAGGGATTGCTTTTGAGCGTCTGCACATAAACTATTTACTGAATTATTTAGCTGGTGAAGAAATACAAATTTGTCAAATGTTTAATTTAGGTTCCAATACAATAGTATATAAACTGAGAAATATTCTGTACATTGAAGTTAGCATTTCAAGTTAGGATGGTAAATGATATCAGCTGTGAAACAGTTTCCAGCAAGAGAATCTGGCAAATCCTGTCTTCACTGATACTCTCACCTTTTGTTCTGCAAATAGCCTTCGGAGCCCCTGGCCCAGACGTTGAATTGTTAGGCTAATTGGATTAGCAATGCAAGCCAGATAACCTGCCTAACCTGTTTTCGTATGCTCCTACCTTTGTATGCTTTGTTTGAATTTGTCTCCACCTCCAGAAGTCCCTCCTCTTAAAATGCCTATAATATACCATGTAAAGTTACTTTAATTTAGACGATGTTGGAATGACTGCAGCAATGACAAGCAATAAAGAACTTCTGCTTGGAAAACTTCCACCGTCTCCTGGTCTGAGCTTCTAACTTTTCTACAAAGAAAAAGATCACTACAGATGGTGCCGTGACCCGGATAGAATTAACTTCACCTGAATCCAGATTTGAAACAAAGATCTCAACAAAGACTGAGTTCCAGAACTTCAAGCCACAAAGATCTCAACAAAGACTGAGTTCCAGAACTTCAAGCCAAGATCTCAACAAAGACTGAGTTCCAGAACTTCAAGCCACAAAGATCTCAACAAAGACTGAGTTCCAGAACTTCAAGCCACAAAGATCTCAACAAAGACTGAGTTCCAGAACTTCAAGCCAAGATCTCAACAAAGACTGAGTTCCAGAACTGAATCTCAAAGAATTAATTTTTCCAGACGGAATCTTTTCCGTACAAACAACGATTTGGTGAGTTTCACTCTATTCAAAGAACCGCTGAAAGACCAGTACAAATGTTGTGCCTCTGCGCCGCCAGAGAAAGAGTTATCAGACAGCTGTAGTGTTTAGTTAACTTAAGTTATCCTTTAAAAGTTTGCTTTTAGAGATGAAAGTTTATCCTCTGTTATCAGGCAGGGAAGATTAACATTACGTGTTAATATTTGAAAGATATCCTCTGTTTCAGGCAGACAGGAAAGAAAGAATACCCTCTGTTTCAGGCAGGGAAGATTTAGCATCTTATGCTACTGATTTAAATACCCTCTGTGCAAACAGGGAAGACTTAGCCGAAGTTAAGTGTGAAATGTTGGTTAATTTGGAAGGTTAACAAGATTTGATCTGTGTTAACAAGTATACCCTCTTTTGATCAGAGAAGTTTAGTTTTTGATTGTGTGGTAACAAAAGAAATCCACAAAATGGTTAGAAGAAATGCTAGGCTAGTTCCATCAACTGAGAAAAATGGACTAGCTAGCCCTTTATGGACAGACCGTGAATTCAAGTCATTGTTAGGAGAGCACATGGACTACATAGTGACTGAAGAAATTTGGTATTGATCCAGACAAAGTTTGGTCTATTGAAGAATGCAAGAAGGTGTTAGGTGCATGTATCAGAAAGAAAAACATGAAAGGCATAATCTGTTGCCATAGAGAATATAGCTTATCCATTGCACAAGAACAAGCTAGGTGTATTGATAAGTTAAATGAACAAAACAAACAATTGCAGACTCAAGTGTCCTGTTTCAAGACAAAGGTGAGCCATAATCAGGCCTCAACCAAATGTGACTCTGAAGACCAACAGTCAGATGAAAGCTATCCTGATTTACAGTCTTTCTGTCGACTAGAAAACACTAGAAATTCTGGTTTGATAGATAAAGATGTAAATGCATTTGAAGTGTGTGGAGCAAGACAAAAGGCTCAGACTAGGGCAAAAGGGATTGACTCTGTTCAATCTGTAACCCCCATACTGCAGCTACAAGCAGTCAAATTATCTTTAGGTCCTAAAGATATCGAGAGAATCGTTGAAAGTTTGCCATCAGTGCAAAGAAATTTTTCTGAGTTTAGGAGAGAATTGTCCAAAAAGATGCGGCTCCACGATATGTCTCTAGCTGAAGTCACCCAGCTAATATCACAGATCTTGACTGAGTCAGAATTCAATGATTTTGAAAATGCTGTAAACAATTATGAGTTTCAAAATGCCAGAAAAGATGACTTGAGAGAGGGAGTTCTGAGAGTGTTAAAAAGCATTGTTGGACCAAAAGTGGACTGGTCAAAGATTACTAGCTGTGTTCAAAAGAAAGAAGAAACTGTAAATTAATTCACAGAAAGATTTTGTCAGTCAGCTGCAGCTTACAGTGGAATATCAGACACATCAGAGAAGGTGTTAAATGATAATGGCCCTTTAGCTCGTACATGGTTTCATGGTCTTTTGTCAGAGCATAAAAATGCATTGCCTTTCTTAGACTTCACATGGTCCACTAGAACCCTGGAAAGTAACCTAGACAGGTTAGATATTTGGGAAAGAGATTCTGATGTCAGATCAAGAGTAAAAATTGCAGCAGCTTCCTTTAAGGTCAACCCAGAGAAGCAACAAAAACGCAAAGTTCCTAAGAGAGAGGGCAGCAGTTGTTATTATTGTGGTAAACATGGACATTGGGGAAAAGAATGTAGAAAAAACAAAAAGATTGTTGGAGAAACTAACAATGTAACTCAGCTTCTGCTCAGCCTGCTGGCTGCTCTGAAGCAGCCCCTCCCCTCGTCATTAAGCTCGTTGGGCAGCTGTTTTAGTTGTTAACCATTTGGGCTGTGAGTGCTTAATTTCCCCACTAACTTACAACAGAGATAAAAGACTTCTGTTTTTGTTTAATAGAACAAAAGGAAAGTGACTATCTCAGTTTTTCCTTTGGGGGACACTGGTTAAAGTAGACTCACAGCCTTAAATGTTATTTTACAGCACAGGCCTTTCATCATTAATAGTGTTAGGTCAGACTGTAAACGTAAAATGCCCTCATGCAGTGTCCACAATAATGCCGAACATTGTTTCATCCTCATGTATGATGTCTACTATGACTGAAGTTGTTAGAGGATGAAGGAGAAATAACTCAGATGAAGATTACACACGTCACAGGACAGGTAGCCAAAGAAATCTCTAGAATGTTGCAAGCCATTAGAGCCTAAGTGGTACATCAAGTGATGTTAATTAAAGTAGTTGCAGTATTGTGTCAGGATAAACCCGGACTCATTGTGTCACACTGTAAAAGTTGCTCCCCCTCCCACAGGGAAATGACAGGACACGGAACAGTGAGGAGCTCAGGGAAGAACCGATTGCAACAGGCGTCGGGGGCCAACCCTTGCGGTGAAGACTCCCTCATAGGCCTCCCCATCCACTAGCCCATCCTTACCTCACTGGTTCTATTTAGGTGTCAAAATAATTCAGAAAATAGGGAAAGAAGTAACAAAAATAGCAGACGGAGGAAAAAGTTTAAAACTCTAGTGTTTGAACAAATACTCCTCCTGTCTTTTGTTTTCTCTCTTCCTCTGTGCAGGTACCACTTGCTGACCCATACGCACCGACCTCCTCGTCTGCGTACGAAGACATAACCTCAAGAAACAACTAGACGACTTCCGAGCCAACTATCACAAAAGGATAAAGAAAAGAAAAAAAAATACACAACGCAGAGACGACGAAACCTTCAGTCATCCATCGACATGATCAAGATTGTCCTACTACTACACATCATGAAGATCGCACAAAGTCCGGACTCCAGAAACAACATATTCTTAGAGCTGATGAATATGTCAAAAACGCCTGGTTTGCTGGAAAGAACGTTTGCACGTCACATCCGAAGATGACTGCATTCCAGGACTCACTTGTGCCCAAACATGGTGGTCCAACAAGACATTCTTGATCTTTCAGCATTATTACACCAAGATGACTGAAGATAATTCTTCATGGTTCAGAAACTTGAGTGATCACGAGAAAATCACAGTTCCAACCAGAAAAGACTCACGGAATTGCATGTTTTGTTTCTGTGTCAACATACAATTGCAGAAACATCAACACAGAGCAAGCTATGTGCCTGTAACTTACGCAAGTTACAAGAATGAACTTTTAAGTGTTTAAATTTGTATATTATGTGGGAGTTATTTAGAACTCCCAAATGTTTAATTTAGGTTCCAATACAATAGTATATAAACTGAGAAATATTCTGTACATTGAAGTTAGCATTTCAGGTTAGGATGGTAAATAATATCAGCTGTGAAACTGTTTCCAGCAAGAGAATCTGGCAAATCCTGTTTTCACTGATACTCTCACCTTTTGTTCTGCAAATGGCCTTCGGAGCCCCTGGCCCAGACGTTGAATTGTTAGGCTAATTGGATTAGCAATGCAAGCCAGATAACCTGCCTAACCTGTTTTCGTATGCTCCTACCTTTGTATGCTTTGTTTGAATTTGTCTCCACCTCCAGAAGTCCCTCCTCTTAAAATGCCTATAATATACCATGTAAAGTTACTTTAATTTAGACAATGTTGGAATGACTGCAGCAACGACAAGCAATAAAGAACTTCTGCTTGGAAAACTTCCACCGTCTCCTGGTCTGAGCTTCTAACTTTTCTACAAAGAAAAAGATCACTACACTGGTGATCCCATTAATTACAATGGTGACAACACTGCAATTGAAAAAGATTGTACAACTACTTCCATTCCACTATCTAAACACAACCAGTTCTGGAGTGATATGTCTATAACTAGAGAGGCTCTTCCTAATAGATCACAACACTCAGTGTCTGTGTGTATTGGTGCATTATGCATCTCATGCATCATGTCAAATAGAGCAAGTAGTGCTTCATTGTCTCAGAAACATACATTACAGCACACTGCAATGGAGAAGTGTAAGGGAGCAGTTATTCATTAACATTGCAGATAGCATGTACGCTGTATTAATATGGTATATCAGTGGATAGTAAGCAACTCTGTGACTGCGACCTGGTCCATCATGGCGCTGTTGATGTGATGATTGTCAACGATCACCTCTGTAGTCTTTTGGGTGTTGAGAGATATGATGTTGTCCTGTCCGTGTGTTAGATAAACAACTGAATTATATTCAGATAAATAAACACAGAAAGCGCATACCTTTATTTATATAGCGCTTTATACGATACAGATTGTTTCAAAGCAGCTGTACAGAGATAACAGGTAAATAATGTTGTAATAATATTGTTAAATATAAAATTAAATGTCCCCAACTAAGCAAGCCAAAAGCCAATGGCGACAAAGGCGCAGAAAGGCGAAAAAGGCGACAGTGGCAAGGAACCAAAACTCCATCAGGTGACAGAATGGAGAAAAAAAAAACCTTGGGAGAACCCAGGCTCAGTCAGGGGGCCAGTTCTCCTCTGGCCAACGAACAAACAGTGTATGATTATGATTCAGGCAGCATTATAGGTCAGAAGTCAGATTGGATCAGTACTTTCTCAATATTTATCAAGTTCCATCTGGTTGGGGGTCGGAGTCATCACGCCGGTATGGAGACGAGTTTGTTGAGGTGTCCATGATGCCTTCACAGGGCTGATGAGGCTGGCACTTCAGGGATGCGTTGTCGTCATGTCCATGCGATGGTCCTTCATCAGATCTGATCTGGATATGGCCTTGATCTGGCGGACTGCAGTAAACCTTGGGATAAACAGAGAGACTAATATTAGCGTAGACGCCATCCTTTTTACAATGTACCAAGTACATCAGGATTTATGTGAAGTGGTCCCAGTTCCGGCTGATCTAAACTATGCAGCCTAACATTGAATTATAGAAGTCTATAATGTGTTATGTGTATGCTAAGCCAAAGAGATGTGTTTTTAGTCTAGATTTGAACTGACAGACTGTGTCTGCTTCCCGGACAATGTTAGGAAGATTATTCCAAAGTTTTGGTGCTAGAGAGGAAAAGGATATACCGCCAGCAGTCGATTTTGATATTCTAGGTATTATCAACTGGCCAGAATTTTGAGATCGCAATAGACGTGAAGGACTAAAATGCGTTAAGAGCTCGCTCAAGTACTGGGGAGCTAAACCATTTAGTGCTTTGTAAGTAGGGTTGGGTACCGAAACGTGGTGCCAATAGGGAACCGGTTCCGACGTAAACGGTAGTAACCAGACCGAATTAGAACGAAAATTTCGGTGCCTGACTCTCTGTCTTACATGCGCTTCATGAGGCACACGAGCGCAAGGTCTCTCGCTCTCTCCCTCTCCCCCTCTCCGCCGTGTGCGCACTATACGGCTTGGAGCACAGTCTCTTCTGTCTCGCATGCGCGCTCTTGCTCGCTCGCTCGCTCTTGATTCCGGGAGATTTTAACTAATTTGCGGGCATCAGTGTAAAATTACGCGTCAGAACGCCCTCTCTGTGCCGATTGTCTGAAGCCCATATAGAATCACGGCAATTCGTTGGCTGATGGCGCGGGCGCCGCCTCGACTGCTCCTCAGATCTCTCTGCCGAAAAAGGAAGCTTGTCGGCAGTGCCAGGAGCTTGGCAGCGAACGCAGCGTCTCGTTCCCTATTCAGAGAACATAGGTTACACCAGTAACCAGAGACGTTCTCTTTCATAGGTTCACTCAACGCTGCGTAGCTAAGACGCAGTGGGAACGAAATACCAAACTCACCAAGCTAAGCGCTGCCGTAACTAGTACAACGACCAGATAACTTACATGACTGGTTCAAGCCGACAAAACCTGGGAACCTGTAGCCATGTCGAGATTAGATTACCCTGGTAGTAATCTCTATTAATCTCCAGTATTATTACATTGTTTGATACAATATTGTTTTATTTGATATTATGTAAATGTGAATTTTTATTTTTTATTGGTTTATTTATTATTATTATTATCATATGTTTTATTTATATTGTTTAAAGATTTAAGTTAAGATTGTGTCCAGTTTGGCCCTGTAAATAAAATGGTATTATTTTTTGACAAAGTGTCTGCGGTTTCGTTTTCTTAAGTAACCGGTTCAAGAACCGTTTAAGCACCGGAACCGTTTAAAAAATACTGAGTAGGTACTGGTATCGGATAAAACACAACCGATACCCAACCCTATTTGTAAGTAATCAGCAATATTTTAAAATGTATACAATGTTTATTAGGGAGCCAATGTAGTGTTGACAGAACCGGGCTAATATGGTCATTCTTCCTGGTTCTGGTAAGAACGCTGCATTTTGGACCAACTGTAAAGGATAAGCTACCATGCACAGAATTGTGTCATTGTATAAACTGTGACAATCTACCATTATTGGCTTAAATAACTCCATGACTACCACTATAAAGTTGATTTGAAATAATGTCTTTGTTTGCACTCTTTTTAGCTGATAATTAGTCTAGCTTACTTGTAGCCTAGGTAGCTTGCTGTAACCAACCTGCACCTGTAAACCCTCCCGTTTTCCCCATGATTCTCCCTTATTTAGACCCGCTGTCTTCCCATTTAAATATTTTCCCGTAATTATCCCGTATTTTAATACTCTTTGCTTAGTTCATTGTGCATACACCGAATTATTATTTTGGATTAGCCTAAGCAACGTAATGTTAGACATAGCTTTACTGCTCCACTACCAACATTCTTTCATGGCTAAGTTACTGTTCTCATCAACGGCAACGCATATATTCACGGCGAAGTATAGCTTGCAGTCTTAAATACAACTTATATGAAAAGCATTAAGATATAAGGGTGTATAATCATTGTAAAACAAATCTTACCTTGACGTTGATACCGAGATACACATAGACAGTATAAGAAGTGGACAGAGCCATCTCATTGGAACTCAGTTGAGACAGTTGAAGCCCATTTTTAGCGATTTTTGAGCACTTCCGTTCCTGACGCGCAGACTCAAACCGACTCAAACTAAGCTTAATGACGTGAGCAACCTGTCTGACAGACGTATATCTTCTAGTGGCTGTGCGTGAAAATTGCCAATGTTAATCAGTTCATATGTATTCACTTGCCACATACCGAATTATTTCCAATTCCCCCAAAACGTTGTTGAAATATTTTGTGCCTTTGCTTTTATGGACTCATTATCTATGGGCTTCTCCCTTGACGGGACGTCCCCCCGATTGCCTGCAAGCTTCTCCTCCTGTCTATACGGTAATGTCTCTATTGTGCGACATAAAGTCAGGTGGTTATGACGCAATCGTTAGCCTGTTTTTAACAAAAACGGCTTCTACGGGGCCATAACGTAAGATACAAAGTAATGGAGCCTTTTATACATTGTCGTGTTTATTGAGAAATAAATAATGGACAAATGAAGTCTTTGGACGCCTCAGATCTAAAGTTACTCGCTGTCAAAGTGACGCCAAAATGAATGGGAGTCAATGGAATGCTAACAGCAGGTGAAGTTCTGCTACAATGGCGGCTCCTGCGAGGCTTCAACTTCCGGCTGATGGATTACCCCCTTGGAGATACACCGGTTGTCACAGTGTATGGTTTGTGTTTCCCTGGGTTTCCACCAGAGGTCCCTTTCCACCACGGTGTCCTTCACTCAGACTACATTTCCCATCATCCTGTTTGTCACTTATTGATTATTGCACACAGCTGTTTCCCGTCACCTTGTATGGACTTTGACCTTTTGCCTGCCTGGATTTACGTTTACGGATTGCCCAATAAATGCACTTGGATCTTACCTGTTTGTGTGTGCGTATCGTGACAGAAGGAATCCACCAATATAAAGATCCAGCATTATGGGGTTTCGTATCCTTCCCCCTAACACGGAGAGGGAGAGGAAAATTTGATGGACCTACGCCAGCAGGGCCAGACGGTGGGTTGTCTGGCTCAGACTTTTTGGACTCTCTCTAGAGGTATGGACTACAATGATGCAGCATTGAAAGATTTTTTTAATGTCTGTCTTGATGTCCCATTACCTGAGTGGGAGATGAAGGGGCTGGAGGTTCTGGACTTTTGGGGGTTCACCCAAACAGGCAAACACTTCATCATCGGAGCCAGTGGGATACACCAGTCACGCCTGTGTCTCCTAACAGGAGGACAGAGCCTTCACCGCTGGTCCCGCCCAGCCCAGTGCCTTCGCCGCTGGTCCCGCCCAGCTCAGAGCCTTCGCCGCTGGTCCCGCCCAGCCCAGAGCCGGTGTCTGTTCCTGAGCCAGGGTCTGTTCCTGTTCTACCGCCACGGCCGCCCGAAGGGTCTTCACCGCCCTGGCCGCCCGAAGGGTCTTCACCGCCCTGGCCGCCCGAAGGACGGTCGTCTGCTCCGCCCTGGCCGCCCGATGGACTGTCGTCTGCTCCGCCCTGGCCGCCCGATGGACTGTCGTCTGCTCCGCCCTGGCCGCCCGATGGACTGTCATCTGCTCCGCCCTGGCCGCCCGATGGACTGTCGTCTGCTCCGCCCTGGCCGCCCGATGGACTGTCTTCCCCGCCCTGGCCGCCCGATGGACTCTCTGTTTTGCCCTGGCCACCAGCTAAGCCGTCACCCCTTGTTCCTGTTCCCCTTCATGGACCTGGCCCACCATCCCTCCCCCTGGTCCTCCACCATTCCACCTCCCTCCTGGACTCTTGTTTTGTTTGTAGTGGTGTTTTGGAGCGTCTGGTAGCCGCTCCGTAGAGGGGGGGTTATGTCACAGTGTCTGGTTTGTGTTTCCCTGGGTTTCCACCAGAGGTCCTTTTCCACCACGGTGTCCTTCACTCAGACTACATTTCCCATCATCCTGTTTGTCACTTATTGATTATTGCACACAGCTATTTCCCGTCACCTTGTTAGTTTCTGTGTGTATTTATACCCTGTCTGTTTCAGTGTTCATTGTGGATTCCTTGTTTATTGTCACCGCACTTTGGAGGTCTGTTTCATGTTTTGGATTGCTTTTTATGGACTTTGACCTTTTGCCTGCCTGGATTTATGTTTACGGATTTCCCAATAAATGCACTTGGATCTTACCTGTTTGTGTGTGCGTATCGTGACACCGGTCTCTCCAGGCTGGGTTATAGGCTCATGGCTTCAGAATGACGCCAGTTCAACGAATAACGTGATTGGCCAAATCAATTCAACAAGGTAACAACACAAGCTTTTATTGGATCTCACTCCGGCCAACATTTGTGATCAGCTAGCGAAATTAAATCTATTTTTATACTTTATTGTGCAACAATTGACGTTGGAAACAATTGGAAATCTTTTTGTGAATTATTCATACAGCCAAATTTTAAAAAAGGCCCAGACAGCTGCTGGGTAACTATGAAATAAAAAACTAAATGAGATAGAGGGACCTCGCCCACTGTTTATTGAAAAGGTCCTTCTCTCTCAGGTCACTGAAGAGCTCAATCCAGAACTGGGTCCTAATGATTAAATTACAGTATACAGTGCTGAATACATGCTATTTGGAAATGATTTCTAAACAAATGTTTCAAACAAAAGGTATTATTTAAATTGTATTCCTATTTTTAAAAAGAATTTTAAACATCAGTTTAAATAAAACCTAATAGTATCAGGAAAAACATTTATTACATTTTATTCTAGTGTTATTCTTATATAATATATGTTGTGACAGCTGAAACTCTCAAAATTCAAATGTGTATATCTTTACAACCATTCAAGGTATGACTTTGACAAGGATATCATTTGAAAGCTTGTGGTCTCCTCTTTCCATTAATACCAAAATCTAAATTTTGAAATTTGGGTCACTGTGACTCATTTTGCTGGATCAGGTCACATATCTTCCATTAACACTGAGCTTCTGGTTAGCCCAAAAACATTGGACTTCATGCCTAGTGTCTTGCTGCTATTGTACGATCAGCATGACACAGCATTTCTGTTAACATGATTTGTTTTATCTGTAACAGGAAGAAAGTTGAATATTGGATTCACCACCAGAGTGAAGCTCAACAAGCTACTGGATGATGGAGACATCACGCCAGAGCAGATGGGAGCAATTCCATGAAGCTGCCTTGGCGTTTCTGACCTATGCTGTAGACTATGCTCTAAAAAAGCTGCCCCTACAAGAGCCACTGCTCAAGCACGCGAAGTTCGTTGATTTTCGGCAGAGGTTGGAATGTGGCGTAGAAGATGTCCTTTACTTTGTTGAGAAGTTAGGTTATTTTTTCAGCAATTTCTGTTTGTTATCTGAGATTAAATATTCTATTTAATATCCCCAAATTCTATACAAAGGCATTCACACCTGAATTTTGACTCTAAGCACATGATCCATCCCTAAGTGGCTTCTCTTTTTAAATTCTTATTTGCTCCTTTGGGTTGATAACCATATATGCATTTAAAGGGATAAACTATTTATTTTACAGCTTAATTTGACCAATGACATTAATATATATAAATAAATGCTATTAAACCAGGCTGAAGCTCAAATTATTTTAAAGTTTTTATTTGAATAAATAATTTAAAAGTACCTTTTACAAAAATTTACTAAAATCAGAAAGATTGAACAGAGGTGCTACATTTTTGCTTGAGAGAGAGAGAGTGTGTGTGTGTGTGTGTGTGTGTGTGTGTGTGTGTGTGTGTGTGTGTGTGTGTGTGTGTGTGTGTGTGTGTGTGTGTGTGTGTGAGAGAGAGAGAGAGAAAGTGAGAGAGGCAGAGAGACAAGGAAACAGAGATCAAATAATGCTAGTCAATGCAATCATATCTTTGTGTAAGCTAGTTGACAATAACAGTGTAACAAATTCATAACGGAGATACCAACAGTTAATTATTGGGTTAATCAAACACATTGTAATGGATTCTCCTTGCAGATAAATAGCTACACTCATTCACATTTGCACTCACTCACATCCATACACAGTAAATACACTCACTCAGATTCAAATTTGACATTAAATTCACCTTTCAGCTCTTTTCTTCTAAGCTGGGCAGGGAGAGGGACAACTTACTTTCTCAACTGGCGGTTTTGGGCAAATCTCACGGATATTTTTGTACAGATAAAGGCCATTGCACACTAAGTCTGAAATTCTCATCTGAAATTTTCGCACGTTAAAAAAAAAATTCGAGCTCACGTTATGTCAATCACGCTTGCACACTGTCTATGAAACTTTCATCCGTTATATAAAAAAAATTGTACGTTTTTCGCATCCGTAGCAAGCAGTTTGAATGGTGTTTTGACAATTCAGAGCCACCGAATCAATACGCAAAAAAGCATACTAAAAAAACGCAGACTCAGTGTGCAATGGCCAGGGGGCTTGATGACGCTTTGGCAACTTTGCTCTCTTTTGACAGCGACATTTCTCAAATTAATAATATTTAATCTTTCTAAGGAGATCTGCTAGCTTGTTTATTACACAGAGTGCTCGCTGCGAGTCTGACAGGAGGGTGGCTGGACCAATCGCGTGCCGGTCAGTCGAAACGGCTTCCCATCGACAAATGATCAGGATTTGTGTACATTTCTAAGCTTTTTGATTGGTTCTATACAACGTGTAACACCATTTGGAGAGCAGAGATAGTGACGTTTCAGGGGATACCCGGGAAATGCTCAGAGGTGAGATAGGAGTTGAGAAAAGCAATGTTCATTTCTAGCGAATTTAGTAAAACTTTGTAAACTTTAATAGTAATTTAAATACCTTTACTCAATTATCTGGACTACGAATCTTTGGGAGATTATTTTTGAATGTCTGTTCTTTGAAATTAGCAAAAAAAAAAATTCTATTATTTCATTGTTTTTCCACATAATTGGCCCATATCTTAAAATGGAACGTTGCGACTTCCGACTCATTTCGCCAGATCGGGTCACATATGGATCAATGGATGGATCCTTTGATGCTGAGCTTCTGGTTAGCCTAAAAAACTAGGACAAACTTACCAGGCTAAGGCTAGGTACACGGTAAAGCATGACATGGGGTTCCCCTGTAGTCTGATCTCATTACTTGTAAAATTAGAAGTATTAAAAATAAAAATAGTTAATTCAAACATTGACCTGGCAAATGGTTTGCCCTTTCTTTAAAAAGCAAGAGCTGTTTGTCTTCCTGCAGTGCTGTAGGCACCATTCAATTCAATTCAATTCAAATTTATTTGTATAGCGCTTTTCACAATACATATTGTTTCAAAGCAGCTTTACAGAAAGTGCATTTCATAAATGTACATAGAAAAAATACAGTTAGTTAATCATGTATTAATTTAGGGCATAACATATCGCCAGCGTTGAGTCGTCTCTTCACAGGCGTCGAGTCGTCTCTTCACAGGCGTTGAGTCATCTCATCGCAGGTGTTGGGGCATCTGAAGTCTCCGTGAGAGGCTGGATACAAACTGGAGCTGACGAACGCCATTTACCTAACAGCAGATAACAGAGATAACAGCAGAAAAGCAAATGGGAAATAATTAGCATAGCTGCTGTTCATAATATTAATGCATTCGATCTGATTCAACAGTGGTATAAAAGGTAAGCACTATGTGAATGCTTGGCTAAAGAGATGCGTCTTTAATCTAGTTTTAAACTGGGACAGAGAGTCTGAACCTCGAACAATATCAGGAAGACTATTCCAGAGTTTAGGAGCTAAATGCGAGAACGCCCTCCCTCCTTTAGTGGACTTAGATATCCTAGGAATGACCAGAAGCCTCGAATTTAGTGATCTTAAAGAACGCGATGGATTGTAAGGCGATAGAAGGTCCATTAAATACACAGGAGCTAGACCATTTAGGGCTTTATAGGTCAGTAGTAGTACTTTGTAATTGATACAGAACTTAATAGGTAACCAGTGCAGAGATGATAAAATTGGTGTTATATGATCATATTTTCTTGACCTAGTAAGAACTCTAGCAGCTGCATTTTGCACTAACTGTAGCTTGTTTATTGAGGATGCAGGACAACCAGCTAATAAAGCATTACAGTAATCTAGTCTTGAGGTCATGAATGCATGAACTAATTTTTCTGCATCAGAAACAGATAGCATGTTACGTAGCTTAGCAATATTTCTAAGGTGGAAAAAGGCTGTTCTTGTAACATATGATATATGATTTTCGAAAGACAAGTTGTGGTCTAGTATAACACCCAGGTCTTTTACTGTAGTGGATAAAGTAACAGGACATCCTTCTAAATTAAAGTTGTATTGTACAAGGTTTTGTGAGTAGTTTTTTGGACCAATAAGTAATACCTCCGTTTTATCTGAATTTAATAGCAGGAAATTACACGTCATCCAGCATTTTATATCTTTAAGACACTCTGTCAATTTAGATAAGTTAGTGTTTTCATCTGGTCGTGATGAAATATATAATTGAGTGTCATCAGCATAACAGTGGAAATTAATTCCATGTTTTCTTATAATATTACCAAGTGGCAGCATATATATTGAGAATAGCAGAGGGCCTAACACCGATCCTTGCGGCACTCCATAGAATACTGACGTTATCTTCGATTTTTCACCATTTAAACAGACAAAATGGTAACGGTCTGATAAGTACGATCTAAACCAGCTTAATGCCTGTCCCTGAACACCAGTGTAGTTTTGTAGTCGATCCAAGAGTATTTTATGATCTATAGTGTTGAACGCAGCGCTAAGATCGAGTAGAACTAGTATTACACTAGAACTAGTAGATACAGCCTTGGTCAGAAGCTAAAAGTAAATCATTTGTAATTTTAACTAGCGCAGTTTCTGTGCTATGATGCGGTCTGAATCCTGACTGAAATTTTTCATAGATATCATTTTCTTGCAAGAAAGAGCACAATTGAGCGGACACAATTTTTTCTAGTATTTTAGACATAAATGGAAGATTTGAAATGGGTCTGTAATTTGCTAGGTTATATGGATCTAATTGTGGTTTCTTAATAAGAGGTTTTATAACTGCCAGCTTGAATATTTTTGGAACATGACCTAAAGATAAAGACGAGTTAATAATATTGAGAAGAGGCTCTTCCACTACAGGTAACACTTCTTTCAGTAGTTTAGTGGGTATTGGATCTAATAAACATGTTGTTGGTTTAGATGCAATGATAAGTTTATTTAGCTCTTCCTTTCCTATAGTTGTAAAGCGGTGTAGTTGTTCTTGAGGGGCGATAATTGAGGCTGAATCATAAGACACCATAAGAGATTGTACATTTACAATTGTGTTTCTGATGCTTTCTATTTTCTCAGTGAAGAAATTCATAAAATCATTATTACTATACTCTAACGGAATATTTTGCTCTGGTGATGTCTGTTTATTTGTTAGTCTAGCCACGGTGTTAAATAAGAACCTTGGATTATTTTGGTTATTTTCTATTAGTTTGCGGAGATGCTGAGCCCTGGCTGCTTTTAGAGCCTTTTTATAACGTGACATACTGTCTTTCCACGCGATTTTAAAGACCTCTAAATTAGTTTGTTTCCATTTACGCTCTAAGTTACGAGTTTCTCTCTTGATAACATGCGTAGCACTGTTGTACCATGGTGCTTTAGTTTTCTCTCCAACCTTTTTTAATCTAATTGGTGCAACAATTTCTAATGTACTAGAGAAAATGGTGCTCAAACTGCTAGTCATTTCCTCTAGTTCAGGGGTGTCCAAACTCGGTCCTGGAGGGCCACTGTCCTGCAGAGTTTAGTTCCAACTTGCCTCAACACACCTGCTTGTAAGTTTTTAGCATGCCTAATGACCTTCAACAGCTAAGCAAGACCTTGATTAGCTGTTTCAGGTGTGTTTAATTGGGGTTGGAGCTAAACTCTGCAGGACAGTGGCCCTCCAGGACCGAGTTTGGACACCCCTGCTCTAGTTCATCTGTTTGTTTGGGTTCACTGAGCAGCTGGGATAGATCAGGTAACCTATTTGAGAATCTATCTATAGTGGTTGGAAGGATTGTTCTGCCTGGTCGATAACGTGGCGCAACATGACAAATTTCAGCAGTACGTATTATACAAGTTACCATGTAATGATCAGTGACATCATCACTTTGCGGTACAATATCTATATCGGTTGGATTGGTTCCATATGATATAATTAAATCTAGTGTATGATTTAGACGATAAGTGGGACCACTGACGTTTTGCTTGACCCCAAAGGAGTTTAATAAATCTGTAAACGCAGCCCCTAACGCATCATTTGTGTTATCTACGTGTATGTTAAAATCTCCAACAATTATTGCTTTATCGACATTGACCAATAGATCTGAGAGAAAGTCTGCAAACTCTTTTAGGAATTCAGTATAGGGCCCTGGAGGTTTATATACAGTAGCCAAGGCTAGAGATAATAGGGATTTCTTTCTTACATCTAAGAGCGTAACACAAGTACTTCAAATGAATTAAACCTGTGACCTGTTTTCTGAGTAACATTTAGAATATCTCTATAGATTGTTGCAACACCGCCGCCACGACCGATCAGACGGGGCTCATGCTTATAACAGTATCCTGGTGGAGTAGACTCATTTAGACCGAAATACTCATTTGGTTTAAGCCAGGTTTCAGTAAGGCAAAATACATCGAAACTATTATCTGTAACCATTTCATTTACAATAACCGCCTTAGGTGTGAGCGATCTAATGTTTAGAAGACCTAGCTTTAGAAATTGTTTTTGTTCACTGATATTGAGATTTTCTGGTTTAATTACAATAAGATTTTTCCTAGATCCTACAGTAGATTTATTATTTGGCCTCACAAAACGAGGAATAGATACAGTTCCCTTTCGTTGTCACTCCGAGTTACGTCGGATGACGACGAAATGGGGTTTCGCTTAGAAAGCCTATCAACTTCGAGTATTACAAAACGAGCCAATGGCAAAGAAATGCCATGGGTCTGCGGAATTTGCATGACGTAACTCCACCCCACCTCGTGGGTATAAAAGGAGGAAGTCCGCAACAGCAGTTTATGTTATCGCTTCGGAGCCAAGTGTATTCTTCTCTCCACAAGCCAACTCTGAATTATCAGCTTCACGAACGAGTGCCTCGAGTGTTGGTGTGACGGCGATCTCCGGCGAGTGCGTGCTTCCTGCTTATCTCTGCAGTGGTTCATCAGAGAGCGCGTGCTTCCCCGGGCGCTTCAACACGTGAGTTCTCTCTCTAAAAGAGCGCACGCGGCACGTCTTTTTAAAGACGGCTCGCCCGTGCATTTAAAAAAAAAAAAAAAAAATGAATGGTTGCGGCAGCTTGGTATCGGACTCTGATGGGCACGAGCGTTGTCTGGTATGTTTGGGCTTGATCATACTAGAGCAGCGCTCGTGGATGACTCATGTTCTCTCTGTGGGAACATGATCATCGCGTCATATAGGTCGAGACTCTGTGAACTCGCAAGAGTTAGAGTCCCCTCATCCACCCCCCGATCTTCGGCTGGTGGCCAGGGTGACCTGAGGGTGTTGGTCTGGAACAAGGCGCCGACTCCGTGTCCGTGACCCCAGCCTCCCCTCAACGGCGGTGCCCGCTAGTGAATAGGTGATTCCCACGAGTCTACCCTCTGGTGGCCCGTGTGTTTCATTTAAAGCTACAGAGGATGATACTATGTTTGTAGCAGCTTCACAAGGTGGGTTTGATTCTCTGCGAAGTGACGACTCGTCACAGCTGCCACCCTCTGGTGTGCATACGGCTGTGCCTGAGTCTGATCCAGAGATGACGGCCATGCTTTCCTGGGACGATTGGTTTTTGGGTAAGGCCGCCGACCCTCGTCCACGGCAAACCCCAATACCTTCCCTCCCGGACGTGCATGATGAGATCTCGAAGTCCCAGAAGACCCCCTGGTTTTCTCGGGACCGCTCGCTGATCTCATCCGCCTTTCCCCCCTCGATGGGGCCGCTGTCACGGGTACACTGGGGTTCCCCCGGCTGAACGCTCTGTTGCGATGCTATGTGTCCTCAGAGTGCTTCTTCTCGGCGCAATCCTAAGCACCCGCCCGTGGTCTATGGTTTTCGTCTACATTTGTGGCGAGATCCTATAGCACCACGGGACTGGCAGCCGCCTCTCTGCAGGCCATGGCCATTCTGCTGGTCCTCGACCCAGATGCTCATGGACTTGCACGAGGGCGGGACTGACCCAGGGCTCTTCACTGAGTCGCGCGCCGCCACTGACCTTGCTCTCCGAGCGACGAAAGTGGCCGTACGCTCCCTGGGTCAGGTGATGCCTACCATTCTGTGGCTGAACCTGTCTGATGTGCTGAATGTCGCGCGGCCCCGTCTGTCCGACGTTCCCATATCCCAGGTCGGCCTCTTCGGCGGTGCGGTTGAGAACTTCGCCCAACAGCTCTCAACCGCCCATGTGCAGACTGACGTGATTCTGTCCCGATGGCCCGCCGTCCGCTCAGATCCCTCGGTCTGCCCACTGCCGAAGGCGCCCCCCCCCGCGGCTCCCACCCCGCCCGTTTAAAGAGACGGGCCGGCTCTGGAAGCCGCGGGCGGACGCCACAGCCCTCTCCAGCCCCGCCCCCCGCTACGTGCCGGGTTAAGCGGCGCTCCTGAGATGGGCTCCACAGAGATGGGACTCAGTTCTTCCAGGAGTTGGTAGCAGGACCACTCCTTTCCCCGGTGGAGGGCCGGGGAAAAATCCTTATTCTCCTAAGAACTGACTCTCCCGTCTCTGGGAAGACAGAGTTCTCGGACGACACAGAGCGCCGCCCACAAGCCGTGCTCTCCTCGTCCCCCTCTGTCCCAGAGGTGCTTGACACGGCGTGCCGTCCACGGACCGCTTCGCCCCTGTCCCCCTCTGTCGCCAGACCCCTGCCAGAGCAGGCCCCCGCGGGACGACCAGCATGGTCCTCCCCTGGCCCCTTCTGTCAGGGCGCGGTTGCTAACTGTGCCCCCACACCGGGCCGCTAAGCCGTCCACGTCTGGGCCAGTTACTCCGCTTCGCTGCCCCTCCGGGGGGACGCCTGTCGTCCGCTTGATCCCTCTGGTTCAGTTCTTGGGAGCCTGGTTAGAGCTTCCCCGTCTGTCCCGCTGGATCGCGCGCACCATCAGGCTCGGCTTGCGATTCAGTTCGCACGGTCTCCTCCCCGCTTCAGGGGAGTCCGCTCCACTTTGGTCGGTGGCAATGCCCCTATCATGAGAGCAGAGATTGCCACCCTGCTGGCGAAGGGTGCAATCGAGACTGTCCCTCCAGCCGAGATGAGGTCCGGGTTCTACAGCCCCTACTTCATTGTCCCCAAGAAAACCGGTGGGTTACGGCCAATCCTGGACTTGCGCGTGCTGAACCGCTCCCTTCACAGGCTGCCGTTCAAGATGCTCTCCGCCAAACGCGTTCTCGAATGCGTGCGGCCCCAGGATTGGTTTGCAGCGATCGACCTGAAGGACGCCTACTTTCATGTCTCCATTCTTCCTCGACACAGACCGTTCCTACGGTTTGCTTTCGAGGGGCAGGCATACCAGTACGCGGTTCTCCCTTTCGGGCTAGCCCTGTCTCCTCGCACCTTCACGAAGGTCGTCGAGGCTGCCCTTGTTCCCCTTCGGGAACACGGGGTTCGCATCCTGAGTTATATCGACGACTGGCTGATCCTAGCCCACTCTCGAGATCAGGTTTGCGAACACAGGGACCTAGTGCTCCGGCACCTAGCTCGTCTGGGCCTTCGGGTCAACTGGGAGAAGAGCAAACTTTGCCCCGTGCAGAGGATCTCTTTTCTCGGTATGGACATCGACTCGGTCGCCATGTCCGCGCAGCTTACGAGCGAGCGCGCGCAGTCACTGCTGACTTGCCTGAGACATCTCAGGAGCAAGAATGCGGTTCCACTGAAACATTTTCAGAGGCTCCTGGGGCATATGGCATCTGCAGCCGCGGTCACGCCGCTCGGATTGCTTCATATGAGACCGCTTCAGCTTTGGCTTCGCGACCGAGTCCCGAGGTGGGCATGGCATCAAGGCACGCTCCGGGTACCAGTTACTCCGACCTGCCGTCAGTTCCTCACCCCGTGGTCGAACCTCAGTTTTCTCAGGGCGGGTGTCCCCCTGGAACGAGCTTCCCGGCATGTTGTGGTCTCCACGGATGCCTCCACCACGGGCTGGGGCGCCATGTGCAATGGACATGCTGCTGCGGGCTCCTGGACAGGACCCCAGCGGCTATGGCATGTCAATTGCCTCGAGTTGTTGGCAGTACAACTTGCCCTGCACCGCTTCCGGGCGTTGCTCAGGGGTCAACACGTACTAGTCCGCTCAGACAATACCGCTACTGTAGCGTACATCAACCATCAAGGTGGTCTACGCTCCCGCCGTATGTCACAACTCGCCCGCCACCTCCTTCTATGGAGTCAGAAGCATCTGAGGTCGCTTCGAGCCATTTTCATTCCCGGAGCCCTGAACTGTGCAGCCGACGAGCTCTCACGGCTTCAGCCCCTCCCTGGAGAATGGCGACTCCGTCCCCAGTCGGTTCAGCTGATTTGGGACCAGTTCGGGGACGCACAGATAGATCTGTTTGCCTCTCACGACTCGACCCATTGCGCCCTGTATTTTTCCCTGACCGAGGGCACGCTCGGCACGGATGCACTGGCGCACAGCTGGCCGCCGGGCCGCAAATATGCGTTTCCCCCAGTGAGCCTTCTTGCGCAGACCTTGCGCAAGGTCAGGGAGGACGAGGAGCAGGTCATTTTGGTCGCGCCGTATTGGCCCGGCCGGACCTGGTTCCCCGAACTTGCACTCCTCGCGACAGCACCTCCCTGGCCAATTCCTCTGAGGAAGGACCTTCTTTCTCAGGGACGGGGCACCGTGTGGCACCCTCGCCCCGATCTCTGGAGCCTCCACGTGTGGCTCCTGGACGGCTCGAGGTAGGTTTGAGTACCCTTCCACCAGCGGTGGCGGCTACCATCACTTCCGCTAGAGCGTCGTCCACGAGACACGTCTACGCGTTGAAGTGGAACCTCTTCGTCGACTGGTGCTCTTCTCACCGAGAAGACCCCCGGAGATGCTCGATCAGCGTTGTGCTTTCCTTCCTTCAGCAAGGGTTGGAGCGAAGGCTGTCTCCCTCCACCCTTAAGGTCTATGTTGCCGCCATTGCCGCACACCATGACCTAGTCGAAGGTAAGTCGGTAGGGAAGCACGACCTGGTCATCAGGTTCCTGAGAGGAGCGAGGAGACTAAATCCTCCTCGTCCTCCTCTCGTTCCCTTTTGGGACCTCTCAGTGGTTCTAACTGCCCTGAAGAGTGCTCCCTTTGAGCCCCTGCAATCAGTTGAGCTTAAGTTCCTGTCAATGAAGACAGCGCTCCTGGTTGCACTGGCCTCCATCAAGAGGGTAGGGGACCTGCACGCATTCTCCGTCGACGAAGCGTGCCTGGAATTCGGTCCGGCTTTCTCTCACGTGATCCTGAGACCCCGGCCCGGATATGTGCCCAAGGTTCCTACCACTCCCTTTCGGGACCAGGTGGTGAACCTGCAAGCGCTGCCCCCGGAGGAGGCAGACCCAGCCTTGGCACTGCTCTGTCCAGTACGCGCTCTTCGCGCCTATGTAGACAGGACGCGGTGTTTCAGGACCTCAGACCAGCTCTTTGTCTGTTATGGTGGGAAGCTGAAGGGAAAGGCTCTCTCCAAGCAAAGGTTGTCTCACTGGATAGTGGACGCCATTGCCTTGGGTTACCAGCAGCAAGGTCGACCGTGCCCCCTTGGTGTGACGGCCCACTCCACCCGGAGTGTGGCATCCTCTTGGGCTCTAGCGCATGGCGCCTCGCTAACAGACATCTGCAGAGCTGCAGGCTGGGCGACACCTAACACATTCGCCAGATTCTATAATCTCCGAGTGGAGCCAGTGTCCTCTCATGTACTCGCTTCAACTAGCTAGTACCGGACCCGCTCAGGTGTCTTCGCTTGCTCGCCATTCCACTCCACGGACTGGATACGTGTGATATTCTCCTCAGGTGAGCTTCCCGAAAGCCCTGAGTTCCTCCAGCACTCCTGACGTCGGCGCCAGTGTCTATTGCCTGCGCGTCGGCTAGGTGCCTCCCGTGTGCATGGTCCCTCCCCTGAGCGACCCCCACATGTGTATTTCCACTGTAAGCCTCTCTGAGCATGTGTCTTTCCCTTGGCAAGCCACCTTGCCACCCCTGGGGTTGAAATATTCCACCTGCGGCTGGACACCCCAGTGTTCTCCATATGTTTCCTTCGGGTCATATGTGTATTCTCTAAGTCCCCCCCCTCTGGGTTGGCATTAATTGCATACTTCCCCTAGCTTGGGATATGCTTCCCAGTGTACCTTGGTATTCCTGTGTTAAATGGAGTCCTTCGTCCAGTCTATGACAGGGATCTCGATTTACGCAGGGCACTGGAAGACAGCTGAGAAGGTGGCGTGATTAGACTGGTAACCCCATTTCGTCGTCATCCGACGTAACTCGGAGTGACAACGAAAGGGAACGTCTCGGTTACGTATGTAACCCTCGTTCCCTGAGTAGGGAACGGAGACGTTACGTCTGCCTGCCACTTTCCGCTGTACCGCGGGGATCGCCTGAGCTCAGTCTTGGCTCCTCAGCGAAGAAACATAAACTGCTGTTGCGGACTTCCTCCTTTTATACCCACGAGGTGGGGTGGAGTTACGTCATGCAAATTCCGCAGACCCATGGCATTTCTTTGCCATTGGCTCGTTTTGTAATACTCGAAGTTGATAGGCTTTCTAAGCGAAACCCCATTTCGTCGTCATCCGACGTAACGTCTCCGTTCCCTACTCAGGGAACGAGGGTTACATACGTAACCGAGACGTTTCTATATAATGTTCTACACTACTTGTATCAATTAAGTTGGGACAGCAAAGATTGTGATTTGGACTTTGACTTACTAGTCATATGGTGTGTAACGTCTTGGAGATGTTGTCCGACAGAACAGCCGCTCCGATTCTGCTGGGGTGCAGGCCATCAGCACGGTAGAGCCTAGGTCGGAACAGAACAGATTCCAATTATTTGACGATCGATAGGCGAGAGGCCACGCGTGCAATGCTAGCGGGCTAAAGGCTAGTAGCGGAGATTCGGAAAGTTGGATCTAAGTAGCGATATCAAAGCAATCCGATTGTTTTTTATAAGGAATAGTATCGAAGATAAGTTCACATGCTGTAAAAATAGAAAGTGCTTGTTTATAAATGAGTGGTAAAGAAGAAAATCAAGGATTTATGAATCAATTCGACGGAGCTCTAAACACAAACACAGACCGCACGCGCATGCGCAATTTGCACGCAATTTGCACGCGCATGCGCAAAAGTACACCATGAACTTGGTGTACAGCTTGCGAATGAAATTCATCATCTACAACACAGATATTTATTTACAGGTGTAAAACAGTGGGTGAAACTTGCATAAGCTCCCAGAAGCAGCAAAATAAAAAAAATAAAAAAGAGGATGCAAGAGGATCTCCATATATTCTATTTCATGGAGCTCACAAAATTCTGTCACAGACATTTCAGTATAAATCTTATTTATTCAAAAACATTTCAATATTATAATTGGTACTGTTAAAAGTGCATACCTGTCAAGTACCCCTTTCGGTTTGTGCTACCCTTGAACCAGTAGCCAACATCAACTACCAAGTCCTCCAGATCAAATTTGGACACCTGCAATATATGAATCAGACCGTAAACATTCAGTTAATGCATGTAATCAGTAGACAAAAATAAAGTTGTATGTAAAGTACAATTAGGCCTATACTCAAGTCCAAAAATCCAATCCCAGCTCTTTTAGCGGTGTTGTGGACTATATGACATGGGCAACCATGAACGTAAATACTGGAGTGTTCTTTCAGGACTCTGGAGGCGATGGCATTCTTTGAACCTATGTTCACAGCAGCATTGTCCACAGAGACCAACACAGGGATAGCCTTTTCTGCTAAGGTGGCATTTATCTTGATGAAGATGATGTCTGCTGTCCCACACCTTGTTCCGCTAGTAGTACACATCCCCAGGAAGCGGTGGACAACATTATCTTTCATAAACATCCGGACAATCAGGGTGTTCATCTTCTCTACTCCAGCAATGACAACATGTAATAAGCATATAAAGAGCCAACAGGGCACAGGTGAACACAATGTGCAATTAAGAAATAAAACTAAGAAAACCTGACTGTGAAACAGAACACAGAAATACAAAACCTAAACAAGACGGTAAATTAGTCAAAACTATCAACCATGACAGTACAGTATATTGCACACAACTCTTGAACCTTGACAGGACCATGACACATAGCATACCTTAGCCTTTTGGTCTGACATCCCCCCAACAGAGGGAGCGGACATTGAAAATCTGTCAGTTGTAGTGGTGGATTCAATGGCCCATTATTTTACCTGGTGGCCCTTGCTCTTAACATGTCGCACAATATCTGAAACACCCTGGTGGCAACATGTGTTTTCCACATGACATACAGAACACCAGTAATGTGTGCTGAGGCTACCTTTAGTGATGAATGGCCATTTTGTGGTCCACTCGTTCTTGAAGGTGCATCTGTATGTTGCAGCTCCACACAAGGCTCTAATCTTCGACCTCTGCTCGGGCTGCTGCTGTTGGTTGTTTTCTGCCTGTCGTTCTGTCTGTCTTTGTTCTGAATCAAAATCGGCAACAAGCAAATCTGTTGCAGTTCTATCTGTAGCTGTTCTGTCTGTCCAGTCTGTCGTTCAGTCTGTCCTGTCTGTTGCTCTTCTGTCTGTTGTGTGGCTCTTTTTTGCTGTGGCTGATCTTTCAGAAAAAAAAAAAAAATGTCTTTACTCCTTTTTTCTCCTGGCCGTTCACCCGGGCCGGACGCCACAGCCCTCTCCAGCCCCGCCCCCCGCTACGCGCCGGGTTAGGTGGCGCTCTTGAGAGGGGCTCCTCAGAGATGGGACTCAGTTCTTTCCAGGAGTTGGGAGCAGGACCACTCCTTTCCCCGGTGGAGGGCCGGGGAAGAATCCTTATTCGCAAAGAATTGACTCTCCCGTCTCTGAGCACACAGAGTTCTCGGACGACACAGAGCGCCGCCCTCTAGCCGTGCTCTCCTCGTCCCCCTCTGTCCCAGAGGTGGTTGACACGGCGTGCCGTCCACGGACCGCTTCGCCCCTGTCCCCCTCTGTCGACAGACCCCTGGCAGAGCAGGCCCCCGCGGGACGACCAGCCTGGTCCTCCCCTGGCCCCCTCTGCCAGGGCACGGTTGCTAACTGTGCTCCCACACCGGGCCGCTATGCCGTCCACGTCTGGGCCAGTTACTCCGCTTCGCTGCCCCTCCGGGGGGACGCCTGTCGTCGCGTGATCCCGCCGGTTCAGTTCCTGGGAGCCTGGCTAGAGCTTCCCCGTCTGTCCCGCTGGATCACGCGTTCCGTCAGGCTCGGCTTGCGATTCAGTTCGCACGGTCTCCTCCCCGCTTCAGGGGAGTCCCCTCCTCTTTGGTCGGTGGCAATGCCCCCGTCATGAGAGCAGAGATTGCCACCCTGCTGGCGAAGGGTGCAATCGAGACTGTCCCTCCAGCCGAGATGAGGTCCGGGTTCTACAGCCCCTACTTCATTGTCCCCAAGAAAACCGGTGGGTTACGGCCAATCCTGGACTTGCGCGTGCTGAACCGCTCCCTTCACAGGCTGCCGTTCAAGATGCTCACCGCCAAACGCGTTCTCGAATGCGTGCGGCCCCAGGGTTGGTTTGCAGCGATCGACCTGAAGGACGCCTACTTTCATGTCTCCATTCTTCCTCGACACAGACCGTTCCTACGGTTTTCTTTCGAGGGGCAGGCATACCAGAACGCGGTTCTCCCTTTCGGGCTAGCCCTGTCTCCTCGCACCTTCACGAAGGTCGTCGAGGCTGCCCTTGTTCCCCTTCGGGAACACGGGGCTCGCATCCTGAGTTATATCGACGACTAGCTGATCCTAGCTCACTCTCGAGATCAGGTTTGCGAACACAGGGACCTAGTGCTCCGGCACCTAGCTCGTCTGGGCCTTCGGGTCAACTGGGAGAAGAGCAAACTTTGCCCCGTGCAGAGGATCTCTTTTCTCGTTATGGACATCGACTCGGTCGCCATGTCCGCGCAGCTTACGAGCGAGCGCGCGCAGTCACTGCTGACTTGCCTGAGACATCTCAAGAGCAAGAGTGTGGTTCCACTGAAACATTTTCAGAGGCTCCTGGGGCATATGGCATCTGCAGCCGCGGTCACGCCGCTCGGATTGCTTCATATGAGACCGCTTCAGCTTTGGCTTCGCGACCGAGTCCCGAGGTGGGCATGGCAACAAGGCACGCTCCGAGTACCAGTTACTCCGACCTGCCGTCAGTTCCTCACCCCGTGGTCGAACCTCAGTTTTCTCAGGGCGGGTGTCCCCCTGGAACGAGCTTCCCGGCATGTTGTGGTCTCCACAGATGCCTCCACCACGGGCTGGGGCGCCATGTGCAATGGACATGCTGCTGCGGGCTCCTGGACAGGACCCCAGCGGCTATGGCATGTCAATTGCCTCGAGTTGTTGGCAGTACGCCTTGCCCTGCACCGCTTCCGGGCGTTGCTCAGGGGTCAACACGTACTGGTCCGCTCACACAATACTGCTACTGTAGCGTACATCAACCATCAAGGTGGTCTACGCTCCCGCCGTATGTCACAACTCGCCCGCCACCTCCTCCTATGGAGTCAGAAGCATCTGAGGTCGCTTCGAGCCATTTTCATTCCCGGAGCCCTGAACTGTGCAGCCGACGAGCTTTCACGGCTTCAGCCCCTCCCTGGAGAATGGCGACTCCATCCCCAGTCGGTTCAGCTGATTTGGGACCAGTTCGGGGACGCATAGATAGATCTGTTTGCCTCTCACGACTCGACCCATTGCGCCCTGTATTTTTCCCTGACCGAGGGCACGCTCGGCACGGATGCACTGGCGCACAGCTGGCCGCCGGGCCGCAAATATGCGTTTCCCCCAGTGAGCCTTCTTGCGCAGACCTTGCGCAAGGTCAGGGAGGACGAGGAGCAGGTCATTTTGGTCGCGCCGTATTGGCCCGGCCGGACCTGGTTCCCCGAACTTGCACTCCTCGCGACAGCACCTCCTTGGCCCATTCCTCTGAGGAAGGACCTTCTTTCTCAGGGACGGGGCACCCTGTGGCACCCTCGCCCCGATCTCTGGAGCCTCCACGTGTGGCTCCTGGACGGCTCGAGGTAGGTTTGAGTACCCTTCCACCAGCGGTGGCGGCTACCATCACTTCCGCTAGAGCGTCGTCCACGAGACACGTCTACGCGTTGAAGTGGAACCTCTTCGTCGACTGGTGCTCTTCTCACCGAGAAGACCCCCGGAGATGCTCGATCAGCGTTGTGCTTTCCTTCCTTCAGCAAGGGTTGGAGCGAAGGCTGTCTCCCTCCACCCTTAAGGTCTATGTTGCCGCCATTGCCGCACATCATGACCCCGTCGAAGGTAAGTCGGTAGGGAAGCACGACCTGGTCATCAGGTTCCTGAGAGGAGCGAGGAGACTAAATCCTCCTCGCCCTCCTCTCGTTCCCTCTTGGGACCTCTCAGTGGTTCTAACTGCCCTGAAGAGTGCTCCCTTTGAGCCCCTGCAATCAGTTGAGCTTAAGTTCCTGTTAATGAAGACAGCGCTCCTGGTTGCACTGGCCTCCATCAAGAGGGTAGGGGACCTGCACGCATTCTCCGTCGACGAAGCGTGCCTGGAATTCGGGCCGGCCTTCTCTCACGTGATTCTGAGACCCCGGCCCGGATACGTGCCCAAGGTTCCTACCACTCCCCACTCCCTTTCCCAAGCGCTGCCCCCAGAGGAGGCAGACTCAGCCTTGGCACTGCTCTGTCCAGTACGCGCTCTTCGCGCCTATGTAGACAGGACGCAGTGTTTCAGGACCTCAGACCAGCTCTTTGTCTGTTATGGTGGGAAGCTGAAGGGAAAGGCTCTCTCCAAGCAAAGGTTGTCTCACTGGATAGTGGACGCCATTGCTTTGGCATACCAGCAGCAAGGCCGACCGTGCCCCCTTGGTGTGACGGCCCACTCCACCCGGAGTGTGGCATCCTCTTGGGCTCTAGCGCATGGCGCCTCGCTAACAGACATCTGCAGAGCTGCAGGCTGGGCGACACCTAACACATTCGCCAGATTCTATAATCTCCGAGTGGAGCCAGTGTCCTTCCATGTACTCGCTTCAACTAGCTAGTACCGGACCCGCTCAGGTGTCTTCGCTTGCTCGCCATTCCACTCCACGGACTGGATACGTGCGATATTCTCCTCAGGTGAGCTTCCCCGAAGGCCCTGAGTTCCTCCAGCACTCCTGACGTCGGCGCCAGTGTCTCTTGCCTGCGCGTCGGCTAGGTGCCTCCCGTGTGCATGGTCCCTCCCCTGAGCGACCCCCACATGTGTATTTCCACTGTAAGCCTCTCTGAGCATGTGTCTTTCCCTTGGCAAGCCACCTTGCCACCCCTGGGGTTGAAATATTCCACCTGCGGCTGGACACCCCAGTGTTCTCCATATGTTTCCTTCGGGTCATATGTGTATTCTCTAAGTCCCCCCCCCCCTCTGGGTTGGCATTAACTGCATACTTCCCCTAGCTTGGGATATGCTTCCCAGTGTACCTTGGTATTCCTGTGTTAAATTGAGTCCTTCGTCCTTCTATGTCAGGGACCTCGATTTACGCAGGGCACTGGAAGACAGCTGAGAAGGTGGCGTGATTAGACTGGTAACCCCATTCGTCGTCATCCGACGTAACTCGGAGTGACAACGAAAGGGATCGTCTCGGTTACGTATGTAACCCTTGTTCCCTGAGTAGGGAACGGAGACGTTACGTCTGCCTGCCACTTTCCGCTGTACCGCGGGGATCGCCTGAGCTCAGTCTTGGCTCCTCAGCGAAGAAACATAAACTGCTGTTGCGGACTTCCTCCTTTTATACCCACGAGGTGGGGCGGAGTTACGTCATGCAAATTCCGCAGACCCATGGCATTTCCTTGCCATAGGCTCGTTTTGTAATACTCAAAGCTGATAGGCTTTCTAAGCGAAACCCCATTCGTCGTCATCCGACGTGACGTTTTCTTACAATACTAATGAGAATTTTTAATAAAAGTATATTACAAAGTTTTCATTTAGACCTTAAAGATTCATATGAACTTGTACAAAAATGGCATTATATGACCCCTTTAATAAATTGTTCACAAAGCTCTCAAAATGCCTTTAATATAACAACTCGCACAAAACGAATCAGCGTTATTTAAAGTTTAAGAGCATAAATACTCAAGCATATACTCAATAAATATACTCAATAAATACTCAAAGCATACATACCTGAAGCCGGGGAAATGGGGGGAAAATGCGCCTGGGATGGCTTGTGAAGTAGCATCGCATATGTGAGAAAATGTCGAAAATTCCACAGACAGGGGGCACTCTTGAACCCCCTAAACGAAAGCATAACTAGTTGATCAAAAGTGGCTCAACAGGTAGATCTATAGATAAATTCACTTTCAGGCATCTGACCGACCAGGTTGACACTTCAGCGTGAGAAATCGGGGGTGTGTCTCACGGCCAATGCGTGAGAGTTGGCAGCCCTGGATTGCTCCTGTCTGCTTTGCTGCTGATTTGCATCTGTAAGCCCTGTATAGCTTTCTGTTTTGAATCTCTATTTACTATCATTCCTTTTTGTTTATATTGCTAAATATAACTTGCTCATCAACATATATTAGATATAGTCTAATATTCCCTATTACAGAGGTTTTCAAATTGGGTGAATGTGAGCCTCCCCTTATTGGAGAATTTCCTTTATCTCATGTGAAAGTCTGAATGCAGTAAATCCAAGCAGAAAATAGGTCACAGGAATAAGAGAAAAGTAGAAAAGTACCCAAAAACCTGTAGGAGGGCAGATGTTGGGAAGCACTGGAAGAATAGCATGTTATATAAGATGTTTTGAGATGTTCCACCAATAGAAGAAGGTCTAGGGGAGATGTTTTTAATGTTAGCAAGGACACAAGGAGGAACAAAAGAGAAGAGATAGATATGAGGATGCCCATTGGGCACCTAGCAATAAGAAAAAGGTATAAGACATGAAGACTGGCAAAGGTAACTTTAGATGTCCAGCTGGCTTCTCACTTTGTTGATTGTTTAATAAAGTTAATTCTTCTGAGACCTGGAACTTCGACTATGAGAAATTCTCTTCCGTAAGAAATGCGAGACCGCGTCTCCCAGGTGAGGTTCATCATCACTCACGCCACCTGCCTCGTGCCGTTCTCTCACGTCCCTCGGCCTCGTCCTGCTCGCCACAATCAGTTTCAATAAAAATTGATAAAATGTAAATATTTTTTAATATTGTATTTGAAGACATTTTATTTCCACAACTTTTTTAAAATTGCATTCATAAACAATTATTTGCAACAGCAAATAATTTCCAACTTCATGCAGGCCTAATTGAAGCTACTTTTAAAATCACTGAACATCAGTAGGCCTAACCACAAGTCAACAAAACATGCTTAACGTGTAACCGGCGCCAAAGCTGACGACACCCGGCGGCTGAAATCAGCGTGGTGTGTCTTGTTCTTAAGCGCACATTTGAAGTAGATGCACATCGTCTCGAACAAAATCAGCACAATGAACAGCTCTCTGATCAATGAACGACAATGCTGTTTGTTCACGGAACACATAACATTTAACAGTCAACTGCATTGAAGGCTTGTTATCAGATCGAACAGATTCACATATTTTCATAACATTTTTAACGATTTCAGCCACATAAAACCTTTGATTTAAACAACAAACAAAATGTGCCATTCACGTCATTTACCCTACAAGAGTGGCATCAACTCTTTGGCCCAACCAATTTATGCATTCAAGACAACATAACTTTGAGTTTCAAATTTTTTGATGCGCAGAGTTGTTTGATGCAGGGCTTCACTGCAGAGAGAAATAAACGCAAGTCGTCCTCCACCTGCAGCCTTGATCTGTATTTGTTTTTAATCAGGGTCAGTGCGGAAAACCCACACTCATACAAGTAGGTGGAGGTAAAGGGAATTAGGAATTTCATAGCCTTAGTGGAGATCTGGGGGAACTCGCTCTCCACAGACAACCAGAAACGCGTGATCGGCATTTCTCCCAGTCTCTGATTCAAGTCCATATTCGAGCTGAGCTCGACCAGGGCCTCCTACTCCTGCAGGCTCAGTCCATCACGGGGTGTGGCGGGGAAAGAGAACGGATTTCTCACCCACTGATTTCCCATTGCGTCCTCTCCAAAATACTCGCCAAACTGGTCACACAACCCATTCAAATACGCAGTGATGACCGGTTGGGCAGAGTTAAGAGGCAGCCCTGTCTTCTCCGCAACATCCTCCAGGGTTGGGAACGTTTCCACCAAACCTCGTTCAACACGAGCACACCACAAGTCCAGCTTTTTCCTGAACCCAGACACTTGGTTGTGTGCCGAAAAAACGTGGCACTCTTTGCCCTGGAGAGAGGAGTTGAGGGAGTTGATTCTATCGAAGATGTTGGAGAGATAGGCTAACATAGCAAGCCAGTTCATGTCTGCCAGATGTTTTGCCAGTGTGGAGTTAATCTCTGTGAGGAAGAGGAGGACTTCTTCGCACAAATCGCACAGCCTGGTGAGGACTTTGCCCCCGAGAGAGCCACCTGACCTCAGAGTGCAGGAGCAGCTGCTAGAAGAGAGCGCCCATCTCATTGCAGAGGATTGAGAACAGACGGGCGTTTAAGGCACGCGATTTAATTAGGTTCACAATTTTGACAGCCTCATCAAGAACAGCACGCAATTCTTGGGGCATCCTTTTTGTTGCTAAAGCCTGGCGATGGATAATGCAGTGCTTCCAGACAGCCGCAGGGGCAACTGCCTGCACCTGTTTTATGAGACCGCTGTGACGGCCAGTCATTGCTCTTGCCCCATCAGTGCATATCCCACAACACCGGCCCCAGTCAAGGAAATTAGCCTGGTAAAAGTTTTTCAAGGCCTTGAAAAGTTCATCAGCTGTTGTGAGGGCAGGTAGAGGAACATAAAACAAAAAATCTTCCTGCACACTGAGCTCTTTGATAAACCAAACGTACACCATCAATTGAGCACAGTGTGCAACGTCAGTGGACTCATCCAGCTGAATGGCATGAAAGGGGCTTTCACGAACACAGTCCAGGACCTGCTCTTTGACATCACAAGCCATGTTTGATATTCATCGCTGGATGGTATTTTCAGAGATAGGGATCGCGACAAGTTTAGCAGTAGCTGCTTCTCCCTTCATCACTGAACACATATCTCTTGCTGCAGGGAGTAGCAATGTTTCGCCGATGTTATGGGGTTTGCCTGCCTTCACTATATGTAGCGTGACACGATAAGACGCTTCTGTCGCCTTCATGTTAATAGTGCCAAACGACTGTATTATGCTTTTTTGTGACTGCAAATCATCATACTTCCTCTCAAAAAACTCAACTGGTTCATTCACTAAATTCGTGTGCTTAGTTTCAATGTGACGCCGAAGTTTGCATGGTCTAATGCTATCATTTGCTAGCACCTCTTTGCAGATCACGCACTGCAGCAGAGGTGCAGCCTCGGACCCCGACCAGGTGAAACCTAACTTTAAGTACTCAGGATCATATTTCCTACGTTTTTTGATGGGTCCTGTCTCCTCCCTTAATGCTGACTTTTGTTGACTTGGGACAAGGAAACGATGCATTTTAAAGCTAATACACGCATGCACAATTACCGATATTAATAGAGCTGCATACAGAGTAACTTTTTCTTCGCGTTTCACGGCTACCCTGTGGCTCTTTGGCACCCCCCAGGGGAGGCACGCCTCACCTATTGAAAACCACATTAAAATCACATTAATCTGACATCACTAGCTTTTATCTAAATCGTTATCGCTTGCACAACACGCTAGTATCTCGCTAGCCTGTTAACCTGCTATCCGTGCTTGCCGTCTTTTTTTATTCCTGGCGCGCTTGCACTTTTTACGAGTCTATCAAACAACTGTGGTAAGTGGGATCAAACACGGTGAGTAATGTCTTCTCCTGTTATTGTCACTTGCACTTCGTGTCACATGTATAGCATAGCCTTCTCTGTCAGCACAGAGTGCTTTTTATGTGATAAATGCAGGGAGATAGTCATGCTGACGGAGAAGATTTCAGAACTAGAGACATGCATCCAAACTTTAATCGAGGATAGTAAGAATGCAAGGGCTTTGGATACTACTTTGGATGCGACTAGCTTAGTGAACCCTGTACATTGTTCAGTTCTGGCTGTAGAGCCCGTGCAGCAGGGCAACTGGGTGACCATGAGACGCTGTAGTCGTGGGACAAAACACCGCTCTTCCGTTCCGATTACCATAACAAATAGATTCTCCCCACTCAGTGAAACATCCACTGAGAAACCTGTTGAAAGTGCCCTAGTTATTGGCAATTCTATTAGACGGAACATGAAAATAGAGACACCAGCCACCATAGTCACATGTTTACCGGGAGCCAGAACGCCTGACATCAAATCAAATTTAAAAGTGCTGGCTAATGCTAATCGTAAATTCTCTAAGATTATTATTCAAGTCGGCACTAATGATGTTCGACTTCGCCAGTCGGAGATCACTAAAATTAATTTTAAAGAGGTGTGTGAACTCGCAAGTACGATGTCAGGCACTGTAATTTGCTCTGGCCCCCTTCCTGTTCGCTGGAGTCATGAGATACTTAGTAGACTGTCCTCACTCAATGGTTGGCTGTCTAAGTGGTGTCCGCAAAATAATATAGGGTTCATAGACAATTGGAAAAGTTTTTGGGGCAGACCTGACCTGTTGAAAAGAGATGGTATTCATCCCTCCTGGGATGGTGCTGCTCTTCTCTCTGGTAATATGGCACATAGTCTTAGAGCTCAAACATGAATTGGGGCTCAGGTCAGGAAGCAGACAGACTAGCTAAACCGACCATCTGCTAGCTGTCTCACGTCACTGAGGTCAGATAAATCCCATCACATAGAGACTCTTTCACCTAGATATCATCATATAGAGACTGTGTCTGTTCCCCGAATTAGGAAATACACAAAAACTCCTAAACCTATTTAAGTGTAAAAATGTAATTGATGTTCAAAAAATAAAAAAAACAGATATAAGACAAATTAACAAATGATAAAGCTTGGGTTGCTGAATATTCAATCCCTTACTTCAAAAGCACTTATTGTTAACGATATGATCACAGATTATAACCTAGATGTGCTGTGTTTGACAGAAACCTGGCTAAAACCAGACGATTACATTACTTTAAATGAGTCCACCCCCCAAGATTATTGTCATAAACATGAGCCTCGTCTGAAAGGCAAAGGGGGAGGTGTTTCTGTATTTTATAGTAATATCTTCAAAATTACTGAGAAGTCTTCTCAGTAATTGAGAAGTTTCAAATATAATTCTTTTGAAGTGTTGGTGCTTAAGAGAGCAACTAGAAAAATGGAGCAAAACTGGAAGAGAACAAAACTAGAGGGTTTTTTTCCGCATTTCATGAAAAGAGAGCACGATTGTGTACAGAGAGACCTTACAAATGGCTAGATCTGCTTATTTTTCAACCCTATTAGAAGAAAATAAACAAAACCCTAGGTATTTATCTGAAACAGTGGCTAAATTAATGAAAAATAAAGCTTCAACCCCAGACGTTTCCAAGCAGCACAGCAGTTGGTCAAGTAAAGTCAAGTCACCTTTATTTATATAGCGCTTTTTACAATACAGATTGTTTCAAAGCAGCTTTTCAGAGATAATAGGAAAATAATGTTGTAATAATATTGTTAAATATAAAATGAAATGTCCCCAACTAAGCAAGCCAAAAGCCAATGGCGACAAAGGCGAAGAAAGGCGAAAAAGGCGACAGTGGCAAGGAACCAAAACTCCATCAGGTGACAGAATGGAGAAAAAAACCTTGGGAGAACCCAGGCTCAGTCAGGGCCAACGAACGAACAGTGTATGATTATGATTCAGGCAACATTATATGTCAGAAGTCAGATTGGATCAGAACTTTCTCAATATTTATCCAGTTCCATCTGTTTGGGGGTTGGAGTCATCACAACGGTATGGAGATGAGTTTGTTGAGGTGTCCATGAGGCCTTCACAGGGCTGATGAGGCTGGCACTTCAGGGATGCGTTGTCATCGTCGAATAATTAGAATCTCTGTTTTTTTCAGAATTAAGTAGTAGGAAATTGCTAGTCATCCAGTTTTTTATATCAGCTATGCATTCCGTTAATTTTGTGGATTGGTAAGTTTCGTCAGGGCGTGAAGAAATGTAGAGCTGAGTATCATCAGCATAACAGTGAAAACTAATGCCATGCTTCCTAATGATATCTCCTAAGGGTAGCATGTACAGAGCGAACAGCAACGGTCCAAGTACTGAGCCTTGTGGTATACCATACTGAACTTTTGACTGATAAGACATCTCTTCATTTACTGCTACAAACTGATAACGGTCAGATAAGTATGATTTAAACCATGCTACTGCAATTCCACTAATGCCAACATAATTTTCTAGTCTATTTAAAAGAATGTTGTGGTCGATATTGTCAAATGCAGCACTAAGATCGAGTAACACTAATAAAGAGATACAACCACGATCGGATGATAAGAGCAAATCATTTGTCTTGTCATCATTTTGACTCAGTACTATGATACGGTCTAAATCCTGACTGAAAATCCTCACAGATACTATTTCTTTCTAAAAAGGAACATAGAAAAGGTAGATTCGAGATCGGTCTGTAATTGAACTAATTCTGTAGGATCAAGTTGTGTTTTTTTAACAAGCGGTTTAATCATAGCCAGCTTAAAATATTTTGGTACGTATCCTAATGACAAAGATGAATTAATGATATTAAAGCCCTGAGGAGTGCTGATGGGAAGAGTTATTTTTTATTGTGTTTTGAGAAGCACCACAGCGCGGATTTGTGTTATTTTGTGATCTACTGTTATGTAGAATAAAATCACGAGTCTCAAACAAGCCGACCCCGTCTTCTTCCTTCACCTATTGAACAAAACTTACTACAGTGGTGCCGAAACCCAGGAAGGAAGAAGCAGCCGCCACCATGCAATCTCCGTCAGGGTGACTTGCGGATGTCATCTCATCCCTGGCGGTCCTCCATCAAGAACAACACCAAGCCTTACTGGATCTGAGGACCGATCAGGGACGTCGGTTCCTGGCCATCATCCAGGCCCAACAGGAGGCCCGCGAGAGGTTCCGGAGCTGGTTCGACCGGGAGGTTCAGGCAGAGACCACAGCGGTCCAGATCGCTCCCGCCCACCTGCCGTTGAATAAGATGGGGGCTCAGGACGAGCCCAAGGTTTTTTCAGACCTCTTTGAGAAGAGGGCAGAGGCAGGTGGGTGGCCACGGGACCAATGGCCGGTGCGCCTCATTCCCTTTCTGTCTGGTGAGGCTCAAATAGCTGCACAACAACTGCCTGTCCAGAACCTCCTGGTCTTCGACGACCTGAAACGGGCCATCTTACAGCGAGTCCGCTGGAGCCCAGAGCAACATCGCCAGCGATTCCGTTCCCTGGATCTGGACGAAAGCGGCCGAACCTTTGTGATGGCCCAACAGCTCCTGCCGCAAATGGCTCCTAGCTGAGGGAAGCTGGGTCCCTTTGAGGTCACACAGTGAGTTGGGTTAACAGCGAGTTAATCTCAACACAGTGAGTTAATCTCAATTATGAGATAATTTGAATGGATAGGAACGGGGCACGTCAAATTTACCACCTCAACCTCCTTAAAAAATGGTGTGAGGCGGAGTCAGTGATGCTGGCGACGGTAATTGGTACAGAAGAAGATCTCGGGCCAGAAGTGTAAACGAAAAATCAATCTCTTGCTCTGGCCCCGGGAGGAGATCATCTGTTGCCGTCCCAGATCACTGATGTAGCCAGGTTGCAAGCAGAATTTGCGGACGTGTTCTCGCCCCTACCCGGTCGAACAAATCTCATTCAGCACCATATTGAGAGCGAGCCGGGCGTGGTGGTGCGCAGCCGGCCGTATAGGTTACCCGAACACAAGAAAAAAGTGGTTCAGACTGAATTAGAGGCGACGCTCGAGATGGGAGTATTAGAAGAATCCAACAGTGATTGGGCCAGCCCTATAGTTTTAGTACCTAAAAATGATGGCTCGGTTCGTTTCTGTGAGGATTACCGCAAAGTTAACCCTCTGGGGTCGGCTTTTTTTCTTATCAGTGCAAAAGAGACTCAAAATACTCTGTTTTTATTGTGAGTATACACAAAAAATAGACACTTAACAGGATGATGTATAACACTTATATGTAAGATCAAAATCAACAAAGTATTGTGCTTTTTGTCAAATAAAGAAAAATAAACATGATGCGAGTTTTGCCTTCTCTCTGTCAGTGAAGTCCATTCTGAAACGCGTACAAAAATTAACTGTAACTCTGCGAATACTTGTCATACAGGCACGAGTGTTTTTCCATAATGAAGCTTGAACTCTCTTCTTTTAAATGAAGTAATTTATATAAAAAACAAATATTCTCAGTTTATGTAATCTGTATGAAAAGAGAGAGATGTCAGTCTTTTTCTTTTCAGCTCATTATACCTGATTACGTGTTAATGTGCCACGCCCACTGAGAGCGCGCACTATTCAAAAGCAAATGATCTGAGGCAAGCCATGCAAACATGCAAACGCCCACATCAGCTGGATTATAAAACACATCAAGTTTAATAACAATCTTGCACTTTACCTCGTCTTGCTACGCTGTGAGGAATAATACTAATAATCCTGGAAAATGTACCAGAAGTGCTGGTAGTTTCATTTCGAGGAGCAACGGATCCAGTTGATGTAGTAAGTTATTTATTCTTAAGTGTTTGTTCTAATCGCGATATTGAATAGTGTCTGTAAACCGCAAAAAGACTGTTTGAATATGAATTGCGTGTCTGTGTGTGAATGATGAAAGAACGGCACAGGCCGTGCGCGCTGTTGTTTACCACAGTTATACAGCGCGTGTCTGTGTCATTCATTCACTCTCACACCTACATTAGTAAACATGTTATTTTTTACATGAACACGTCCAAACTATATTGCTATAGTCTACTGAGATTATTAAAAATAGACTGAAATATGTTGAAATAAAATGTCTGTATAAGCAACAATCTGCAAATTAACATGTGCTAATATATCATAGACACAATATGTTACAGACTAAATATGAATGTTTAGACAAGATTTCGTTGATTAGTTTTGGATAGATTATAAAGTTTTTACTGAAAAAAAAGACTTCTGCCACATTAAATAGGTAAGCTTTTGTTCGCCAATTTCTGCTCATAGGCCTATGTTAAATATACTAGAGTATGATGTTTTGTCAAAAATGAAGTAGGTATATTGAATTATCAACTAAGATGTTATTATAGTGTTTGTTCCAATATTCAAACTATTGAATCCTTACCTTTTTACAAAGAAAGAATACACTTGAAATATTGTTAAAATTGTAATTGTTGTTGTAATTGTAACCTATTTGTAATTGCTTACAATTTCTAATTGTAATATATATATATATATATATATAAAATTTCTTTTGTCCTCGCATTCTTTGGTACCCAGTGACACACCTGTGTGAAAGGCTCATTATGCGGCTCATTATCCGGCCATTGTGTTCTCAGGTGTGAACACGCCTCCACGCATATTGCCTTTCCAAACATAAGTGTCTTATAAAATTTAAATCAATGTATTGTTTTGTGTAAATGGTTAGGCAGGATGATTTTCAGATCATTTTGAAGCAAAAACTCTAGGCGACAACATCCATTAGTCAAAAGTCTTGTGGACACATATTTAGTATGTGTTTTGTGGCCTTATTTCAGAAACTTTAAGTTTTAGTTTTTTCAATAACCATGCATAAACAATATTCTCTCAAAAATGCAAACATATTATGGTAGCCCTGTTTGTGCTAAATGGAGTGTAATGACACCTTTGCCATTAATATGTTTATAAGCAACTGAAAAAAGCACAAATGTCAGGGCATGTCAAAACATCTCAAGGACCCCAAAAACACCTTAGACCCCAGAGGGTTAATGCTTGTCGAAATTTGATGCGTATCCAATGCCGCGGGTTGATGAACTGCTTGATCGGCTAGGCACCGCTCGTTTTTATTCTACACTGGATTTAACTAACGGTTACTAGCAGATCCCCTTATTGCCTCTATCCAAAGAAAAGACAGCCTTTACAACGCCGTTTGGATAACACCAATTCGTAATGCTTGATCGGGGCTCCGGCCACATTTCAGCGCCTCATGGACTGAATTCTCCGGCCGCATGCTACCTATGCCGCTGCCTACCTAGATGACATCGTCATTTATAGTAATAACTGGCAGCGTCATATGGAGCATGTGCACGCTGTCCTGAGGGCGCTGAGACTGGCTGGACTGATGGCCAACCCAAAGAAGTGTGCGGTTGGGCGTGTGGAGGTCAGGTATCTGGGTTTCCACTTGGGTCACGGGCAGGTGCGTCCCCAAATTGATAAAGCAGCAGCAGTTGAAACGTGCCCCAGACCCAAGACCAAAAAGGCCAAAGGCCAAAGAGGTCAGGCCAAAGGCCAAAGAGGTCAGACCAAAGGCCAAAGAGGTCAGGTATCTGGGTTTCCACTTGGGTCACGGGCAGGTGCGTCCCCAAATTGATAAGGCAGCAGCAGTTGAAACGTGCCCCAGACCCAAGACCAAAAAGGAGGTGAGACAGTTCCTGGGGCCTGGAGCCCGCTGACTGATCTTACTAAAAAGGAAGCACCAGATCCGGTCCAGTGGACGGAGCAGTGTCAGCAGGCTTTCACTCAAGTAAAAGCTGCTCTATGTGGTGGCCCGCTCTTACATTCTCCTGACTTTTCTCTCCCCTTCTTGTTGCAAACTGACGCATCAGACAGGGGGCTTGGAGCAGTCCTGTCTCAGGAGAAAGAGGGAGAGGAACGGCCGGTGATGTATATTAGCCGCAAGCTCTCCAAGAGAGAGACTAAGTACAGCACCATTGAAAAAGAGTGTTTAGCCATCAGGTGGGCCTTCCTCACTCTCCGATATTATCTCCTGGGACGGGAATTCACCCTCTGTTCGGACCATGCGCTCCTCCAGTGGCTCCACAGCATGAAGGATACCAACGCGCGGATCACTCGTTGGTATCTGGCATTACAGCCCTTTAAGTTCCAGGTGGTCCACAGGCTGGGGTGCAGATGGCAGTGGCTGACTTTCTCTCCAGAAATGGGGGGGCTGCAGGCCGAATGGCTCCCTGGCCTGAGTCGGTGGTGGGGGTGTGTGGCAAGGGGGGCGTGGTTCAGCGACGTCTGTGACGAGAGAGAGAAAGGAGACAAGTAAGTGGGTAAAGTGCAAATGACAAACACCTGTGTCTCGTTTCACTCATTGGCATGAAGAGACAGGATAAAAGCCACCTGGGAAAAGTGAAGCAGGGAGAGGGACTGCCTGGGACTCGTGAGCGAAAGCCAGTGGGAAGAGTTGGACTGTTTTAAAGCTCTGTGGAGCGCTGATGGGAAGAGTTATTTTTTGTGTTTTGAGAAGCGCCACAGCGCGGATTTGTGTTATTTTGTGATCTACTGTTAAGTAGAAATAAAATCACGAGTCTCAAACAAGCCAACCCCGTCTTCTTCCTTCACCTATTGAACAAAACTTACAAAACAGACCAAGACAGAAAGCTTCTTCAAATTGAGACATCAGCTAACAATGGAAATTTGCATTAATCAAGGTTCCAGACTGGGTAGTTTACACCTTTTGAGGACAGAAATTATGGGAGAGGGCACACCCACCACAGTAATCTAAATATCTCTACACTCTTAAAACCTTTATTACCTTTTGGTTTACTAGTATGGGAATGAGACCTTTGTACCAGTGAGACATTTCAACTTATACCAAACATGTATAGTGTTGTATGATAATTGTTCACATTAAACCATATAGATTTTTGGGGTCATTTCAGGTGATCTCTGCATGTGGAGAGAAGAGATGGGGGAAGAGGGGGTGAAGGGAAAGAAATGTTGATTAAGATGATGAGGTGTGATCGACTCAGTGTGATTGCGTCTCGGATGGGGATGCTAATTTTGCAAGGGAGAGTTCAAAAGTTTATGTCCTTTGTTTTCTCAGAGAATAGCCCTCTCTTGGTCCAGACAACTCGGCATTGTCCAGTTTTTCCAGTCTTACAGTTTTTTCTCCATTCTGTCACCTGATGGAGTTTGGGTTCCTTGCCACTGTTGCCTCTGGCTTGCTTAGTTGGGTAAACTTAATATTCAACAATATTATTGATCTGACTGTCCTGACGATATTGAATGAGAATTGAGCTGGACAATGAGACCTTTTTTGCAGAACTGCTATACAGATGAAATTAACTAACTTAATGATCTTTACAACAAAACTGAATCATCACTGAACTGACTTCAGCTGAACAACAGCCGAAATGCATTATTTTCCTGTTATCATTGTAAAGCTGCTTTGAAACCATCTGTATTGCATAAAATGCTACATAAATAAAGGTGACTTGACTTGACAATGTTTTTCAATGACAAATCTTCAAATATGTAATTACATGTGATTAAGTTGATTAATTAACCTAAATTTCATGTAAATAATTCAATGACACGTCCATGTGACAACACCTTTAATATGGTGAATGTGGTTGTGCCATCAGGTCAAACAGTAAAATCACCTGTAAATGGAGAAAATAAATGTGAAAGAATCCTGGCTGCTAAAAGTGTGCGTCTCTCTCTGTGTAACATTAATAAAACTGATCAAACACACAATCATCTGCTCACAGAAATCCCTGTGGATATTGTTCCCACGCTTCCCTTATTTTTATCATAGACTTTTATCTCAACTTCCTACACAGTTAAATATGATTCAAAGAACAGAGAGAATAAGCCGATAATTCTCATAAGACACTCTATTAAAATATATGAAATGCATGACTCGACATGATCGACCTGCACGACTGCTCTGATCTTTGCAATATTCGTCATCAGAAGTGTTTTCAATCTCAAGACCTTTATGTTCATGCTTCCTTTGACTTTGAGGCGAAATCCACTGGACCTTCATATGATAGAAAGCAATATATCCACATTTGATATTCACTTCAGCTACTGCCAATAATCCTCAAATCAAGATCATATCGGTGTGTGTTTGTGTGTGTGTGTGTGTGTGTGTGTGTGTGTGTGTGTGTGTGTGTGTGTGTGTGTGTGTGTGTGTGTGATGGTTTTGTCTGTATTCATTCAGCTCAATAGCAGCAGCTCTAGAATAAGTGGCCAAAACTCGGCCCAAAGCCACAGGTCTTAAGAAGTTATGTTTCAAGTTTGAGGATGATGTAACAAAAAATTAGGTTCCTGTAAGTTTTTTCTTTCTTTCTAGTGCCTGTTACAAAAATGGTCATTTGGAGCTCCAAAGTGTCCCTTGGTAACAAAATGATCTGAGGGCTAGAGAGAACTATTGCTTTTTTTTTTTACTAAACTGCATGTTCCCTTTAGATGGACAATGAGGAGAGTGGTGAGAACGTTTATGAGGCCAAAGAAGGAGCCAAGTTTCCAGTGAAATGGACTGCACCCGAGGCCATGCTCGAGAACAAATTTACCATCAAATCTGACATCTGGTCTTTTGGGATCCTACTGTATGAAATTGTGACTTTTGGACAAATGCCTTACCCAAGTACGTCTTTATGATATATTATTGCACATTTGGGGGTGTTGATAATGTTGAGGCAAAGTTTTGTTGGAATAATACAGTCTTGTAGAAAAAAACTGACTCTGACAGACATAAGTCTGATTCATCTCTGAAATTAGATATCTTTATTTGACTCCTTAGATTTGTGATATTCTGACATTACTTGTCCCTATCCCCAAAGCCCTCACCTACACCGACCCCTAACCCTAACCACGTTGAAGCTGCTGATCAGTAAAGGTGTTTTTGAAGGTCCAGGATGGGAGTCATGGTTTAGAGCATGTTTAATATGAGCTGCACGCATCACAGTCAATGTGCCAGCCCCTACGATCAACGTGAGGACGATTCCAATTTTGTCCTTAAATCCTTGCTCTCCACACCACTGCTCCTACTATCAGATAGGTTTCTTTTGTCATTTTGTCTGGCTCAATCAGACCTTGGGTGCTTGGGTGCTGAACCTTTTCTTCATAAATGCTATACATATTTTGATTTGTAGATTTCAATATACAATAAAATGCCAAAAATAAATCTTTAATGAATAAATAAATAATGTCCAAGTACCTTTGGCAGTTGTTTTCACGAGTTCACACTTACAAATCGAATAGAGTAAAAAAAATAATAAGCGTATTTAGCATGCTGTCCAAAGTGGATCGAGGGCTCCGAGCTCGAATTTTCCCCTAAACCCAGAGTTCCCCACCGAGTGAGGAGTCGGTGAGGGAGGGATGCAGAAAACTGTCAAGGTAACTAGGTGAGTCGGCTTTCGGCTGTGAATATATACCTCCTCTCGAGCTGATTAGATAGACACTTTGAACGTGCTGCTCCCAAACTTTGTTTATAAAATATCATTTATCGCTTGAATTCTACAATCTCTCGAGATGCAGATATGAGGCTAACAATTAGCTGAACATTCTGTGCTGTTACTTTAGTAAAAATCGGTCTTTACAACTATTACTTGTAATGGAGTAATATTTGACCAGTGGTATCTGTATTTTCAGTCTAGTAAGGAAGTTGTGTCCACCTCTGCACTGCGCAATACACACAAATTACCGCAGGATGGCGGGTGTTCATTTCATAAACTGTGAACAATGGTAGCTTATTTAATGTATAAATTAAGGTATATGTCTAAAAAAACTGGTAATGTCATACTTTGTAGTAGTGCTATCATGGCGTAATAATCTGTTTGGTTGTAAAATGTAATACCTGAATGAAATGAAATCGAATGTATCGTCCTGTGGAATCATTCATTCACAGACAGCATACAAAGGTGTTCAACTAATAAAGATCTTCATCGCTGGCAAACAATATGATGCATTTGCTAAATAATTCCTTTCGGTTGGGTGAACGCTGGCGTGTTTGGCTGCCGCTGCTCTCCGGTGTTTTTATCATTTTAAACATTTTATTTTACAATTCTCTACCTTTGCTTACCTCTGTAGTCGACTGACACGATGGACAGGATATTATCCTAATATCATAAGGACATTATTCTAACGCCGAGGTGGAGTTATGAACCGTTTCTTGGTGAAATTAACGCTACTGACGGCAGCATTGCTTGCGACGGTGGCACAAGCCACAAACACAGTCGGCGCCAGAATAAATATGAAGGAATATCAAAAGTGGAGAGGCACTCACCGGGGATCATGTCGATATTTTCAATACGACAACTCCAGCTCCATCAAGTCACTCTGGTCTACCGCCCGCCGGCCTCTGAAGAATACCGGACGCCGTGCTGATTACTCGCTGTTAGCTCGTGTCCAGAGTTCAGCTAATGCTAATGCGGCTGTCAGTCTCAGCAGTTCTGCGGTCAATATCGGCCTTTTAAACATCCGCTCTCTCACGGGCAAGGGCCACCTCGTCCAGGATCTCCTGACGGACCGTAAGTTTGATATCTTTTGTATGACTGAGACCTGGCAGCAGCCAAATGACTTTGCTTCCCTAAATGAAGCCACTTCAGCGGGGTTTGTTTACCGATCTGCACCTCGTATGCCTAGGAGAGGGGGTGGTCTCGCGGTAATATATCGTGAGAACTGGAAAGTTGTTCCTGTTAATCTGTCTGCCTGCCTCTCCTTTGAGGCTACTGTCTGTCAGCTCTCTGGACCTACTCCCACTATTATTGCAACTCTCTACAGACCACCAAAACCAAACAAGGATTTTATCTCAGATTTTTCTGCATTTTTGTCTCATTTGGCTACACTTTCATCTAATGTCATATTACTGGGAGACTTCAACATTCAACAACTTCAATAACACTCTCACTAAACATTTTACCTCATGTATTGACAGTCTTGTCAACAGTTTGTCAATTTTCCCACACACAATAAAGGACATATTCTGGACCTAATCTGCTGCTCAGGTATAACACCTATGGATTGCAAGACTGATCATCTTCTTTACACTGATCATCTGCTTCTTTCATTCAATGTCAATCTGTCTTTCACTAAATCTAATCCACTTTACTTTTCATTTCCGAAAAATCAAGGACATCAACCTGGACAATTTCATAACTCATATCAATAACCTCCCCAGTGTAGATAGCTTTTCTACAACAGATGAGTTTCTCACACATTACAATACACACCTCCAAAACATTATCAACATTCTGGCTCCACTCAAAACTCGATCTGTCACTTTGACTCACACATCACCCTGGTTCACTCCCACCCTCAGAAAACAAAAAGCAATCGGACTCACCATACACAAAGACATGTACACAACTCACATCCTCAAATTCAAAGATTCCATTTCTAAAGCCAAAACATCCTACTACTCCTGGTTAATCAGCTCCAATGAAGGTAATTCAAAGGCTCTTTTCTCCATCTTGTCCAACATCACAAAACCACCTGATTCACTTCCATACCATCTCTATTCTTCTGACTTTTGCAATAAACTGGCATCTTTTTTCACCACAAAAATTCAACACATTCATCAGCAACTTCGTCCCCCAGTCCTAAGTCCACCTATTTCACCATCATTTAATCCAACCCATCCATTATCAACATTTACCATTCCCTCTGTAAACCAGATTTCTACTCTCATTCAGAAATCAAATACCTCGTCCTATCAACTAGACCCTCTCCCCTCTTCTCTTGTCAAAGCTTCCATTCCTGCTCTTTCCCCTCTCATCACTAATATCATTCAGGCCTCCCTCACTTCTGGCACTGTACCCCCCTCTCTGAAAACTGCTGCTGTCACTCCCATACTCAAGAAACCCGGTTCTGATCCAACTGACCTCAATAACTTCCACAGGGAACTACACTGCAACCAAAATGGTCGCATATGCGACCTTTTGAAATGCCATTGCGACCCTAATTTTTAATGGATCGCAAATGTATCACTGGTTATTTTTGTACCTACCTTATGTTTTAGGCAATATGCTATGATTTACTATGAGCATTTATTAAAACAGAAACCTGTATTTTAAGAATATGTTTTATAACGTGCTCTGAGCATTCAACACATCAAGTTGGCTTAAGCCCCGCGACCCCCCCGCGCCCTCCCAGAATGGTATAGGCATAGCCTAACGTTGATTTAAAAAAAAAAAACTCTCGTTAAGACACACGCAGCAATCGCATATTATATAACATTACATAGCCTACAATCTGCACGTGTTGAAATGAAGCGGACTCCTTTTTTATGAAGGGAAGTTCAAGTGTAACAGAACCATCACTTGATGTCGATTCGAACAGAACCTGTGAGTGAGAATGATGAGGCTGAGAAGGATTCGGAAAAACGATACGGACATATGAATTTCGACACCAGTGGCTGTTAAGGTACCAAGACGGAGCAATGCACTGTGTGTACTGTAAATTCTGTGGGCCTTCAAGTGCAGGACTGTCCAAATTTGTAACTGCGTCAAAACAATTCAAACACGAATCATTGAAGCTTCACAATGACAGTATGAAGCACGCAAATTATTATTATATTATTTTATGGATTATGTTTATTTTATTTTTCCTTAAGAGTTCAGGAGTCTGCCTATCTGTGCCAACCATAGCATGTTGAAATCCAAAAGAAATTAATTTTGCACTTTATTGTATACTGTATTTTCTATTGCAGTAAATCTATCCCAACCAATTTTAAAGAAAACAAGAAGGCATGTGGTTTAAAAGATGGCAAGTAAAATAAAAAGCACATCTGTATGCAATACAGTTTCATTATTGTTTATTATTATCCAGAGCGGCTTACTATAAATAATTTGTGCGACCAAATCATGTTTTGCGCCAGTAACTGAAAAAGTTAGTAGTGCAAGTGCCACCAGTGGAAAAGGTTAGTGTAGTTCCCTGTTCCGCCCCATCTCAAACCTTCCATACATCTCCAAACTTCTTGAAAAAACTGTTGCCGCTCAGCTCCATACCCACCTTTCCTACAATAACCTTTGAACTTTTTCAATCTGGCTTTCGCTCTCTCCATAGTACTGAATCGAACCCTTCTCAAAATTACCAATGATCTCCTCCTTTCTGCTGATTCTGGTTCACTAACCATCCTCCTGCTTGATCTCAGTGCAGCCTTTGACACCATCTCACACTCTATCCTTCTGGACAGACTCTCCTCCATTGGCATCACTGGTATTCCCCTCGCCTGGTTCCGTTCTTACCTTTCTGATCGCTCCCAGTTTATTCAGCTAAAGTCTTTCATTTCTCATCCCTTCCCTGTCACTTCTGGTGTTCCGCTGGGTTCTGTTCTTGGCCCCATGCTTTTTTATATCTATCTTCTTCCCCTTGGTCACATCTTTAGGAAACACAACATTAATTTTCATTGCTATGCGGATGACACCCAGCTCTACATCTCCAGTAACCCCAACAGCATACTCCGACCTTCCTCCCTAACCAACTGCCTTCATGACATAAAGTCCTGGTTCACCTCTAACTTTCTCAAACTTAATAGCAATAAAACTTAACTTCTGCTCACTGGCACTAAATCCACCTTAAGTAAAATAAAGAATTTCTCAATCTTCATTGAAGGCTCCTCCATTTCCCCCTCCCCTCAGGTAAAGAGTCTGGGTGTCATCCTAGACAGCACCCTCAGCTTCAATGCACACATCAATAACATCACCCGTTCAGGCTATTTCTACCTCAGAAATATTCACCGTCTTCGTCCTGCTCTCACTCCTCTTTCCACTGCCGTTCTTGTCCATAGCCTTGCCACTTCCCGAATCGATTATTGTAATTCTCTTCTGTTTGGTCTCCCTCAAAAAACCCTCCATGAACTCCAACTTGTTCAAAATTCTGCTGCACGTATCATCACTCAAACACCCTCCATAAAGCACATCACCCCAGTCCTCCAACACCTCCACTGGCTTCCCATTTCACATCGTATCCACTACAAAATCCTGCTCCTCACTTTCAAAGCCATCCATAACTTCGCCCCTTCATATCTTACTGACCTCATTCATATTGCCACACCAGCCCGCTCTCTTCGTTCCTCCTCTTCTCTCCATCTTACTGTCCCCCCCGCCCGCCTCATCACTATGGGGAGTAGGGCCTTCAGTCGCTCTGCTCCCCAGCTCTGGAACACTCTTCCCCCTGACCTCCGCAACTCCCATTCCCTCAAACACTTTCAATCCACACTCTAAACTCATCTGTTTAGACAAGCCTACTAATTGTGACTACGGATGTATGATACTATGTATGATGATTTATGTATGATTTATGTATGATGTATTTTAACATGTTTTTATGCTAGTTTTTAATATAGCTAGTTTTTAGTTTGTTCTAATGTACCATTTTGTAAGGCGACCTTAAGTGTCCAGAAAGGCGCCAAACAAATAAAATGTATTATTATTATTATTATTATTATTATTATTATTTGCAGATTTGCTTTCACTTGACTTTAGGTCCATGGCCATTTCATGCAACGCTCTTGATGTTCTTAAATCTTCCTGTTACAACTCCGAGTGTGAAACCGCTTCAGAAGTTTCAATGCGTGCAGGAAACTGAACAAATCAGCATCGGATGGGGAGCTGGGCTCTGGAGATGATGACTCGGCTGCGCTGCCTCCCTCTGGGAGACCAGCGTTGCCCGAGCCGGATCCAGAGATGGCAGCTATGCTCAAGCAGGCCGCCGAGGCGGTAGGGCTCGAGTGGAACCCTCCACTGTGTCCCGAACCGTCTCGGTTGGATGATTGGTTTATCGGAGCTGGTCGGTCTTGTTCTCAGCCCGCCGCTCTGGTGCCTTTCTTTCCTGAAATGAAATTTCCTGAACCTTTCTCTGCCAGTAAGTAGCACCTCCCCCCTCACTACCCTTGACGGGGGAGCGGTGAAGGGTTACGAGGCTATCTCTCCAGTGGAGCGGTCTGTTGCGATACAGCTGTGTCCAGCGACCGCTACCTCATGGAAGGGGGATCCTCGTCTCCCCTCTAAGGCCTGTAAGTTCTCGTCCGTTCTCACGGGCAAGGCTTACAAAGCTTGTGGGCAAGCCGCTTTCTCTGCATGCCATGGCGTTGCTTCAGGTCCACCAGGCCCAAGCACTCATGAGCATGCACAAGGGTAGCCCAGACCGTGAGCTCATGGGTGAGCTCTGCACTGCAACTGACTGAGAGAGTCTGCTCTGCCGTCACTAACCAGTTGAGTCTCCCACCTGTCATAGGCTGGAGCCACTCCAGTGACATTCCATATGTTGTACTGCCCGGTCATCCGTCCAGTTCATATGTGTATTCTCCATGTTACCTCCCTTCGGGTAGGATGTGGCTTCCGCAGTGTCCCTTCCTTCCATGTACAGGGAACACTTTCCCAGTGGTCTAGTAGGAACAGCAGTGACTTCTCTGGCCTAAGCCCTGTCCTTCCCCGCCTTAAATTGCGGGGGCATCAGGAGGCTTTTGTCTAGGCACTGGAAGGTGGCAGCTTTAGTGGCGTTTTCAATGGTTGATCCCATTCAGTCGACGTTGACTACGTCTGATGTTCTCGACTGAAAGGGAACATCTTGGTTGCGTATGCAACCCTCCGTTCCCTGAAGGAGGTAACGGAGGACGTAGTCCCCTTGCCACTACCGCTGGACCACCACTGACTCCGAGTTACGCTCGGCTCCTCAGCTAAAAAGCAACTAGTGGGTGCATCCACTTCCGTATTTATACCCGCGCCACGGGGGTGGAGTGTGTGATGTAAGTCACGCACGCCAATTCCATTGGCTTGTTCAATAGTACTTGAAGATGACTGGCTCCCGGCGTGATCCCATTCAGTCGACGTAGACTACGTTCTCCATTCCCTCCTTCAGGGAATGGTGGGTTGCATACGCAACCAGGATGTTTCCTTCCCCGTTGCACAATAAAGCTGCACAATATGTACCAACATGTAAATGAAAAATATATATAAAATAATTTGCCTACTAAACAAGACTTAATGCATGGATCTGTATATGATACATATTCCTCAGCCTGTTTATCACATTAATTTAAGACATAGGCCTAATGGACTGTGTCTAGATTAATACCTCATCGAGATTAGCATTTTTACAGAACTTTGAGTTTTAAAATGGACGCAATTGCTTTTCACAAAGCAAACTCGCAAGCAGAAAGCTACCGCCCTCTGTCAGTGTCAATTTGGTGTTTCTGTCCACAAACAAACTTATTTGACCAAATACAAGTGTTATTAAAATTATATCGATGTAAACAATATTTATTTACTTTATATCATCTATATAAGATATATCGTGGTATATAGTTTTGTCACCCAGCCCTACCTCAGGCTCACCAAAAGCGAATAGAAGTTTAATCATCTTAAAGATTATGTTATTTTCGGTCTTATGGTAAGACAAATAAACTGGTTTGAACATATCATACCATTTCAATTATATCCTTGTGCAACTTCTGTAAAAAAAAATGTTTCCATAATGCCTTTGCTGAGCATGTATTGTGTTGATGTGTGTTTTATATGTGATATGATTTAACATAATTTTATTAAGTTTTTATACGTTTGCAGTCATTTTATTATTAAGATTGCTCTTTTAATGTGATTGATGTTCATATCACCAGATATCTTACCAGTTCCTCCCTGATTTTTTAGGTTCTTGGAGTACAAGGCAGGGCAACATGCAGCTGTCACACAGCCAACTATAGCATCGTTTATGCAGAAAGTGCAGGCCTACAGCCTACATTTGCCAAGACAAGAAGCCATCAATAAAGCCATTATCCAAGATTTGATTATTGGGTGTTGTCTGCCTCTGTCACTTGTGGAAAATGGAAATTTTAAACACTTTCTTGGGATTATGGACAGTAAGTACACACCAATCTCTAGAAGAACAATTTCTGAGAAACAGATACCAGTGTTGGTAAGGACTGTTGAGGAAACTCTTTTAAAGAAGCTGGAGAGTTTAAAGAGTCTGTTTCACTAACGACTGATCTCTGGTCTGATCACAGGCTGCACTCCTTCCTTGGAGTGACTGCCCATGTGTGCAACAAATCAAATGTTTCAGATTCATATGCACTCGAATCCTACTTGCTGGACTGTAGGCATTTTACAGGCAGACATAGTGGGGAGAAAATTGCTTCTGCCTTTGAGGAGATCATAGAGGAATATGGTATCCGTCCGAAGATAAGTTATATCATCACAGACAATGCTGCTAAAATGAAATGCGCTTTCAAAGTTCACATGCCACAACAACAGTCTGATGACAGTGAGAGTATTAAGAGAATCTAGATGATGAACACTTGTGGGAGGACATGAATTTAGTGGAACACACAGAATTACCCTGGTCATCAGGTGAACGTCTTTCCTGCTTTGCCCACTCTCTGCAGTTAGTTGTGAATGACGGCATGAAGGAGGTAAGGGCCATTTCCCGCACCATAGCCAAAACATCACAGTTCACAACGCTGTTACTTAGCAGCTCACAATTTAAAGACAAGTTTGATGCTATGTTTGACACTAATAAGAACAGTCCAGCAGCAAACAACAATCGCTGGAACAGTACGTTCAAACAAGTACAGGCCCTCACAGCTCTGGACCACAAATCCCTAAATTAAATGTGCAGCAAGGACTATGAGAATGTGATGTTTAGTGCTCGTGAGTGGAGCCAGCTGAAGGAGCTGAGTGCAGTTCCTGCACCATTCTCTGAGGCAACAGACCAGACTGAAGGAGAGAAATCAGTTACCATCAGCATGGTGGTTCCAACTGTCCTGGACTTGAATACACACCTTCTCAAGATTGAGGATACCCGAATGCAGTGCCGGCCATTAGTTAAGGCCCTCTGTTAGTCTCTGGTGAAAAGATTCTCTGGAATCTTTACCAAAACGAACATGGCCAAAGAGAGTGGAAGAGAGGAACCGTTTAACCACAATGTGTACTTCTTAGCTACCATGCTGGATCCACAATTTGATTTAAGTTGGGTGGATCTGGATGTTAACAATGGGGAAATGCAACATCAGTGAAGAAACTCAGAGATCAACTGAAGAAGACACCAACAGGTTAATATACAGTACATACTTATCCAGTGAAAACAATAGTCTTGTCATTTGCAAAACTACAAATCTTAAAATGTCATACAAAGAGTTTATTTTTGTCATAAAACAAACTCACTAATTGCCTGTCATGGTCTCCTGTAGAGATAAATCCAAGAAAAGTCTTGTACTTGCCTATGTACTTAAGTAAAAAAGTAGGGCAACAGTTAGATTTGTTACAGTAGCACTATATCTAACCTACATACATATACAGGTCATACCAGAATCATTTTCTTACCTACCTGCCATATTCCTACCTAAAACTGACCTCTGAGTCTGCACTGGAACAAATATCCCATACTTAAGTTTATATTAACACACAATGCTTATTTAAATAAGAAAAAATGACTTGTCTAAAAATCATTCTTAAATTATTTTGAAATTTGTCCTAAAAGTATAAATGTAACCAGAGCCGACCCTGACCTCCCTGGGGCCCTAAGCTAAATTCTGTTAAGGGGCCCTCCTATCTGACCCATGAGCCATGTAAACCATTTGCCATTGCCACACAGTCACACCTGACACCCCAGTGCTCCCACTCCTTTAACTAGTACTAATGAAAATGTAATTCCTGATATCAGAAATAGACATTGTTACTAGAAAAAGTACATTCTTAATATCAAGAATTCACATTTTAAATAGTACAAATCTAATTATTGATATAAAAAATGCATCCTGTGAATGAATAAAAGCTAAAATGGCTTGTCATAGCATGCCACAGTGTTTTAAATGATAAAAGCAATACTTGATACTTGATGGTTATTATTTACTGAGAGATGTGCATCCATATTGACCAGTAGGCTATGTCCAGCCAATCAACATTTTAAATGCAATATAGCCTATAAATAAAAATGAAAATGTCAATACATTGCTTTCCATCTTGCTTTCTTGCAGAGTTGTAACTAAACTCACTTGGAGACTAGATAATCATTGTCTTGTTTTAAAAGTATGTGCGCCTATAATGAGGAGTGCCATCACGCCCATATTGTACTGGTCCCCACAGATGTTTTGCTGGAAAGTGCTTTGTAGGGTCTGGACCATTCAGACACACACTAATTATTCATATTCACTATATTTAATCAATATAAAGGTCTATGAAACTCCCCCCCAAAACTAACCTCACAAATGAAGTTACTTTGTCAGCCGGGTGTCCGGTTACAGAACACTTTAAGACTGATAACAGACTTTTACGACCTCAAAGGAATGTGGCCACATGCGCCACATGCTCAAGAGAGAGAGACAATCTTTAATTAAATAAACTTTGCGGTATTACTCTGTTCTATGAAGGAACATGCCTCACAGAAACCGTGATGATTTACTGTCTCGTGTACTATTAGGTATAACAACATGGTATGTTTGATTGGGGTGTATGTGGTTGCACAACCACCCAACGGTCAATATAACTTACCCTGTATCATTCTTCCTACCTAATTAATCCTCATTTAATGACACATACTTTGATGTACATCACCTTCTCTTAGAATGCAATTTGAATTTGTTATGTCTATTTGAGCTTGAATGAACAGTCTAAGCACGCTGGGGACAAAGACCATAAATCAACTAAGAGCCGCTTCCCCTCTTGGACATGTCACCTTACTCATAGGTCCATTCAAACCTTAGGGGTGGTTCTTTTTCAGACTATATAAGAGAGAGGCAATAGTGACCGCCCTCTCTTGGTTTTCCATCCTGCCGCAAACACGGTCTCGGGTGATACGGGGAAAACCCCCCCTCCCCCCTCCATGGGGGCCAAGAGGCCTTCCAGCAGGCCTGGATCCCAACCAGATCCGGCCTCATGGAAAAGAGAGGAGACTCTCTCACAAAGAACCAAAGACAATCTCAGGAGTTTTGGAACAAAGACTTCAACCATCAACGACTTCAATTTTCAACAACTTCAAGAATTGTTCCCATTACAAATGCAAGTATTCAATTCAATGAAATGTGAAAATGAAATTCTGATGGTTCTTCTCATAGACCCTCTTCCGGTTTCCAATTTCATCCTATCACTAACCTATTTATGTATTCATGTGTGTATGTTGTTTAGTTTATTTATATTCATATAAATATCTATATTTAGTTAATAAAACTTGTACATAATATGTATTTGGTTCTGATTTGTTTGCAATACATTGTCACTTTATGATCACGGTTTTTGCTACTGGCTCAACGTGCGGTATATGCAAAGAAATAATTATTCTTCTGTGGCCATGGAAGATACCCTTTTCTTAGAATAAATTAATAATCAAAAGAGTTCGTTGGACGAACTGATTAATTGATTGTAATATTAATTCAGCCACATCAAGTTAATCCAATTAACTGACCCAAATATTTATAATTAATAATAACAAGATATTATTGATTATTAATATTTCCAAAAAGCTGAGTTCCTTACATATGGTGGAGAATTTTAAGGCATCGTATTAAACATTGTATGCAAGCAGACAGTAATCAATCATATGTTGTCCCATAAGTTGTTATTAACATCTCATACACACGCACAAGTATCTGAAATCAGCAAAACTATAGCCTGAATATGGCTTCCTACGAATGGCAGAAAGTTTCTCAAATGCTATAATGCATATTTAAATCGTACGATAAGAAACTCCCGATATTAGCGAAGAAATCCTAATTTCAGATAGAAGTCGAGCGTACGTTAAACCTTCTCTGACGGAGAAATCTCAGATTAGCCGCGCGTATAAATGGTACCAGAACAAATTAATCTGATTATGGACGAAGAAAACTCCATTCTCAGCATTTTGAAGGTGATCTGAGCGATGCTCCTCAGTCACCAATCAAGGCCTTGTTGTTCGTTACTTCATTGTATTCATATTAAACCGCCGAAGCGCTCATATGAAACAATCGCGTCAAATTAGTGGTATAAATTCTAGCCTAACTAACTAGTAGGCTAATTTGCCATTGTCTGGGAAAGAACGGTGCTGTTTGATTTGTGAAAGAGTCACTCACATGCAATGTCATGTGCCTAAGCGAGAGACCCAGTGCAAACTTTCAGCACAGCTCGCCCGCTGCTCCGGCCGATCTGTGTTGTTGGTTGGCATTGCGTCCGGAACGCGAGCAGGCGTTCCTATCTAGTTTTTCTGACAACAGCACCAATCTCACAGACCCTCGTGTAAACAAGCGACGGTTGTAGCCAATAGCTCCCTCAATCCTAACTTACACGCATAACTTACAAGTAAAACCCTCTACCTCGAGTGATAGTTTTAGCACCGCCTAAAAACCTTAGACAGTTTAGAGCGTAAAGTGTAACCTTAAACCAAAGACTATAGATTTTGCGTGATTTGAACTGAGTGATTTGAACACGAGTAATGAGAGTCAAAGCTCTTCGGGGCTTTGAATCAAAGGAGTCAACTGCGTCACAAATGATTCTTTGTTTGAAGCGCCCTCGCTGGCGACCCCTGCTGGTCAAAACAGTGGAAGTGTAGCGGAAACTCAAATCAACGGAACACCTTTTACAAACCAATCGCAAAGGTTTTATCAAAAGGTGTAATCAGGTAATGGCAATCCGCGAGCTACCTAATATCGTTTAATATGAGGTGTCTTTCAAGGCACAATATCCTAGTAAACTGTAGGGCTCGTTTTATGAAAGCTTGAGTTGAAAGTCAATCAGACCCTTTATCAAATGCGTCATTAAATGTGTACGAATCTATAAAGTGATACAAGATCACATAGAGACCAGATACACACTGGTTCACGAACCGTTGAAATTTAAAACAATTTCGAAACAGCTATGACGCGTAACTAAGCAGTTTAATAAAATCACGTGACCTTAGCAGTGATACCCACTCCGAATGATTTGAGACGAATGATTCACCCTGGTGTCAGAGCTTCACGAAGCACGTCTCATAAGAGGGTTAAACCACTCTCTTCTCTCTCTCTTTCTCTCGCTCGACCCCTTCCTCTTGGTTTCACTTTCAGATTGAAACCCAGATTCTGTGGTTTTCATTTGTGTTTATTTTATTTCGACCCAAACCTACCCCTATCGTATTCTGTGTCTTCACACCTGTTGAGCCTGAATATTCCTATTCGGTTAAGTTGAATTTAATTAAATTTGGGATTTAATTAAATCAATTTGCTTATTCAATGTCCACTCTAGTTACCAGAGCTATGAGAACACTCGATGTTTAATTTTAATTTTTTTATTTTATTTCAATTTATTTATTTACTTTTGTTTCAGCCTGAATTCTTATATTCAGCTAAATAAAGCTTAACTAAACTTAATTTAATTTAATTACTTGATATGCTTCCCTTTCCCTTTTAGTTTCTTAGAGCTATAAGGACGTTCTTACTTTACCTTTACCATATTTTAGATCACTAGTCACTATCCTCATCTTCTCTCTCTCTTTAGGATTACAATATCTAGCGACTGTTGTTTCCTTAGCGAGTTACACAGGTCATTAATATCCTACTTCCTGTCTGTGTTTACCCATCCTCACTCCTTAGCACCAAGCTAAGTACATGAAGTACGGCTAAACACAAACGCACAGTAGGCCCCAGACAGAACTGGAAACACTTCCCGTTGTTTCTTCTTCTTCTTTTGGACCTTGAGATGTTTGATGTGTCCCTGCTAGCTTAGTCTAACAGCAGCATAACCCATAAGTGACTCCTGTTTACCTATGTCTCCTAGCTAAACCTAAATAGGTAAAACACTCCTTTCTTCCTCTTCTTTTCTGGTTTCATCCTATTGTTGTATTTTGGTTTTGCTCTATCTGTTACTCTCGTAGCACAACATGTGAGAAGAACCATCAGCATTTTTGAGTAATAGGTTATGACATGTAAGAGCCCAGTCATCAGTCGATGCTGCTTAAAGCACGTCAAAGATACTCAAATTTTTTTTTTGTTGTTGTGTGTGCTCCCCAACACTAAATTTTAGCTGCTCCACATAGCCGTTCTCCCACACAGATAGCTCACCACCTCTGTAGAAACTTGCATTTGCCTTTGCCATTTCTCTCTTGTGTTCCCACAAGTGTGCCAGTAGGCCTCAGACACCCAGCCCTGCCACCAGGACCACCTGGAGACCCGGCAGAGCAGTGTCATGGACATCCTTTAGCCGGAAGCAGGCAACGACCTGCCACGGAAGAGAAAGGAACAGTTAGACGACAACGAAAGCGGACGTCCGGCCTGAGCCACCTAGAGCTGACCAGAATCATCTTCTCCTTGGCCGCGCTCCCGCAGGCGTCAAACAGGAGGTAAATGAACTAATGCTGCCAGCCACAGAATTCCACAGAGAACAAACCCTGCTCAGCGTGAGAGGACACAGGACCGATGCAAGGACCCTGACAGAGCAGAGCAACTGAAAGAGATCATCAGTTTTCGGGCGGACGACAGCTCTGAGCACCTGCAAACCAACGGGTAAAGAACTGTTTCATTCAAAGAACTTAAAGAAATGGTTGAACTCAAAGAGAGCTAAAGCCATCAATGTGCAGCGGAAGTCCGAACACTGACTTAGCGATGCTGTAACATTATTGACGCACTCCATGTGGTCCAAAGAGAGCTGCAACAGTCCAACCCACTGCAAATGGACCACACAAGAAAGACGTACCCTGCTGACCTTCACATCAGCAGCGTAAGCTTCCCCAGCCCTGCACAAAGGGGGGAGGAGCCAAAGCCCTCGGCTTAACACTTCACCAGCCAGTGTCCTGAGAGCCCCTGCAACTGCAGGAGGAAAAGGTAACTCAGACAAACCCTGAAATGGCACATAAAGTGACACTCAACAATCTCAAGTGAAAGGTCAGAAACATCCCTGCCAATCTACGAGACATTGATTTTCACCTGCAGTCTCCAACCGGTGTGGCACACCGAGACAGACTCCATCTGATCTGGACACATCCAGCCCAGCTGGGCCATGCCCAGACATTAAGCAGGACAGACCTAGAAGGGCCTGTGCTACCACCACCGACTCCGAACGAGTTTTCTGTGGAACTTACAACGAACCTGTGACGGAGGAGGACACCAGCGTCAAGAAACTTTTCCTCCAAAACCAGTTAGTCACCATATTTTCACCTGCCCCCACGCAATGCCCACTCAACTATGCGTGACCTGATGCAGAAGGCCTCTAACACAGAAGGCCTCCTCAGGAAGGGTTCCTAAGACCCCATTGATTCTGAACTGCAAAACCAGAAGGCACACAACATGAACACAATGCAAGACTCTGCTAAAAAGTCCCTGGTCAGCATAGGACATAAAACTTTTAAAGTAGATGAAAATGTGTGCTCAAAGAGCAGCAAGACTCTGCATTAGTAAAAGTAGAATTTTACTGATATAAAGAAAATCTTGAATGGACGTGTAAGCCTCACCTGCCAACAGACTATGCACGACTCTTTTGAAACAAACATTTGCTACATGCTGGTTGAACTGGCACTGCTAAACATTAGTTTCCATGACAATGAAGGGTTACAGGAAACACTAGCTCCAAATAGGGCATACGTCACCTTGATGCCAGAGTGTAGGAAAACCACCTGAGCTTTAAACTACTGTTAACCTACAGGCGTGCATTTTACCATTGCGGTCCAATGGGAACACAACATGCGATACGCATTTTGATCACTGGTTGCTGGCTTGTCTAAATGCAGATAAAACGATAGCTGGAATTGACATCTCTACTGTAAGTGAAAGAGTCTTAGATTTCCAACTGGTATCAGTTAGTTCAGCATTAAAGCGTAAGTCTGTTTGACAAAGGAATCTCATCTCAGCAGCTTGTAAACTGTACTGATATCTATCCTGCTTTGGTTAAAGAAATCCAAATTGCAGTATTGCTAAACCTGTTTCTGACAAAGAAAGCTCAGGACAGTGTTATATATACGTAGACCTGGGTGATGCTCCCCTTTCTACAATGTAAAGGCCTTACAAATTATTGTTAGATTGATGTAATTCACCTAAATTTTTAGCTGCATCTACAAGCAGAGAGCTACCTAGCGATCAAAACTGTTCATTCGCTGAAAAGTCAGCATTTATGCATGAGAGGGACGTAACTATATAGGCTTAGACAAGCTTTGACTTACAGCAAATCTATTTCCTTACTCTGTAAACAAATAGAATAAGTTGTGTAAAGTAAAGAGAAGAGGTCCATGAGTAAAATTAGCAAATGCCAAAACACATTTGCATTTTACTGAATGTAACATCAAGTTCTTGAAAGACTTAAAGTATAGGCGCCCCCTTTTAACCAGTTTAAACATGCATAACTCAGTAAAATGTGCAGACATTCTTCAGGTACTGTTGAATTGTTCTGACATGCTCTGGTTCCCATGACAACAACTGGTCACAGGAAGTGCTAACTTGTGATGTCACTTTGTAAACAAACCAGCCTAGGTGGCTAAGCTAACCTAGCATTCATCCAGCTTAGGCTAAGCTAAATAATAACTTCTACAATTAGCAGTTAGCATCATTCACTTGAAGCCTTAATTACAGCTTTTGTTTACACAGTGCAAAGTATTCTAGAATACTTTCTTTAACCCCAGTTAGGGTTTCTAATTCTTCACTTTCCATACTTTCAGTTCTTCTCAGCTAAATTTCACCTTCACTAGTTAGGCATAGTCCTGACTGAGCGCTGTAGGCTAAATTTGCAGATGCCCTGTCAATTAAACTTAAGTTTAACTACATGTAAACTGTGTAGCTAGAGAAGAATTCGTATAGTAATGAGAATTTCCATCAGCATGTTGATTAAACCTTTGGAGGGACACACACAGTGTGGACTTGAACACGCAACCGCTGTAACCCACTATGGAGTGTTGGTCCAGACAAATCCAAAGTATAGTCACTAGTGCTACTGATTATTCTCACATTCAGATCATTACCGCTGTTTTGATTACTTTATTTTTTTATTTTTTCTATTTCCACTTTGATAATAATGGCAGTCAGCTATTCCCTTGTCTATTCGGTCATCTATATGATTTAATTCCATTTCCTCTCTTGTTCGAATGTGGTTCCATTTCCCATTGGGCCCAGAAAGGAAACAGAGACACCTTTATTTGTGATTGTGTTTATTTTCAACAAGTGCACTAATTTTTGTGACCCTGCAACACAAGTAATTTCAACAATTACTAGGGCATAACTATAGTAACATAACTATAGTATTGATAATAAGCATAATTTGAATGGGAAAGCTGTCTCTTTTCCTCCTATCCTTCACTTCGTCAAGCCGTAGTGAACCACCATTTAAGTCCAGAGAAATAATTTAGTCATAAGAACCATCTTAAGTCATTTATTTCATCTCGGCTATGCCCTTTCCAGGAAACACTCTAGGAACCACACAAGTCTTAGCCTCCTAACATCCACAGCTAAGATGATAAAGATACAAGAGACACATCACTAGCTAGATACACATGAAGCACCTAACTTTATGCTACATATCTAGCAAACCCATTAAACAGTGGTTCTGAACTTTTAGGGTCATGCATTAGTCTCTCACCACAAGTGTGCCAAAGTGTCACAGAGCCTCTGCTTAACCTGACCCCAACCTTCCAGCTTACCAAAGACTATGACAAACCAATGGACACTATGAGAAACCACCTCTAACCCCTCCAACCACCCACGAATGCCGTCTGCACCCACCGACAACAGGTGCCCCAGACAACTGAAATCAACAAGCACACGCTGCGTTCACAGGACAACACTCTGTGTTATGCACCTGATGACATCCCTGCGCCAAAGCTTGTGGTGCCACAGTGCAAAAGGGGGGGTCATGCCAGTGTATGCCCATCACGCACCATGTGCTGCACACCGCAGCACCAGAACACCGAAGCAAGTGGCATTCCGGCGTCCTTGAAGCGGAAAGACTGTCCTAGCCAACAAAGGACGACAGTCGCTGAGATCTTTCCTCCCTTTCTCTCTCCCTCCCCCCCTTTGTCTGTTCCAGGATGCTGCTGTGGTTAGTATTCCTGTGCCTCCAGCCAACCAGAGGACAGCCGCAGTCGGTCATCTCACCAGGTCCGGTATCAGGCAGCGTCCCGAAGGAACAACCGGGACTCCTTATCACCAACTGCAGGACCCACACCCAGAGAGTGTATGTTCGACTCCACTCCCTCGCCCACGCTGAGGCCAATGTCGAACACATGCTCAACCAACTTGAAAAAAAAAAAAACTGTCACACAAGCAGAGCTAGATGGACACAACCGCCGCTGCCGTCGGAACTCTGTTAACATTGGCATGTCCAGTGTCAACGCACTGAACCTAGCCACCGTGAGACAACGTGTGGCTGAAATTCAAACTGAAATCCCACAGCTAAAAGGGCAACTCACAACACAGAGTGCCTCCCTGCCGTCCATCGGCAAGACATCGAAGGGAACTGTGGTAATTCTCAACACCCACAGCGTTCGGCTGAACCAGACAGTGAACTCCATGAAACAGCTGTTTACTGTCTTCCAGAATGACTTTACTCAAACTCAGCTGGTCTGCAGCCTCTGATCCAAGACACACGCTGCCCTGCTGAGGCCAAACCTGAATCAAAGCAGGAAACCTCATCCTTCTTCAAGAACCACAATTTCACCCTAACTCCAGAATGACAGGTGATGCTCAGTCAAGGCACCTTCTGCCCCAACACCTGCTGCAGAGACCTGTACTGGGCTACTGTCCACATCAACCGCCGTGGAACGACCACCGCTCCAGTAGACGTGAGCAACCAGAGGCCACCATGGCCTTCCAGCCTTCTATGACAAAGGTGTGTCTGATCTCTCGGCACTTTCAACTTCGATCATGGTTGTCCTTGAGGGGGACAACAATGGTCGAAAAGGGGGGATGTAGGGTCTGGACCATTCAGACACACACTAATTATTCATATTCACTATATTTAATCAATATAAAGGTCTATGAAACTCCCCCCCAAAACTAACCTCACAAACGAAGTTACTTTGTCAGCCGGGTGTCCGGTTACAGAACACTTTAAGACTGATAACAGACTTGTACGACCTCAAAGGAATATGGCCACATGCGCCACATGCTCAAGAGAGAGAGACAATCTTTAATTAAATAAACTTTGCGGTATTACTCTGTTCTATGAAGGAACATGCCTCACAGAAACCGTGATGATTTACTGTCTCGTGTACTATTAGGTATAACAACATGGTATGTTTGATTGGGGTGTATGTGGTTGCACAACCACCCAACGGTCAATATAACTTCACCTGTATCATTCTTCCTACCTAATTAATCCTCATTTAATGACACATACTTTGATGTACATCACCTTCTCTTAGAATGCAATTTGAATTTGTTATGTCTATTTGAGCTTGAATGAACAGTCTAAGCACGCTGGGGACAAAGACCATAAATCAACTAAGAGCCGCTTCCCCTCTTGGACATGTCACCTTACTCATAGGTCCATTCAAACCTTAGGGGTGGTTCTTTTTCAGACTATATCAGAGACAGGCAATAGTGACCGCCCTCTCTTGGTTTTCCATCCTGCCGCAAACACGGTTACGGGGAAACCCCCCCCCCCCCCCCCCCCCCCCCCCTCCATGGGGGCCAAGAGGCCTTCCAGCAGGCCTGGATCCCAACCAGATCCGGCCTCATGGAAAAGAGAGGAGACTCTCTCACAAAGAACCAAAGACAATCTCAGGAGTTTTGGAACAAAGACTTCAACCATCAACGACTTCAATTTTCAACAACTTCAAGAATTGTTCCCATTACAAATGCAAGTATTCAATTCAATGAAATGTGAAAATGAAATTCTGATGGTTCTTCTCATAGACCCTCTTCCGGTTTCCAATTTCATCCTATCACTAACCTATTTATGTATTCATGTGTGTATGTTGTTTAGTTTATTTATATTCATATAAATATCTATATTTAGTTAATAAAACTTGTACATAATATGTATTTGGTTCTGATTTGTTTGCAATACATTGTCACTTTATGATCACGGTTTTTGCTACTGGCTCAACGTGCGGTATATGCAAAGAAATAATTATTCTTCTGTGGCCATGGAAGATACCCTTTTCTTAGAATAAATTAATAATCAAAAGAGTTCGTTGGACGAACTGATTAATTGATTGTAATATTAATTCAGCCACATCAAGTTAATCCAATTAACTGACCCAAATATTTATAAATAATAATAACAAGATATTATTGATTATTAATATTTCCAAAAAGCTGAGTTCCTTACACTTGTTTCATTTCGTGCACGCGCATATGAACGCATTGTAACGACAATGAGTCTTACATTGAATGCATTAACATTAGCTCAAATTATATATAGGGAATTTTAATAATTAATCATGAATATGATTAATATTGCATATTACAGTTAAATTATCGAAGTTGGAAATAGATCGATTGTATATATGAATGATCAATCACAACGAATTATAATTCCTCATTCAAATATCAATGGTCCCTTTCCAGATCGATTATATGAGATAACCTTTAATGGAATTAATTTAGCTATCAAACTGTTTGTCCAGCAAACGGCCGTAAGATTAACTTATCAACTTCCCAATAAGGTTATCCCTTCCTTATAATTCCAAAAAGCTATTTTCTGGCCATGAAAATTCACCTTCTTTTTATTATAAAATTTAGGTTACTGAAATAGTAACGAATTGTAAAGCTTTGTAGCTAGATCAAACACTTCATTGACTTTGTAAAAATTAGCATTTCAGACGAACAATCAAGAATATAATGGTTTTAATAATCGGACTACTAATGCATCAAACTACAATTCACACGGGATACATGTATGTACACTCGAAACAAACAAACGAAAAACATTACAAACACGAATTAAAATAGGATGAGAGAGGGAGAGAAAACGATATATATATATATATATATATATATATATATATATATATATATATATATATATATACAGGTCCTTCTCAAAAAATTAGCATATTGTGATAAAGTTCATTATTTTCCATAATGTAATGATAAAAATTAAACTTTCATATATTTTAGATTCATTGCACACCAACTGAAATATTCCAGGTCTTTTATTGTTTTAATACTGATGATTTTGGCATACAGCTCATGAAAACCCAAAATTCCTATCTCAATAAATTAGCATATCATGAAAAGGTTCTCTAAACAAGCTACTAACCTAATCATCTGAATCAACTAATTAACTCTAAACACCTGCAAAAGATTCCTGAGGCTTTTAAAAACTCCCAGCCTGTTTCATTACTCAAAACCGCAATAATGGGCAAGACTGCCGACCTGACTGCTGTCCAGAAGGCCATCATTGACACCCTCAAGCAAGAGGGTAAGACACAGAAAGAAATTTCTGAACAAATAGGCTGTTCCCAGAGTGCTGTATGAAGGCACCTCAGTGGGAAGTCTGTGGGAAGTAAAAAATGTGGCAAAAAACGCTGCACAACGAGAAGAGGTGACCGGACCCTGAGGAAGATTGTGGAGAAGGACCGATTCCAGACCTTGGGGGACCTGCGGAAGCAGTGGACTGAGTCTGGAGTAGAAACATCCAGAGCCACCGTGCACAGGCGTGTGCAGGAAATGGGCTACAGGTGCCGCATTCCCCAGGTCAAGCCACTTTTGAACCAGAAACAGCGGCAGAAGCGCCTGACCTGGGCTACAGAGAAGCAGCACTGGACTGTTGCTCAGTGGTCCAAAGTACTTTTTTCGGATGAAAGCAAATTTTGCATGTCATTCGGAAATCAAGGTGCCAGAGTCTGGAGGAAGACTGGGGAGAAGGAAATGCCAAAATGCATGAAGTCCAGTGCTGCTTCTCTGTAGCCCAGGTCAAGTGCTTCTGCCGCTGTTTCTGGTTCAAAGGTGGCTTGACCTGGGGAATGCGGCACCTGTAGCCCATTTCCTGCACACGCCTGTGCACGGTGGCTCTGGATGTTTCTACTCCAGACTCAGTCCACTGCTTCCGCAGGTCCCCCAAGGTCTGGAATCGGTCCTTCTCCACAATCTTCCTCAGGGTCCGGTCACCTCTTCTCGTTGTGCAGCGTTTTTTGCCACACTTTTTCCTTCCCACAGACTTCCCACTGAGGTGCCTTGATACAGCACTCTGGGAACAGCCTATTTGTTCAGAAATTTCTTTCTGTGTCTTACCCTCTTGCTTGAGGGTGTCAATGATGGCCTTCTGGACAGCAGTCAGGTCGGCAGTCTTACCCATGATTGCGGTTTTGAGTAATGAAACAGGCTGGGAGTTTTTAAAAGCCTCAGGAATCTTTTGCAGGTGTTTAGAGTTAATTAGTTGATTCAGATGATTAGGTTAATAGCTCGTTTAGAGACCCTTTTCATGATATGCTAATTTATTGAGACAGGAATTTTGGGTTTTCATGAGCTGTATGCCAAAATCATCAGTATTAAAACAATAAAAGACCTGGAATATTTCAGTTGGTGTGCAATGAATCTAAAATATATGAAAGTTTAATTTTTATCATTACATTATGGAAAATAATGAACTTTATCACAATATGCTAATTTTTTACGAAGGACCTGTATATATATATATATATATATATATCGTTTATATATACAGGTCCTTCTCAAAAATTTAGCATATTGTGATAAAGTTAATTATTTTCCATAATGTAATGATAAAAATTTGCAAATCTGTGGGATATTGTGAAGAGAAAGTTGAGAGACGCAAGACCCAACACTCTGGATGAGCTTAAGGCCGCTATCGAAGCATCCTGGGCCTCCATAACACCTCAGCAGTGCCACAGGCTGATTGCCTCCATGCCACGCCGCATTGAAGCAGTCATTTCTGCAAAAGGATTCCCGACCAAGTATTGAGTGCATAACTGAACATGATTATTTGAAGGTTGACTTTTTTTTTTAGGAATTTGGGTTTTCATGAGCTGTATGCCAAAATCATCAGTATTAAAACAATAAAAGACCTGAAATATTTCAGTTGGTGTGCAATGAATCTGAAATATATGAAAGTTAAATTTTTATCATTACATTATGGAAAATAATGAACTTTATCACAATATGCAAATGTTTTGAGAAGGACCTGTATATATATATATATATATATATATATATATATATATATATATAGAGAGAGAGAGAGAGAGAGAGAGAGAGAGAGAGAGAGAGGATGAGAAAGTGAAACTAACGGTCAGGATGAGAGATTGCAGTACGGCACAAAACACAGACAAAGTGAACCATGAGAGCCACAAAGATCAAATCCCCTGAATGGGGTAAACAGATCTTAAAGCATTTAGATCGATAGGAATTACGATACTTGCATGATTCTTCGTGTGGCTGAGAACCAAAGCGTGTGTGTGTGTGTCTCTGTCCTCGTGTCACGCGTTCACGTGGTCTTTCAGAGCGAGGGAGCGCGTTAGTTTGAATGTCCTTTGAGGTGCAGTTGCTGGTTGGTTCAAAGAGTCTCTTTAAAGTCGAAGTTGCCGATTACGTTCATTTCGCTGAAAGTGAACGTAGGAAAGTCCGAAGACGAAAATAAAGAAAGATTAAAGAAAAAGGAGAAACACGGCGTAAAGCTCCCTAAGGAGCCATGGCACCTGAAACCTCTCACAGGGAAAAAGCTCTCCCAGAAACTTCTGTGTCAGTCTTTTATGGAGAGGAGGGGTTCACGCCTGCTTCGCGTATGTGAACCAATTATCTTAGAGTATCTCGAGCGGGAAAAGTTTTTCTTTGTCCTGTCAGGATAATTTGTGATGGTATGAAATTTTGTCATTTCTACCCAGAAACATTGTACACACAGAACAATACATTTTACTGCAATATCCTATGTATGACTTGTTTAGTCAAAACAAGACGGTCAAACAGGTACCAAGAATGGCCAGAAAGAGTAGAAGAAACATAAAGTTACATTCCTCTGCAGAATTACACACATTTAATGTTCACTCACACGACTATAAAGCCATAATACCGGCTACCATGACCTAGGAAAGATCAAATTCAAGTTTATACATTTCTTAAGTGGTTATACTTATAGAAAATATAAGATTGCAGACTCTATTCCTCTTTCTTTATCAGAATTCAAGTGGGAGCTATGATTCCCTTGGAATTCCTTTTGGGGGTCATAAAGTTTTATGACCTAGCAAGAGGGAGAGGCACAGAATTTGATCATGTTAGGTATTCTTTCTTTAGAAATACACTTAAGATTCAAAGTTACAGAACAGTCTCAAATTTAATCTATAGAATAAGACAAAACTAATTAGATATGCATGCATACAGGAAGGTTAGATACAATTCTGTGTTATATACATTAAGGATATTTCTATCCTAAGTTGCACACAAAGGACGTTTGTGTGCGGGTCTGTATGGCGTGTGTGTATAAGTTTATCCCGTGGTTGGCGCGGGCTGTTGATTCCCCCTTCTTGGGGAATCACGTGGGGAATCCTGTGGTCAGCATCTGTCCATCCGTGGTGTGTTCCACGTGAGGGTTTCAAGAACAACAGGGTTCTGTTTCTTAATTGTGCAATGCGTCATAAATGGAGTTAATCAATGACCTGCTGGCAGACATTGGGGCACCATTTCACATGATTCAAGGTTTTGTGAATTAAACATATATGTGTTCATATTTGTTCAGTAGTGAAAGGAAAACAGGATCCGGTCAGTCGCTACAGCATGTTAACGCGCGACGCGGTTATCTTTTCCGAGCTGCAGTTTATAAACAAACACCGTTGCCCTTTGTTGTTTATCAAACGTAATAAATAGTTGTATTTCACTCTCACTTTTTTTGTCAGGCACAAAGTCACAGAACACAGCCCTCAAAGCCCTGGAAGTGGCCGGTGTTTTAAGCAAGACACAGAAAGACCAATATGCACTTGCCAGCTGGGTTAGCAAGACAGACAGACTAGATATAGATACACATCAACTTAACTTTACTGTTCTTTGCTGACATCAAACTTGGAGAGGAGAGAACAAGTCTACCTGATTGCTGTTCCCGCAATTCACTCTAATGGTGTTTTTTTCCTCTTTTTATGACCAGAAGGATATAGTTCCGCTTAATTTTCTCATATATTGTAAACTTTGATTGACGCGGTTTGACACGAGGGGGAGGCGGGGCCTTGAGTAATTTGCGGGGCCCTATGCAACTTGCGTAGTGTGCGTACAGGGCTGATCGGCTCTGAATGTAACTCTCTAATATGTGCAGACACCATATCTCTTTAAATCAAACTAATTTATCATGTTTTTGTTTCTCAGACACTTTGATCTCAGAGGTGGAGAAAATGATGAGCAGTGAAGGAGAAGCAACTGACTCAGGGGCCATGAATGTGGATCCACCCAGTGATTCTCCACCAGTCAATTGCCTGTGCCTTCTGTCCCGCTACAAGGCTCACAAGAAGCGCAGGTCAACAACCCAGGATTCAAGTATTGAAACACAGATAAGCAAATACTTTGATGCCATCCATGATAGAGAGAGGTTATAGGACGGCTTTCCTCAAACTGACAGTTTTATTGCCCCCCGCAATAGAGGTTCCCACGCCTTCCCCTCACTACTCCCACCCACTCCCTCCCGCTTCAGGTTGTACATGTACACTGTGGGAAATTGTCCCACGTCCCTACCCCCCCCATCCCTCCCACTTCCGGACTGGACACCTGCAGCGTGGGAAATTTCCCACGCCCCCCTTCACTTCCCTCATTCCCTCATCCCTCCCACTACTGGACTGGACACCTGCTGTACACCTGACCTGAAAGCGTGGTGTAGTGATCTTTTTCTTTGTAGAAAAATTAGAAGCTCAGACCAGGAGACGGTGGAAGTTTTCCAAGCAGAAGTTCTTTATTGCTTGTCGGGTAGCTGCAGTCATTCCAACATCGTCTGACTTCTTGAGTCAAACATCGTAATATATATACATTATAAGAGGGAGGGATTACATTGTGATGGTGGAAACTCGTATACCGGTTTAGTAACCTGTATTAAAAGAGAGAGGGAAAAACCTATTCAAACCCTGAGACTCCAGAACAGGAATGACAGGACTCTCTCTTGCTAAGACAAAAGCTCGCGAGAGTCTCCAAGAGTTTCACTAACATGTTTCATTTAACTTACAATAGAAAGAAAACCCGTCTGACAGCTGTATATAGAGACACAGAATAAGACAGGACTTTCGTGCTCCACAGCTGAATGCTAAATTCAATTTACAGAACTTTCTCAGTTTATATATGATAGTATTAGAAGTTAAATTAAACATTTGACAAATTTGTATTCCTTCAATTCCCCCTTTGGGAGTTCTAAATAACTCCCACATAATATACAAATTTAAACACTTAAAAGTTAATTCTTGTAACTTGCGTAAGTTACAGGCACATAGCTTGCTCTGTGTTGCTGTTTCTGCAATTGCATGCTTACACAGAAACAAACATGCAATTTTAGGGTCCGTGACGTCCCTACGGGTAATAGTCTTTTCTGGTAGGAACTGTGATTTTCTCGTGAGAGGCGTGATTCATATGTTGAATAAAACACTTGATACTGTGGACGCATAGATAGTACACCAGTAGAACAAACAACAACATAATTGCTATTTCCTTTATCCACAGCCAGGGTTTACCAATCAAGTTTCCGAACCATGAAGAATTATCTTCAGTCATCTGGTGTAATTTTGCTGAAAGATCAAGAATGTCTTGTTGGACCATCATGTTTGTGCACAAGTGAGTCCTGGAATGCAACCATCTTCGGATGTGACCTGCAAACATTGTTTCCAGCAAACAAGGCGTTTTTGACATATTCATCAGCTCTAAGAATATGTTGTTTCTGGAGTCCGGACTTTGTGCGATCTTCATGATGTGTAGTAGTAGGACAATCTTGATCATGTCGATGGATGACTGAAGATTTCGTCGTCTCTGCGTTGTGTATTTTTTTCTTTTCTTTATCCTTTTGTGATAGTTGGCTCGGAAGTGGGTCTAGTTGTTTCTTGAGGTTATGTCTTCATACGCAGACGAGGAGGTCGGGGCGTATGGGTCTCGGGTCAGCAAGTGGTACCTGCACAGAGGAAGAGAGAAAACAAAAGACAGGAGAGCAGTATTTGTTCAAACACTAGGGTTGTAAACTTTTTCCCGCGTCTGCTATTTTTGTTCCTTCTTTCCCTATTTTCTGAATTATTTTGACACCTAAATAGAACGCAGTGAGGTGAGGATGGATTAATGGATGGGAAGGCCTATGAGGGATTCTTCACCGAAGGGTTGGCCCCCGACGCCTGTTGCAATCGGTTCTTCCCTCGGCTCCCCACTGGTTCGTGTCCTATCCTATCCCTGTTGGAGCAGGAACAACCTTACAGTGTGACATTAGTCCAGGTTTTTTTCTTCCCTGACACAATCCTGCAGCTGCTGTAATCAACATCACTTAATGTGGTCCATGCCACTCTAATGGCTTGTTTCTGAGTTATTTTCAATTACTTGAGCTGAACCATCAACAAACAACTCAAATTCTGAATTCTCTATGGGAATCCCTTCCACTTCCCTCGAAGGTGTGTATGTAAGCGCAACACAATCATGAGTTATCTCTCCTTCAGCCTCCAACACAAATTCAGTCATTGCAGACATCATACATGAGGATGGGTGAGTGACAGGTGATAGTTGTCATTCATCAGTGTGGACACTGCATGAAGGCATTTTACATTTACAGTCTGACCTAACACCATGTGTTGTGTTATGGGCCTGTGCTGTAGCATAACATTTAAGGCTGTGAGTTTACTTAACCAGTGTTCCCCAAAGGAAGGGTGAGATTGTCACTTTCCTTTTGTTATAAGTCTTTCATCTTTGTTGTAAGTTAGTGGGGAAATTAAGCACTCACAGCCCAAATGGTTAACAACTAAAACAGCTGCCCAACGAGCTTAATGACGAGGGGACAGGCTGTTTCAAAGCAGCCAGCAGGCTGAGCAGAAGCTGAGTTACATTGTTAGTTTCTCTAACAATCTTTTTGTTTTTTCTACATTCTTTTCCCCAATGTCCATGTTTGCCACAATAATAACAACTGCTGCCCTCTCTCTTAGGACATTTGCGTTTCTGTTGCTTCTCTGCGTTGACCTTAAAGGATGCTGCTGCAATGTTTACTCTCTCTTTAACATCAGAATCTCTTTCCCAAGTAGCTAACCTGTCTAGGTTACTTTGCAGGGTACTGGTAGCCCATGTGACGTCTAAGAAAGGCAATGCATTTCTATGCTCTGACAAAAGACCATCATACCATGTGCGAACTAATGGCCCATTGTCATTTAACACCTTCTCTGAAGTGTCTGCTATGCCACTGTAAGTTACAGCTGACTGACAAAATCTTTCTGTGTACTGACTAACAGTTTCATGCTTCTTCTGTACACAATTAGTGATTTTTGACCAGTCCACTTTTGGTCCAACAATGTTCTTTAACACTCTCATAACTCCCTCTCTCAAGTCATCTTTTCTGGCATTTTGAAACTCAAAATAGTTTACAGCATTTTCAAAATCACTGAATTCTGACTCAGTCAAGATCTGTGATATTAGCTGGGTGACTTCAGCTAGAGACATATCGTAGAGCCGCATCTTTCTGGACAATTCTCTCCTAAACTCAGAAAAATTTCTTTGCACTGATGGCAAATTTTCAGCGATTCTCTCGATTTCTTTAGGACCTAAAGATAATTTGACTGCTTGTAGCTGCAGTATGGGGGTTACAGATTGAACAGAGTCAATCCCTTTTGCCCTAGTCTGAGCCTTTTGTCTTGCTCCACACACTTCAAATGCATTTACATTTTTATCTATCAAACCAGAATTTCTAGTGTTTTCTAGTCTACAGAAAGACTGTAAATCAGGATAGCTTTCATCTGACTGTTGGTCTTCAGAGTCACATTTGGTTGAGGCCTGATTATGGCTCACCTTTGTCTTGAAACAGGACACTTGAGTCTGTAATTGTTTGTTTTGTTCATTTAACTTATCAATACACCTAGTTTGTTCTTGTGCAATGGATAAGCTATATTCTCTATGGCAACAGATTATGCCTTTCATGTTTTTGTTTCTGATACATGCACCTAACACCTTCTTGCATTCTTCAATAGACCAAACTTTGTCTGGATCAATACCAAATTTCTTTGTCAAATCCAATCTAACTGACTCAGTCACTATGGAATCAATTTTCTCTCCTAACAATGACTTGAACTCACTGTCTGTCCATAAAGGGCTAGCTAGTCCATTTTTCTCAGTTGATGGAACTAGCCTAGCATTTCTTCTAACCATTTTGTGGATTTCTTTTGTTACCACACAATCAAAAAATAAACTTCTCTGATCAACAGAGGGTATACTTGTTAACACAGATCAAATCTTGTTAAACTTCCTTGCCCAGAGCAAAGGGTAACACACAAAATATTAGCACGTTACGCTAATCTTCTCTAAAAGGAAAATGCAAAGGATCTTTCACCTTCCTAACTTTAGAGGATAAACACATCCCTGTTTGAACAGAGGTTCACCAATATTAACACGTAATGTTAACCTTCCCTAACTTTAGAGGATACCTTCTCTAGCAACGTAGAGGCTATACTTTCATCTTTAAAATAAACTTTTAAAGGGTAACTTTGTTAGCCAGACACTGCAGCTGTCTGATAACTGTTCTCTGACGGCGCAGAGATTTGTACTGGTCTTCAGCGGTTCTTTGAATGGAGTGAAACTCACCGAATCGTTGTTTGAATGAAAAGATTCAGTCTGGAAAACTCAGTCAGCTTTGTTGAGGTCCAGTTGAGATTCAGTTCTGGAACTCAGTCAGAAAGTTCATTCTTTGTTGAGATCTTTGTGGCTTGAAGTTCTGGAACTCAGTCTTTGTTGAGATCTTTGTTTCAAATCTGGAGGAAGCTGGAAAGATTCAGTCTGGCAATCTTTGTTTAGCTGGATGTTTCAAAATTCAGTCTGGAGACTTAGTCAGCTTTGTTGAGATCTTTGAGCTTTGAAGTTTCAAAAGTTCATTCTTTGTTGAGTTTCAGTTTCTCCATCCGGGTCACGGCACCATCTGTAGTGATCTTTTTCTTTGTAGAAAAATTAGAAGCTCAGACCAGGAGACGGTGGAAGTTTTCCAAGCAGAAATTCTTTATTGCTTGTCGGGTAGCTGCAGTCATTCCAACATCGTCTGACTTCTTGAGTCAAACATCGTAATATATATACATTATAAGAGGGAGGGATTACATTGTGATGGTGGAAACTCGTATACAGGTTTAGTAACCTGTATTAAAAGAGAGAGGGAAAAACCTATTCAAACCCTGAGACTCCAGAACAGGAATGACAGGACTCTCTCTTGCTAAGACAAAAGCTCGCGAGAGTCTCCAAGAGTTTCACTAACATGTTTCATTTAACTTACAATAGAAAGAAAACCCGTCTGACAGCTGTATATAGAGACACAGAATAAGACAGGACTTTTGTGCTCCACAGCTGAATGCTAAATTCAATTTACAGAACTTTCTCAGTTTATATATGATAGTATTAGAAGTTAAATTAAACATTTGACAAATTTGTATTCCTTCAGTGGGAATATTCCCATGGTCCTCAATAGTTCCCATGGTACCAGAGGTGCATTATGACTGTTTTGTTCAATGTAAAAATTATGAAAAAACATTCAAAAACAATATATATTAAAACTTTTTTAAGAATTGTATAATAAAGACATAGTCAGAGGTAAGATTAGTGTTTTTTTTTTTATTAAAGAAGAGAGTAGTACTTTTACACACTTACATTTGAAAGTGTTCAAAATCGGGTTTAAAACAATGTATAAAAGTTAAACAATAAAATCCATAAGTCTTTTAGTGTTTTTCCATACATTTGTAATTCACGAGTTCACACTTATGAATGATCAGAGAATAAATGGTTATGCGTATTTGGCATGCTGTCCGGGGGGAGGGCTCCACCCATATGGAAAAGAAACATAAAAAACTTGTAAGAATTTCCTATTGCCTACAGTAGTAAATGTTTATGTTTTATATGCATTATATGTCTTATGAGAGATATATGTCTCATACTATGATTTACTCATGAAAGTGGCCACTTTCGCATTTTTCTCATACAACCTAATTATATGAATTGAATATGAATCAAACAAACAATATATATGCTGTTTATAAGGAAAGTACATGGCAAAGTATATTTTTAGTATATGTTCCATATCATTTTTACATAATTAATTACTATGTAAAACATGTCTTAGTTATAAACAAATATAAATTTTATATATTAATATTTACAATTACATATATCTTTATTGTGCGTAAAGTATATCTATTTTAAACATAAACTATGCTTTCTTTATATGTTTCTTAGAAGTTTGTTATATGTCAGCCAAGTAACATGTCCATGTATGTATAAAAGCATATACTTTTTATATATGAATATATACCATTCTATATAGGTTTTTTATATGTAATGTCTATTAATATTTCCATGTAAACTATGCTTTCTTTATGTTTTTTAAATAAAATTCTTACGTCAGCCAATGAACATAGCATCATTAAAAACATACTTTTTATGTATAAAATTATATAATTTCATATGAGTTTCTACAGTCAAAAGCATTTGATGAAACGGAGTTAAAACTGGCAAGGCATGGTTTGGTCAACACCCAGATCAACTACTTTCTATCACACAATGACATAGATGCAATCCAAATACATCTGTAAAATTAAAAACAAAGCTGCTAGGATATCTCTTCAATAGTCTTTATTAACAGTTAAACACTTCTGGGATTACAGTGCTGACAGCAGTAAACCCTAATCCTAAGAACAACTTTTTCAAATATTACTTGTGATTTGTTACTACATAGGAATATCTTTCACAATTGTATATTTTCACACACTACAAGCCTGCATACAAACCTGAGGAGCACATGCTTATCCTATTCTAACATGGGAATAGTGTCACCAACAACTAAACATTGTCAATACAAACAGGTGTATTCACATTCAAGGAACGAGGCATGGGGCTTAAGTGCAATCTATCGCTCTGATCATAACTCTTCTGCAGGGTCTGTCCTCCTGGGAGCCTTTGACTTCTGGGTGTCAAGAGATAGGAAAAAAACAAAACCAAAATAAAAAGACAGCTATTGCTGGAGTTGAGCAGCCATTATGTACAAGAGAATCAATATCAAGAATCAAGAAACCTTACTGTAATACTGTAATACTGTACAGGTTGAACACTGTTCACCATTTACACACTACCCATAGGTCATATTATCCGTAAACATGGACTAACTTAGCACTGCTACGCCGATGACATTCAACTTTATATCAGCACAAACCCCTCCTCCCAGCTCCCACCCACACAACTTGTCAACTGCCTGCAGGAACTTAAATCATGGATGACCACAAACCTACTCAAACTGAACAGTAATAAGTCAGAACTCATGGTGGTGGCCCCTGCACCACTGCTCAGGAAAGTTGGTGACCTGGCACTGGTTGTGGATGGCTGCGGCATTTCCCCTTCTCCCGAGGTGCGCAACCTGGGCGTCATTCTAGACGCCACTCTATCTTTCCGGTCCCATATTAACAACATCACCAAGGTGGCCTTCTTCCACCTAAGAAACATCTCACGACTCCGGCCTTCACTCACAGATTCAGTAACTGAGACACTCATTCATGCCTTTATCACCTCCCGTCTGGATTACTGCAATGGTGTCCTGTCAGGACTGCCCACCAAGGCCCTTAGCAGACTGCAGTATGTACAGAACTCTGCTGCCAGGGTTCTAACCCACACAAAGCCCTGGCAGCATATCACTCCTATCATCCAACAGCTACACTGGTTGCCAGTCAAGTCACGCATCACCTACAAGATCCTTCTGCTCACTTACAAATCTCTCCATGGACTCTCACCAGAATACCTCAGTGACCTCCTCCATCCCTACACACAGTCTCGTTCCCTGCGGTCCTCTGACAAGGACCTGCTGGTCATCCCCCGCACCAAGTTGCGGACTTTTGGGGACAGGGCTTTCTGTGCAATTGCTCCTACACTTTGGAACAGTCTACCGTTCCACGTCCGCTCTGCCCCATCCCTGCCCATGTTCAAAATGCACCTTAAAACATTTCTTTTCACAAAGTCTTTTGACCCTTAATTCCTCCCCCAGCCCCACACACACACACTTTTGTTAAGCGACCTTGGGTACTATGAAAGGCGCTATATAAGTCCAAGTTATTATTATTATTATTATTATTACAGATTTAGCTAGACAGTAATGCCTATTACACTGTAAAGACTCAAGGGCGGATCTAATCCGTGGGGGGATTTGCATATCATAATTAATAATTGGTAATTAATAATTATTCATACATGTTTGGATTAGATCAGTCTTACATGTTAATAAATCTCCTGATAAGGGATGATATGTCGTTTTACCTGCATGCATGCATGTGTATCCTTGCAATTAACCACAAGTTGATTGTAATTAATTACACGGACCACGTCCTACAAAACAGGCAAAATTAATTAGCTCAAATGTCAGAATAATATTTGTGGGGATCCACAATATCATCCTACTTTATAGGATTTCAGGAAAAGCAATTCTGTGGCCACAAGAATTGGGTTTCCTGCCCTATAAGCAAATACTCTGTAAAGTATCTTTAATTTGTAAGCTTGTAAGATCTTTTGACACTTAAGGGACTTGAAAGTGAGCTAAAAGCAGTACATCAATCAAATGAATATAATGAATTTAATAAGGCAGAACTACTTATGTATTTACTACGGTTACATGGGATATATGTATTTACAAACATAATAAACAACAAGACACGATAAGGCATCGATGAACGAGAAATGCATAGAGACAGAGAGAGAGAGGAAATGTAGAGAGTTGCAGTTATGCAAGAGGGAGTTTAGGAAGACCCGAGGATCTTTCTAAATAGCAAATTCACATAGAGAACAGAATTTTGAGAGACAACGAGACTTCAACAAATCTTAAAAGCGTGATCAAATACGGATACTTGCACAGGTAGTTCTTTGCATGGCTTGTGAAGAAGCGTGTGTGTCTCTCGGTCCGGCGCGTCACGTGGTCACGTGCGCGTGTTTCTCCTTCAAAGCGAGCGCGCGCTCGTTTAAAGGTCCCTTGTAGATGGATTTGCTGAAGAGATATGTCACGCGGTGTTCTTTTCACTCGTCGAATGGAATTAAACACGGAGACTTATCTAAGACTGAAAAAACACAAACTAAACTAGAAACAAATAAAAGAAAGGCGAAGAGCTCGCCCGGAGGCGAGACGTTACATTATGACATGAGGACAAGAGAAGTAAGAGAGGTATAAACTGGTATTCAGTCCTTTTGAAGACCTGACGTTTCCGCCTTCTTTTGGAAGAGGGTCCAATCAGGAGCTGTCCCTTTGGAGGGAATTTTTATGATCCTTTGTGTTCTAATCAGGCATTTAAATCTCTAGTTTCATTGGGTGTTTAAGAGAAGAATCTTCACAATTCTTATAATACTAATGTGTCACAAAGTTTAGCAAAATGTAATGTCAATTAACAAATGGGGAATGAAAATTGGAGTTTATCGAGACCAAACTTGACACAAATGGATTTGGTTAAACATTAGTTGGCAAAGTTTGAAACATTATCCCATTAGAGTTGTCGAGAAACATGGACCAAACCACAAAAAGGCAACTCATGAAATAGGGAACTTAGATACATTGTTCATACAATTCTCAAATGGATATATAAGCATATATATATATATATGAATACAGGATTCATTTCTCCTCCTTGGTTAGAATTCAGAGAGAGCCACAGTTCTGTGAACATTCCTTTGGGTCGTAAACGCTGTTATCTAAGAACACCAGTGATGTTAGTTTTGGTCTCTTTTCACTCCAAAGATGGAAAACATAGTAAACTATATTTTACTGGATATTACTGTACATATTCTGATTGATCACACCGAAAGCATTCTGGAGGTGTCCAGAACTATGTGTACAAGTTATGGGAATAGACAGTTATATTTAAAATGCATAATGAAGGTATTTGTAATTCACTTTAAGCTACGATAAAATCATAGTCATTCCAATGTGACATGGGCAAATGGACACACATAAAAACACATCGAATATATCTGATTAAATGTCTTTTAAAAAAAGAATTTTCTTTCTCTTTAGAATCCTTCTTTGGGACATTCCAGTCAGTCATAAAAATGTCTCGTAACTGGACACCACGCTCTGTCCTGAGCGGGCTTCACTTGTGTGTGGTTGTGTGTGGGTTAATTTACATTCAAAGATTTTTGGTCTTTAGCAGGATGTATTTAGTTATTCAGATTCACCCTCTTAGCCCAGTCCCTACAACACAATAGTGCCAACTCCTTACACATTCTATGTACATTGTACCACTGGGAAAATATCATTGCATAGGAGCTAAAAGTAAATTAACGTCACATTTGCTTGCTGGGACTGAGTTTCAATATCAGTTAAGCAATCTGAATCATCCCCATATTTTTGGGGGGCCACTGAGGCCCTCTTTGTCAGCTCTGTAGGTTCTTCTTCCTTCAGCAGTGAGTTCAGTTTACGGATTGTCTCAAAACGAGTAGCTAGAAAACAAAAGCAAATACACCAGAGTTATACTCAAATAGCTGATTACACCAGATCATGATCTTGTAACACTAAGACTGAAAATATACTTGAAGTTAGTGATGTGGGCTCCAAAATAAGTGCAAGCACTGCATGCATGCTCTGTATGCATTGCTCATATACTTGTATACTTGCATACCCTATGTATACTCTACACAAATATTCAGGGGGTTATGCATAAGGTATACATGACACCTGACATAAACAACTATTCAAAATGCTTTATTCAACCTGGTTTCAACTGTCAAAGTGTTATTATCTCATTAATTTTTAACATATTTAAATTTTTAGTAAATTTTTGACATTGTCAGATGACATACTGTTTGTGGCACTTACAGCATCAAAACCACATAGTACTTGTGTTTGTATGAATTAGAGTAAGTTAGTAACTCTTAACTTACCACTAACAAAAATGACAGTGCCTCTGTAGTGAGGCCAGCCTCCTCGTTGCTTCTTCCCATGGCGCCATTCAATTACGGCTGAGTAGGTGTCAAAGGGATTCCCATCCTGGTCCATCTTGGAATCATCATACCCCCTTATGGCATCAGTTTTTATGTCACTGAGCTTCCCAAAATCCTCCCCTTCACTCCACCGCACCACTGCAAACTTCCTCTCCATGTGTTCTAAAATGATCAAATAAATAAAAATCATTGTTTGGCTTAGCAATCAATAAATGACTGGCAGACAGAAACTGTTATTAAGCCAACATTTAACATCAGTATTCTGACAAAAAAACACTTCTACTATTAGATATCTGCAGGGTTAGGCAAGTTATATTTAAGACTTTATTGCCACTCAAAATGAAATTTAAGACCCATTTTGAATATATTGTAATACACAATTCTGTTGTCTAAATTAATAATGTCAAGCACATATTAAACACAAATTTGATCTGAAATATCCAAAGGAATATAATCTGAAAATTGCAGATTAGGTTATGGATAGGTTAAGTGATTTAATAGAGGTGAGCAGATAATGTGATATGTCTTTATGATTATTGTGATATTAATTTCTTTCATATAACGTTAGCCCAGTCCTACCTGACAGGTGCCTCTATAGACTACAACCAACCAGAAAGGGTCCGGTGTTTCCTATTAACAGACAGAGAAATACAGAAAGCACATTAACGTTAACTTACTTACTACACGATGTTCTTCAACATGAATATTTTGGCCAAAGGCTGTCCAACCAAATGTAGTAAACATATAAATAATCATTCTATTTACTGGTTTAAAAACCTTAGAATCAAAAACAAAGGTTCTGTAATATTGACATGGAAATGGTGGAGACCAAATATTTATGCAGACATTGAAAAAAAAAGTTCACTTTGCCATGTTATCTTTGCCTTCTGCCAATGCTAACGTTACTGGATATGTTATAAGTTAATCTAAGACAAGGCCTGTCCTGTAACGTTACACTCATCCAACGTTTCACTTGCGTTATTATTATGATATACATATTATTAAAAATAAGGATAATTAACGTTAACTTAACCAATCTTGCTAAAATGCATCACTGTGGGTAATATAAGCTGAAAGTGACTGTGAGCTAACTTAATTTAGCTAACCTTAACTACAACTGTAACATGTAATGTTAAACTAGTTAACGTTCGACATTAAAAAAATCAGTTGTTACTGAAATAAGTTAAATGTATTTCAAATTTAAGCTCAAATATTGAAGCTTAAATCGTAATGTTAACTCCAGACTCACCAAACTACATCGTCTGTTCTCTGTTGGCCGTGATTCAAAAGATGCCTTCTTTTTCAACCTTTTACTTTTTTCCCTCCATGTCCCTCTACGCCGGTGTTCTGCAGTGTATCTACTCGCTCTCTCTCTCTATCGATCTAGCGGCCCTGCGCATGCGCATTACCCAAAACCTCGCACTGCTCTGTAGTCGTTATTTTCATAGGCTGCGTTCGGAATCGCATACTCAATGAGTAGGTACTTAATTTCAATGAGTACTTACTTAACGAGCGCTAAAAGAGTAGGTACTTAATGGCCAAATCTCGTTAAGTATGAATGCGATCCGGACATCATTCGCCATGTTGACGTTACATGTGACCTATGACGTTTTCACAAGCGCAACAATTTAAAAGTCATGAGCGACAGGTGCACTAACAGCTGATTGCATCAGTAACTCGACAACTTTACTAGAACGGTTTAGTTCAGCGTTTGAAATGGTTGGCATGTCGGCAATTGTTAGATTAAGGTGTGCACAAAGGAGATGTCGGGCAGCTGCTCGACGATCTCGCCTTTGGAGAAGACTGATGATTTTATTCTCAAACAAAGCAAGTATTACTACTTAAACAATTAAGATTACCCCAGAAAGAATTTCATTACTAGCCCATCCCAACACTTATGCACAATAATTATGACAAATGCTGTGACCAACAGTTAATTATATAACATTATTATAATATATATACATTATTAATTATGTAGTTTTGTAAAACAAGCAAACTTTTGTATTATCATATGACATAGCTATGCATGAATACACGCTAGACAAATGCAGATGATGTAAATACATTTTTATTCATGAAATTCATATTTTATTTACTGACAACAATATGAAACATGAATAAAAATAAGTGAATGAATAAAAGAAATCACAATAAATAAATACATATACAAGTCAATACCACATGAAACATTGTTTTTGATTGTTTTGTTCTAACAAACTATGATGTATTTATTGCAGGCAGTGAACCCCACATCATACTGCCATCTCAATAGAGCTGTTCCCATTTTGCGGCTTTATCTTGATGAGGCAGCTGACCACCGTGCCCACCTTCGCCTGTCTATGCCGTCCATCAGGTCCCTGATTGCTGCAGTCAGACCTGGATCTGACCTTGGATGGGAACGGGAGATTGAGGTCCTTGTGTTCCTGCACTGGCTGGCCCATGCAGCATCCTACAGGGTGGTGTCGCAGACCTTCGATATCCCAAAGACCTCTGTGCATGACATTGTGCACAGAGTGAGCAAGGCCATCATGGGAATTTTGAGGAGGGTGATCTGCTTTCTGACCGGAGATGACCTGGAGGCAGTGGGAGCAGGATTTGCACAGCTGTCTGGGTCACCAGCTTTCAGCAGAGTAGTTGGTGCAATAGACGGCTGTCATATCCGTATCAAACCTCCAGCAAATAACTCCCACTGTTACTTCAACAGGAAGCTGTTTCACTCCATCCAACTCCAGGCCATCTCTGATCACCGGGGGAAATTCCTTGATGTCTTCGTGGGATATCCTGGGTCTGTGCACGATGCCAGGGTGCTGAGGAACAGCCCTGTGTATGCTGGCAACCTTTACCCACCTGCAGGCAAGTGCATCCTCGGGGATGGAGGCTATCCTTGCCTGAGTGCACCCATCTGCCTCATCACCCCTTACAGAGAGCCTGTACAGAACCCTGTGCAGGCTCGTTTCAACAGCAAGCACTCCCGTGCCCGCAACATCGTGGAGAGAGCTTTTGGGATGCTGAAGACACGCTGGCGCTGCATTTTCTTCAAGGCCTTGGAGGTGAGCCCTGCCTTCGTGCCTGAGATTGTTGCGTGCTGCGCTGTGCTTCACAATTTCGCTCTAGCCAATGGGGACATCGTTGAGCCAGAGGATGAGGAAGACCATGATGACGGCCCCCCTGATCCCCACAACCTTGCAGCAAGAGTGGGAGAACAAGTGCGGGACAATCTGGCTGCTGCAGTGTCTGCTCCAAACATCCCTGTGCCGGCTCTCCATGAGCATGACTACCTTTAAAACATTAAGAAAGATAAAAATGTTTTAAAATTCATGTTGTCAGCATTCAGTTAATTGACAAATGTCATTTTATAGGTTTACAATTACATGCAAATATTTGTTAGAGCTTTAAAACCTTTTGTAGTGTAGAGGGATAAACCAATGAACTGGTTAGAAGAAGATTGCTGGTCAATCAGCAAGGCTCTTTACTCCAGGTTTGTCCAGGGTCATTGTCCCTGTAAATAAATGAAGTTAATCACTTTTGATAAAAAATATGTCAAATGCATAAATGTGATTGATATTTGTAAAGCATTTTTTGAACCAGTCATGGGCATAAACAGTCAAAGCTGCTTAGTTTGTCAAGGAATTACTATAATGCAAAATGCATACATAAATTTACTACAATTTATATTTGGTGGGTTAAAGGGTTACTTCACCTCAACATATAAATACAGCAATTATTTACGGTTTACTATTTACTTATTTAATGTTTTTTATTGTTTAAATACAAAAGGGAATTTTTGTCAAGTTTGTTCTGCTGGTTTCATACAATATCAGTCAATGGAGCCCAACTTTCAGAAGCTTCATGGCATTATTTAACGACGCTTTTGAAGCTTCTGAAAGTCCATTGACTGATATTGTATTAAACCAAACAGTACAAACCTGACCAAAATCACCTTTTGTGTTCAGGAAAACAAAAAACAGAGGGATCAAACAACATCAAGGCGAGTAAATAATGACTATTGAATTATTACTATTATTATTTATTTGCTTGGGTTAAGTAACCCTTTAGTCACTATTTTACTGTGTGTAATTTGTGTAAACAGTCTCAAGTTCAGCTTTGGTCATGGAGAGCTATTATCCAGCAGAGTTTTTCCAACCCTAATTATACACCCCTGAATCAATTTAAACCAATTAATAACTGAATACTTGAAATTTACTGACAGGTGTGCTGGAACTTAACCCTCCATGACCTGCCTTTAAGATCCTTGCATGAACTCCGTAAACCTTTAAAAGTCATATAATACACTCCAGTAAAACCAGTGTTTTAAAGTGTTTTTTCTTCTTACATTACACCATATATTCACTAATTATTAATCAACGTTTCATAAATATTTAATTTATGAATTTGATTACAATCTTAAAGTATCACTAAATTTCTAGAAGTCTATAATGTACTGTGAATGCCTAGGAATAGTTTGTTTTATATACATATTATTGTACAAAATTCTTAGTCCACCATTTGTAGTTGTTGCACAGTACTGTGTGTATATATATATATATATATATATATATATATATATATATCCGGCCCACATCCGGCCCACATGAGGCAACGAGGGCAGGAGGAGAGATGGAGGGTCTGCCCCCAATTGCCTCATCCATGGCAGTGTACCACTTCCAGGATGCTGCTGTGGCCTCTCCATCCTCAGTGCTCACCCCCGTCTGCGGACATTTCAGATCCTGCAAAAATGCACAAGCATGATACAAAAGCAGTCATTTTAACAGCACAATATTTAATCATTTAATTTATGTATTAGAAGTAACAAAATGATCTTACTTTGTATTTTTGTTTCAGGTTTTCCCATTTTTTTTTAACAAACGCCGCCGTCACCCTGCCTTGCAGGCTCTGCTCCTCCACAAAAGATCTGCAGCAAGAGAGAAATCAAGAATGAAAAAGTTATATCTCTGTTTGAAAATACAATAATTGAAATGTACTGGAAATAAAGTATTCAATTGATTTTTAAATATTTCTGTATACTCACTCAAAGCCTTTGATGGCAGCATTACGCTTTCCGGTGAAGAGAGCTTCATGAGCCACTCTCCACCAGATAAGCAGCCGCGTGTGCTCATCCGTCCCTGTAACATCCAGACAAGACTCACGTTACCTCTGTGATTTATGAGCTCAATACTACATTTACATGTTGAGGTTGTTGCTAATAAATAGCTTTTTATCCATCATAAATGTTCAACAATTTTTCAACAGTACTAATGGATAAATGAAATAGATTACTTATGTTTAGTTACTTTATGTAAAATGCATTAAACTAATAAAAACAGTGTTAACAACAGTGAATTCTCCTAAACAATAGTACACACACGTCACTCAGATGTCTATTTCATATCAGTTACACGTAGTAATCTTGCCAGATTTTGAATAAATATTTAGTAATGGTATTTCAGATGTATACGGTTTAAAATGTATGCAAATACAGTTTAAAGACGTATGTGTCCTTATGGAGCTCCTCTATCCAATAAAATGTGATTTACGGCAAAATCACAAATTTACCATATTATATAGCGTCTTTGCACCTTCAACAGTTCAACAATTTACTGTACAGAAAGTTAGTTCAACACATGCGATTTGGTTTGTATTTGTAATACTCACATTTGAAAACACTCTCGTCCACCCTTTCCGTCATGTTTGAGTATGAAATATCTACTTCTTCTTGTTCTTTTTTATATCGTATCCTCTCGCGTGGCCTCCTGGGATAGATGAGTACAAGCTGAAAAACACTCAAATGTCTGGGCGAAAGCAGGAGATCATCCGGGAACTTCTCGCCTACTCTTTTAGGAATACTGATGTTTCGAACGTACTGCTTCCCTCACGTACTGTTTTCGCCTACTATATAGTAGGAAAGTAGGCATATTCGAACGCACTATCGTCCAAATCTCGTGATAATTAGTACGTCAACCAGGTAATTCTCGCCTACTCTTTTATGAATACTGAGGATTCGAACGTACTTTTTCGCTCGCCTACTCTTTTCGCCTACTATATAGTAGGGAAGTATGCGATTCCGAACGCAGCCATAGACATCATATAGGTAGACGCCCTATCGACCGCTACTGCCTATTGGGACGGACGAGAATTGGAGCCGCCATCTTAAGCCGGTCATCGGCTCCGCTCAGTTGAATTGGTTCTCTTATCAAAACTCCACTGAGCCATGTCAACTGTCCTCTTTCCCACAGGCTTTCACAAAGCCATAAACACTGCTCAGGTAGTTAGACCATGTATGTATATTCAGTGTCCACAGTCCAGCTCAATTGTTTGTCGGCTACTTAAGACATATTACTGGGTCTAGTAAATGAACTAAATGTGAAGATGGTCACTTATTCATTCAGAGTTGCTGAGCTGGAAAGTGACTAATTGCTTCTACTGTTACTGTAATCTAATGTGAGAATCTGTCAAAATTATAACAAAAAAGCACACAGCAGTGTGAAAAGTTTACTACAAAATGTAAATGTTTTCTTCTTTAATACATTTTGCAATGCATGTCATCAACATTTATGTATTTCAGTGTAACATCCAAAAGGACACTTTATTAAACAGTTATTAAAGTAGCATCTTAATAAACTAGGCTAATTTAAAAATATGTATTGCCACTTGAATTTAAAATGTAAATATGCAACTTGTATAATGTCATATACTAATTAAGTGCAAAATTAAATCTTTCTACGGCAAGAAATGAGTGACTGGGTCTTTTTTTATTTTTACATGGCAATTTTGAATATTTGCTGCATACACAAGAACTTGAAAATCTAACTGTAAATAAAAAATATTTTTTTACTTTTATTGGATAGAATAAATCTTAAATAACAACAAATATAACCCATGTAATCATTTTTGGAAAAATTCACTATTTGAGATTGAAGAAAGTGTGATCTAAAAACCTGAGACAATGCTAGTGTCATAAAATCTTAGAAATACCATACATTATTTTTGGTAATCTCATCATGTGCTTTTCCATGTACTTTAATGTGTCATATATGTGACATCTTACATATGTCTATTGTCTTGTAAGGTTTTTATACAATATACCAAGATTTTGGTTTCATTAATGATTGCCCAACTCATATAACTTTGATGTTACGTGTTTCTACTAAGAGTATTGTATGTGGATTTACTGTCATATATAGTAATTATAAGTTCCCAAATTATCTTAAATCTCATTTTACACAATTTTACTAAGGATTTTGTGTCTTGTTTGACTGTTATATATGTTACTTACAAGTTTCAGATAAAATATATAAACATTTAGTAAAATTTATCTATGTCTTTTCCATATGGGCGAGCTCGGAAATTGGGCCCGAACCCAGAGTACTCCCCCCGTATCTCTGGTTAGGAAGATAACCAGGCAAGTGTGAGGAGATGGGGTGGTGGAGGGATGCTGAAAACTGTCAAGGAATAAGGGTGAGTCGACTGCGTATATTTATAGGCCTTACTCATGTTGATTGAGTGGACCTGTTGATTACTGATTGCTGACAGCTGGTTGGAATGACTTGATTGTTTGATCATTAGAACGTGATCATTGATCATTGATCATCCCGAACCTTGTTAATAAAACATCATTACGTTAAAAATATCACTGAAAAAAAGTTTAAATTGCATTTTCTAAAAGTTATCAAAAATGTTTTAGTGTTAAAATTACATCAGACAAGTACAGTATTTGTAAAACTGTTACATTTGACATAAAACATATTTTTAAAAACTTTCAAACACATCATAATATTTAAACTACATAGATTTAAAAAAACATTAAAAAAGACCTTACGTTTTTACAATTACGTTTGCTGAAAGAACAAAAACTTTGATTTCCAAAAAGTCTCTGTGAGGAACACACTGAATCACGTGAAAACACTTCAGAGGTCTGTCAGGAATGACAGACTGGAAGCAATGCACAGAGCCAGAAGCTGACTCCATCCCTAACCCCTCTCACACCAGGTGACTAGCAAGCGTGGGAAAAGACAACACAAATCTCCCACGCTCAGGAGTATCGTGAAACGCATCCACATCCTTCCGAGTCCAGACTTAAATGACCCCTTGGTCACCAACTTACAGACTCCACCCACCTAACACCCCCCCCCCCCCCTTCAAAGCTGAGAGGCTGATTTAAATTAAAGGTAAATGACTATGCCTAAACAAAATAATGTTTTAACCAGACATCCTGTAGAAATTCAATTACTTAAAAGTTAAAAGTGAACAGGAGTTTTTACATGGTAAAAATCTCTTGATGATATTCAATAAAATATGCAAATGTACTTACAATTAGTTGCACGCACACACATAATCCTCAAAATCCTTAGTTGACAACACTTTTGACGATTTTAACTATTATTTACATTGAACAACCACATCTACATATTCTCTCTCCATTAGATAATGTTTTCCAACTTTCCGGAAAGTTTTTGGAAGAGACACCCCCGTCTTCGATCCCGAGTCCATGCAGCTGGGTAGAGCTCGACTTTCCCCGGAGGTGAAGGAGAGGCCGAGATCAAAAGGACTGTGTTTATACTGTGGAGGAGCGGGGAACTTTCTCCAATCGTGCCCGTTAAAAGATCGAGCCCGGTAGTTACGATGAGGCTACTGTCGGGTGGGATCTCCGCTGAGAAGACCTCATCAACCCTCCTCCCGGTAAGACTGAGATGGGTAATCCATACTCATCACTTTCACGCCTTGGTGGACTCTGGAGCAGAAGGTAATTTTATGGACCAACACTTTGCTCACAAGTTCCACGTTCCCATCACGCCGCTTAAGGACCAGATTTCCGTCAACGCACTCAATGGACAAAGACTTCCCAACATTTCTTTCACTACTGGTCCCATCACACTCATCACCTCTGGCAATCACACTGAAATAACAAAAAAAATTCTCATAGACTCCCACCTCTGCACCCATAGTTCTGGGTCACCCCTGGTTAACCAAGCACAACCCCAGAGTAGACTGGGGACAGAACTCCATTTTAGCTTGGAGTGATCATTGTCATGAGTCCTGTCTTATGTCTGCCTGTTCGTCTGTGCCTAGTTCTGTGTTTCAGGAGGAGGCAGTGGATTTGTCTAGCGTGCCCGTTGAGTACCTCGACCTGAAGGAAGTGTTTAGTAAGTCTCGTGCTGCTTCTCTTCCTCCGCATCGACCCTATGACTGCCATATATTTACTGCCAGGTAAGTCTCCGCCTAAGGGCAAATTATACTTGCTTTCTGTTCCCGAAAGGGAGACCATGGAGAAATATATTTCTGATTCTCTAGCAGCTAGGTTTATTCACCCTTCCTCTTCTCCACCGGGGGTGGGGTTCTTTTTTGTGAGGAAGAAAGATGGTTCTCGGTGTATTGATTACCGAGGGTTGACCAACATCACGGTAAAGAATACTTACCCTTTGCTTGATTACCGAGGGTTGAATAACATCACGGTAAAGAATACTTACCCTTTGCTGTTGATGTCTTCAGCCTTCGAGTGGTTGCAGGGAGCATCGGTCTACACAAAGTTGGACTTACGTAATGCCTATCATTTGGTTCGCATAAGGGAGGGGGATGAATGGAAAACTGCTTTTAACACCCCCAGGGGGCATTTTGAATACTTGGTCATGCCTTTCGGCCTGTCCAACTCCCCAGCGGTTTTCCAGGCACTCGTCAATGATGTGTTGAGAGATATGGTTGATCAGTTCATATATGTCTACCTGGACGACATATTGATTTTGTCATCTTCTCTCCAGGAACACGTTCAGCATGTCAGACAAGTGCTTCAGAGGCTGCTAGAGAATGGGCTTTTTGTCAAGGCAGAGAAATGCGAGTTTCATGTACAGTCTGTTCCTTTCTTAGGGTTCATCATCTCGTCTGAGGGAGTGCGTATGGATCCTGACAAGGTTAAGGCTGTGGTAGATTGGCCAAGTCCAGATTCCCGTAAGGCCCTACAAAGGTTTCTGGGGTTCACCAATTTCTATCGGAGTTTCATTCGCAATTTCAGCCAGCTAGCCGCACCTCTGACTGCCTTGACCTCCCCCAAGACGAAGTTCAGGTGGTCCAATACAGCTGAAGCTGTATTTGCCAAACTGAAAGGCCGCTTTGTTTCGGCTCACATCCTGATAGCCCCTGATCCATCACGTCAGTTTGTGGTGGAGGTCGACGCGTCAGAGGTGGGGGTAGGTGCAGTTCTTTCCCAACGCTCTTCCACAGACGACAAGATGCACCCTTGCACATTTTTTCTCATAATTTATTGCCGGCCGAATGTAATTATGACATTAGTAACAGAGAGTTGTTGGCAGTCAAGTTAGCGTTGGAGGAATGGCGTCATTGGTTGGAAGGGTCGGGGGGTACCTTTCAACGTTTGGACCGATCACAAGAACCTAGAATATATCCAATCTGCTAAAAGGCTCAACTCCAGACAGGCTCGGTGGGCACTTTTTTTTCAGTCGTTTTGACTTTACTCTGTCGAACCGCCCAGGCTCCAAGAACATTAAGCCCGATTCTTTATCACGTAATTTTGATCAATCCAAACGCCCATCCACTCCCGAGTGCATTTTACCGGAGACCCTACTTGTTTTCACACTCACATGGGAGATCGAATCGTAGGTCAAGACGGCCTTAGAAGGGGTAACGCATCTGCCCGGTTGCCCACCGAATCGTTAGTTTGTGCTGGAGATATTACGGTCCAACGTTATTCAGTGGGGGCATTGTTCCAATGTGGCATGTAATCCAGGAGTTAATCGAACCATTTTTTTGGTCCGGCAACGATTCTGGTGGCCATTAATGGCACGCGACATTCGCAGTTTTGGCTTGCTCGGTTTGTGCCACTGGTATGACTTCCAATCAACCCCCAGATGGGTTACTGCAACCACTGTCTGTTCCTTCGAGACCCTGGTCCCAAATAGCGCTAGATTTTATCACCGCCCTCCCACCGTCCCAGGGGAAGACGGTCATTTTGATCGTAGTGGACTGGTTCTCGAAGGCGGCTCATTTTATTCCCTTGCCCAAATTAACATCTGCCAAGGAGACAGCGGTGACCGTCGTAGATCACGTCTTTCGTCTACATGGCCTCCCAATGGACGTGGTTTCCGACGGGGCCCCAATTTGTGTCCAAATTTTGGCAGGCGTTTTGTAAATTACTGGGAGCGACTGTCAGTCTGTCTTCGGGGTTTCACCCCCAAAGCAATGGCCAAACGAGAGAGCTAACCAAGATTTGGAAAGAGTGTTGCGATGTTTGGTATCTAAGAATCCTTCCTCCTGGAGCCAGCAGCTCTCAATGGTTGAGTACGCTCATAACTCGTTGCCAGTGTCATCCACGGGCCTCTCTTTGAGTGTAGTTTAGGTTACCAGCCACCAATTTTCAGAGTCTGGAATCCGATGTCGCGGTCCCTTCCGCCCACGCCTTCGTTCAGAGTTGCCACCACACTTGGAACAGTGCCCAGGAGACTCTTCTCCAAGTGGGCGCACGCACCAAGGCCAAGTGCCGATCGCCACCGGTCGAAGCCACCCGTATACGTCGTTGGTAAAAAGTGTAGCTAAGAACATTCCACTCTGCTTCGTTTCTAATACACTTGCTCCCAAATTCATCGGCCGGTTTACTGTCATCAAGATCCTTAGTCCGGTGGCAGTCCGACTCAAACTTCCTCCTATGTACAGGAGAATTCATTCCGTCTTTCATATATCTAAATTAAAACCTGTGTTTCATTCACACCTTAACCTGCCTGCCCCGTGAAGTCTACAAGCAGTGATGCAGGGACTTCGATGGACAACCCGGTGATCGTGGTAAGTGCAGGTGAAGAGTCCAGAATCCAGAGCAGGAACAAAATCTCCAAACAAGAGAACTCACTGAGACAGGAAACAGAGACTGGTAAGTGATCCACGAAGCAGAATCTCAGCACACACTGGAGGCAGACAGGTCACGGTGAACTCACAACAACGATCTGACAAACACAAGACGAAAGATAAGGGTAATAAATAGGAAAGCTTGATCAGTATCAGCTGCTGCTGATGATCGAATCAGAGGTGATCAGAGGCCACGCCCACAGCACAGAACACAGACACACAAACACTCAGAAAAGAGACAGTGAATTCATGAACCGTGACAATGCTGTCCCATAGGCATCCTCACGCTCCAAAGGAAAACATGAATGAGAAATAGACCGTGGCCTAGATAACGAGAAAGGATCTCTTGTGTACTGAATGGCATCATGAAGTTTGGGTGATACTGTAAACTTTTGGGTTTGTCTACAAGAAAATTATGAAAACTATTTTTAAAAAACATTAATACAACTCTTGCTTTACAAAAACTGTTATTACACTAAAACAAGACAAAAAATAGGATATTTAATTTACCCCACACAGTTTTCCCCAGTTAGTCATCTAGTTATTTCTTTTTTCTGTATTTTTATTCTGTATTTTTACAGACTTAAAGCCATGATACTTCAAAGTATGGAATAGAAGTTTTTGAACATTTACACGATTTTGAACATTTATACATTTGTGTGTTGCAAAAGCAGAAGTCTAATTTTCTTTAAATAAAGATTTACCATTATTTATGCTTTAATTCCTTTAATTAAAACAGTCTGATGACCTGCATTATTTCTGTGATTATTTGATTAGTAATGTTGCAAGAGGTTTCCTCACACGAGTAAAAACGTTTTAGATGTGTTTGTAGCAAAGACATTGTATGCACTTAGACTTTTTAAATATATGACCAATCCTTTTTTCTTCTTACCAACTTACATTTCATATGAATTACCTGAGGCGTTTAACAACCACATATAGGGAATACATGTTGATTACCAAGCTTCAGGCATAGTGCAAACATGCAATGTTCGAGAAAGCTAATATTGGTGTAATCTTTAAGAGGTCTCGCCCACAAACACAAAACTTTGTGTTGGGATGATCCAGGCATAGCTTTACTAAAAGAAACTTTATGGAAGTAATTTTCAAACTGTGAGTATGCTTCAACATGTAATTATACTATACGTTATAGATTAATATTATGGTTCCATGTTGCTTTAGTTTAAAGTCTTTGTTTGTTATTAACTAATACCTTTTTTAACTAACACTTCAACATCCTGCACAAATTAAAGAAACATATGAGCTAAGGAGCTAAGGATGTTCTCTGATCCCAAATAAACAGATAATGGAATGTTCACAATCTACAATATGTTAGATATTACTTAGTATGTGTGTAAATAGTTGTGCTTAAATCTTTGGGTGTATTTTTACACACCAACATATTTTGTCACACCGTAATGATGCAAAGTTCCACACTCTTGTAAAGCCTATGGACTACCTTTAAAACATAATTTTATATAGGAATCACACGTGTCCAAAACATCCATGTAAGATTCAAAAAGACCAAATCACTAAGAAAAGAGGATTGAAAAGCACCGTTTATAATAAATACATAAAAGTTTGCAAATTATGGTTTATTACTCCACTAGTTTTAGTCATCTTGTTCGGAAAGTAGATGACACTGTTCACATCTTGTTTCTCTGATTTTTTGTGTTTTAGGTGAAGACTTTTCTTTGTGTTATGTAACGTGGTATGAAGGACGAGGAGGATCAGGAAACAGGATTTAATAACAAAACTCAGGAAAAACCACAAAAACACGCTATACATCAACGAGAACAGACCAAGAATGAGGGAGAACACAGGGTATAAATACAAGGGCAAACAAAGGAACATAATGAGGTAATTAAAAGGACACAGGTGAATGAAATGACTAATAAAACAGACAGGGGAAAACTAGGTCACAGGACTGAACCAAAAGCACAATAAAGGGGGACACACAGAACCTACATGTAACAGAACGCCCCCTCCCAAAAAGGCACGTCCTCGCGCCGTATTACATCAATAGGGGTGGGAGGGTGGGCGCCCTGGAGGCTGACGAGGGCGTGGCCTACCTGGAGCAGGAAGTGCGGAGCAGGCTGTGCAGGCGGCCAGGCCGGTGCAGGTGGCCAGGTCGGAGCAGGCGGCCATGGTGGAGACGACCCTTCGGGCGGCCATGGCGGAGACGACCCTTTGGGCAGCCATGGCGGAGACGACCCTTCGGGTGGCCACGGCGGAGATGACCCTTCGGGTGGCCGTAGCGGAGAAAACCCTTCGGGTGGCCACGTCGAAGAGGACCCTTTGGGTGGCCACGCCGGAAAGGACCCTTCGTGTGGACACGGCGGAGAGGACCTTTCGGGCGGCCATGGCGGAGATGACCATTCGGGTGGCCACGGCAGAGAGAACCCTTCGGGCGGCCGTGGCGGAGATGTACGTGGGCGGAACTATGGGCTTAGGGACAGGCTCAGGGACAGGTTCAGGGACTGGCTCAGGGGGCGTAACTGTGGTCACCTTGACCAGAGACGAGGGTTTGGGTTCGGCGGGCATGACGTGAACAGTCTCTGGCTCGGCGGGCATGACGTGATGCGCAGGTTCGGCGGGACTGATGTGGAGCGCAGGCTCGGCAGGGCCGACGTAGAGCGCAGGCTCGGCAGGGCTGACGTGGAGCGCTGGCATGACGTGAAGATCAGGCTGATCAGGCATGACGTGAAGATCAGGCTTGACGTGAAGATCAGGTTGGCCAGGCATGACGTGAAGATCAGGCTGATCAGGTATGACGCGAAGATCAGGCATGAAGTGAAGTTTAGGCTGGCCAGGCATGACGTGAAGATCAGGCTGAACAGGCACGACGTGAAAATCAGGCATGACGTGAAGATCAGGCTTGACGTGAAGATCATGCTGATCAGGTATGACGCAAAGATCAGGCATGACGTGACGATCAGGCTGGCCAGGCATGACGTGAAGATCAGGGTGAACAGGCATGACGTGAAGATCAGCCTTGACGTGAAGATCAGGCTGATCAGATATGACGTGAAGATCAGGCATGACGTGAAGATCAGGCTGGCCAGGCATGACGTGAAGATCAGGCTGAACAGCCATGACGTGAAAATCAGGCATGACGTGAAGGTCAGGGTGGCCAGACGTGATGTGAAGAGACTCGGGAGTGGCCATGTTGTAATCTGGCTCTGGAATGGTGGTCTCGGTGGAACGAGACCCTGGAGAGGTGGTCTGGACGGAACGAGACACTTGAAGGGTGGCGGTCTCGACGGGACGAGACTCTGGAAGGGTGGTCTCTTTTCCCTGGCTGTTGGAATGGCCAATGGTAAATTGCGACCCACAGTTGAATAGTACCCACTCGATTAATGCCTCAAAGTTTTCTTCAGGTCCCACACCGGGCAGGCGTACCTTCGTCTCCGCATTGAGACCTGTGAGATAAAAAAACACTCAATCACAGATCGGGGAAGGAGGTAAGATACGCCAGGTCGAGATAGGCCGTGGTGTGGGCCTCAAGAGAGAGCTGGCCTTGCCTTGAGCTTAACTGCGGGATCCATCGTACGTTTTTGGGTCCGTTCCTCTGTTATGTAACGTGGTATGAAGGACGAGAAGGATCAGGAAACAGGATTTAATAACAAAACTCAGGAACCACAAAAACACGCTATACATCAACGAGAACAGACCAAGAATGAGGGAGAACACAGGGTATAAATACAAGGGCAAACAAAGGAACATAATGAGGTAATTAAGAGGACACAGGTGAATGAAATGACTAATAACAAGGACTGGGGGAAACTAGGTCACAGGACTGAACCAAAAGCACAATGAAGGGGGAAACACAGAACCTACATGTAACACTCCCATGATCTCACCGCACCTTGGACTTTTAGTTATTGAAATATGTTCTCAGGGCAGCATTGCATCTCATTGGTTCTCTCAGTTGTCCAATCAGCGACAGCAGGAGGCGCGACATGGGTTATTTGAATTTTTCTCAGGACGCGGGAGACATCCTGGAGAGTGGAGACATCACGCTAAGGAGATCGTTGCAGTTAAGGTAATGTTGTGTTTTATGTTGAACTATATTAGATTATTACATTAAAATGTCAAGATAATGAAGTATATATAACAAGTAAAGCTTGTTTTTCTATCGAGCTGTTATTTAACTAGCTAGCTAACTAATGTAAGTAAGCTTACTCGCAACATTAGCTAGCTAGCTCTAAGAAAGGATAATAGCTAATGTTAGCTTATATTCTATTATAACTTTTACTGGTTATTATAGCAAGTTACGCTGCTGTCATTGCACACTTTTGCTGTGGTATTGTTGCTGCTCCCAGGGCATTTTGTCATAGCTACATACAACAAAATGCTTGGCTGCACTTTAGTGCATTTTTGATGCATATATTCTAATACTGGTCTTAGAGCACCGTGTCGTATTTAAGTGCAACATTCATCTGCTGCTCTAAGGACATTTTTGCAGCATAAATTCTAATGCTGCCCTCAGGGCACCTTACCGTATCTCCATGCAACATTAATTTGCTGCTCTAAGGACATTTTTGCAGCATAAATTCTAATGCTGCTCTGGGGGCACCTTATAACATTAGATCTACAATTGGCTGCTCTAAGGATATTTTTGCAGCATAAATTCTAATACTGCTCTCAGGGCACCTTACCGTATCTCCATGCAACATTCATTTGCTGCTCTTAGCGCATTTTTGTTGCAGATATTCTAATGCTGCTCTGAGGGCACCTTATGACATTAGATCTACAATTGGCTGCTCTAAGGACATTTTTGCAGCATAAATTCTAATACTGCTCTCAGGGCACCTTACCGTATCTCCATGCAACATTCATTTGCTGCTCTTAGCGCATTTTTGTTTCGTCTCGGGTATGTAAGTATCATAGTCATAAGTACCCTTACGAAAAATAAGTTTATTCAAGTGTGCTATTAGTCTACTAATTTTAAACTAAGAATAAGAGAGTATGCTTTCAGTCTACTTTTTATACATTTATCAGAGATATACTTAACAAAATTATACTTAGGTATACTTGGCTTATACTAACAAGTATACAGAGAAGTACAAATATATTTGACCTATACTTGCACTTACATCTTTTGATCAAGATACAGGGCAGAAAATAGAGGTGTACAACCTGTTTGTGGGTAGCCTGTGACCCTAAAGATTATGTTCATACTGTTTGTTGTGTTTTGTTTGAACCGGAATGACATCTAAAACAGTATTTGTTTGAAATTTTTGATTTATAAAGAAAACAATTATTTTCAATCCGGAGTATGTCTTGTGAGTATGTATATGTGTAGTCCAGTGGTAGTGTACATGTGACTTAACGTCAAGTCTACTTAAATTACAGGTATATGTTAAGGTATATTTCAAGTATAAAAACTAATACCTAAATAGAAACCTAGTAGTATACTTTGAAGTGCCACAAAATATATAAATAGTATACAAGTATACTTGCAGTATAAAAACTATTAAACCAGGAGTTTACTGAGAGTACACTTAGAACTGTACTTTCATGAACTAAAAAGTGGGCTAGAAGTATATAACTAGTAAACTAGCAGTATATCTATAAGTTCACATAGTATAGTTGCAGTACAAAATAATACTTAAATATAAACTATTTGTGTACTCAAACTTTACTACTTTTACACTTAAAGTATACATAAAAGTATACTTTTGTATACTACAAAGTGGGCCAATTTAGTCCCAAGAAGTATTCAAGTAGTACACTTATAAGTATACCACTAGTGCATTGGTATTAGTATACTTACTATGTAAAGTATACTTGGGAAATATACTTGAACTTTACTGAAGTTTACTTAATAAAATGAACTTGAAATATACTTTTTTTGGTTTCACTTTATTTTGATGGCCCCTTTAACACATTCTGTTGAATATAAGTAACGTTGCACCTACATGTCTACTAACTCTCATTAGAGTGTTAGTTGAGTATTAGTAGACTGGTAGGGTTAGGATTGGAATAAGTTGACATGTAGTTGCAAAATTATGTATAGTCAGTAGAGTGTTTGTTGGAGGACCATCACAATAAAGTGTTAGCAGATATTAAGCAAAAAGTCTACTTATACTCTAATGAGAGTTAGTTGACATATAGTTGCAAAGTTACTTATAGTCAACAGCACGTTCAAAAGGGACCATCAAAATAAAGTGTTACCCTTTTTTTTTGGTAAGGGTAGTCATAAGTATCCCATTTACTGCTTCAGGAGAAATACATGTTTTTAATTGTTGTCTTTTGTCTAGTTTGGAAAACTTGACTAAGCCAAATGAACAGTAAGTTATTCTTATACTATTTTTTTTATAATATTTGACTATTTTTGTTAGTCATTTGCATCATCTGCATACATAATGATATTGTTTGCATAATTCGCATATTTACATCTGACCAGGTAGAGCACATACCGGTACTTTTTTTAGTTGGTGTTTTTAGTACTATCATACACATGGGCAACATAAGGTCCTGGGCCAGATGCAGCCCATGGAGTGTTTCAATTACATTTATGTAATAGGCCCATGATGAGGCTGTAGCCTGCCAAAAATCGGTGAAATACTGAGAAATGCTGGGGCTACTGTAACATGAAACATCATTGGCATGGCATTCAACTCAACACAACTAGGCTATGTATAAATTGTACAATATGTGGCCCCTGACTTGCCTCATCATAGTACATGTGGCTAAAACTGTTGCCCATATGCTCTAGCTGCCCATTTCAGGCTGGTGTTACATCACTAACTCACAGACAAGCACTTGAGACAGAGCGCTGTAGGGAAGTTAGACTACATATTTTGATGTTTCTCAACAAAAAACATTAACAAATCGGCAAAAAAAGTTGCTAGTCTATAAAATGTGAATTCTAGTCACCAGAGAAAAAAAGTCGCTGAATTGCCAACATTACTTTACAGTAGTTTTGTATGCTACGTGTACTAGTTGATTGGATTTAATTTGTGCCATTAGCCTAAGTAAGGTTACCTATTTTGGAACTTAATTTCTTTATCCATGCAGACTTAGAAACACTGAAGTTCCAAGGACTTCATCGTGAAGATGTCCTTGGGACAGTTGGCCTTTTAAAGGGGTGGTAAAACACATTTTTTCAAAGGCTTGATTGTGTTTGTGGGGTGCACTGTAACATGTGTTCATGCTTCGTTTTTTTAAAAATTGCATTATTTTTCATATATTTTACCTTTATTCTACACTGCTCTGTCCCTCCTTGTAAAAACGGTCTGATGGTTTCTGGGTTCTATGAATCCAGTCCCTCAAAAATACGCAATGGGCTCAGATTGGTTAGCTGGCCCAGTGTGTTGTGATTCGCTAACCGACTAGTGCACGTTTTCCGGAAACGTCACGCCCGTACCTTTACCAGTAGCCTAGTTTGTGCTTTGGTGTATTATAAACGATGGCGTCAATAAAACCATACCAATTTGAGCCCGAATCAGACCCAGAGAATGTTAGTGAAGATGATCGAGCAGAACCTGTTCAAGAACGGCTGTTAAACGACGTTTCAGAAAGGTTTGTTTTTTGTTGTCTCATTACCAAAAAAATAAGCTTCATAAACAAGAATTCCATATAATCGTTCTAACAAATTATACTACAGTCCTCAAAGGGATTTTTTTTAGTAAAGACTGCGGATCTGACTGTATGGCACGGTTACTTTTGTATTTTTAGAACGATTGTAGCCAAATATCTGTCGACAGAACTTTTAACCCAAAACAAACACTAAACATTGGCTTTACTGCAGTAGCCAAATCAAACACAGAACCATGTTTAGCATGCTTGTAGATAAACAAGCGATAAACAATACATAAAAGCTCTAATCAAAGAATAATTTACTCTAATTCCAAGTTCGCTGTTGAGATTTAAAAAAAGTTTGTAATGTTTGTCGGATAACGTTAAGTATGAATGAGCATTTAACAAGCTGGTTTGCAGAGCCAAACAGCATTGTCATTTGTTTACTTCCTTGCTACAATGTACAATTAACAATACGAACTATTACAGGAAAACACATAGACGAAAAATAAATCATACTTACAGATTGTGGCCCGTAAACAACAGCTTCTGTTCTTAAAGTTGGAACTGCTCCATCTTTCAGCACAAGCCGTTGTGCTAATCCTGCATTGAACTCGGCAAGATTGTGGAAGCTTTCCACCGTAAAATGTGCAGCACAGAGAGCGAGATTTGCTTATATAATTAACCATTGATCCCTAACTCCCGCGACCCTAGGAAGGCTGAACAAAGTGGACCTGCAATCCGGGCACTGATGAAAATAACAGCGTTTCGACGACATTGCGGCGGCAACAACACTCCTATACCAAAATAACTCTTCTCCAACGCAATATAAAATGGCCTCACCCCCCTTATTTGGTATTCTCGGAGGAGGGGTTTATTGGGGTTACTGACGTCAGCAACCCTGGAGGAATGTCGTGTAGTCCCTACCAGCTGTTTGCTGCAGTCCTTAGAAATTGATTTCTTTAACCCTCTGGGGGAAATTAAAGAATTGACCCACAAAGTGGGCCAATTTAGTCCCAAGAAGTATTCAAGTAGTACACTTATAAGTATACCACTAGTGCATTGGTATTAGTATACTTACTATGTAAAGTATACTTGGGAAATATACTTGAACTTTACTGAAGTTTACTTAATAAAATGAACTTGAAATATACTTTTTTTGGTTTCACTTTATTTTGATGGCCCCTTTAACACATTCTGTTGAATATAAGTAACGTTGCACCTACATGTCTACTAACTCTCATTAGAGTGTTAGTTGAGTATTAGTAGACTGGTAGGGTTAGGATTGGAATAAGTTGACATGTAGTTGCAAAATTATGTATAGTCAGTAGAGTGTTTGTTGGAGGACCATCACAATAAAGTGTTAGCAGATATTAAGCAAAAAGTCTACTTATACTCTAATGAGAGTTAGTTGACATATAGTTGCAAAGTTACTTATAGTCAACAGCACGTTCAAAAGGGACCATCAAAATAAAGTGTTACCCTTTTTTTTGGTAAGGGTAGTCATAAGTATCCCATTTACTGCTTCAGGAGAAATACATGTTTTTAATTGTTGTCTTTTGTCTAGTTTGGAAAACTTGACCAAGCCAAATGAACAGTAAGTTATTCTTATACTATTTTTTTAATAATATTTGACTATTTTTGTTAGTCATTTGCATCATCTGCATACATAATGATATTGTTTGCATAATTCGCATATTTACATCTGACCAGGTAGAGCACATACCGGTACTTTTTTTAGTTGGTGTTTTTAGTACTATCATACACATGGGCAACATAAGGTCCTGGGCCAGATGCAGCCCATGGAGTGTTTCAATTACATTTATGTAATAGGCCCATGATGAGGCTGTAGCCTGCCAAAAATCGGTGAAATACTGAGAAATGCTGGGGCTACTGTAACATGAAACATCATTGGCATGGCATTCAACTCAACACAACTAGGCTATGTATAAATTGTACAATATGTGGCCCCTGACTTGCCTCATCATAGTACATGTGGCTAAAACTGTTGCCCATATGCTCTAGCTGCCCATTTCAGGCTGGTGTTACATCACTAACTCACAGACAAGCACTTGAGACAGAGCGCTGTAGGGAAGTTAGACTACATATTTTGATGTTTCTCAACAAAAAACATTAACAAATCGGCAAAAAAAGTTGCTAGTCTATAAAATGTGAATTCTAGTCACCAGAGAAAAAAAGTCGCTGAATTGCCAACATTACTTTACAGTAGTTTTGTATGCTACGTGTACTAGTTGATTGGATTAAATTTGTGCCATTAGCCTAAGTAAGGTTACCTATTTTGGAACTTAATTTCTTTATCCATGCAGACTTAGAAACACTGAAGTTCCAAGGACTTCATCGTGAAGATGTCCTTGGGACAGTTGGCCTTTTAAAGGGGTGGTAAAACACATTTTTTCAAAGGCTTGATTGTGTTTGTGGGGTGCACTGTAACATGTGTTCATGCTTCGTTTTTTTAAAAATTGCATTATTTTTCATATATTTTACCTTTATTCTACACTGCTCTGTCCCTCCTTGTAAAAACGGTCTGATGGTTTCTGGGTTCTATGAATCCAGTCCCTCAAAAATACGCAATGGGCTCAGATTGGTTAGCTGGCCCAGTGTGTTGTGATTCGCTAACCGACTAGTGCACGTTTTCCGGAAACGTCACGCCCGTACCTTTACCAGTAGCCTAGTTTGTGCTTTGGTGTATTATAAACGATGGCGTCAATAAAACCATACCAATTTGAGCCCGAATCAGACCCAGAGAATGTTAGTGAAGATGATCGAGCAGAACCTGTTCAAGAACGGCTGTTAAACGACGTTTCAGAAAGGTTTGTTTTTTGTTGTCTCATTACCAAAAAAATAAGCTTCATAAACAAGAATTCCATATAATCGTTCTAACAAATTATACTACAGTCCTCAAAGGGATTTTTTTTAGTAAAGACTGCGGATCTGACTGTATGGCACGGTTACTTTTGTATTTTTAGAACGATTGTAGCCAAATATCTGTCGACAGAACTTTTAACCCAAAACAAACACTAAACATTGGCTTTACTGCAGTAGCCAAATCAAACACAGAACCATGTTTAGCATGCCTGTAGATAAACAAGCGATAAACAATACATAAAAGCTCTAATCAAAGAATAATTTACTCTAATTCCAAGTTCGCTGTTGAGATTTAAAAAAAGTTTGTAATGTTTGTCGGATAACGTTAAGTATGAATGAGCATTTAACAAGCTGGTTTGCAGAGCCAAACAGCATTGTCATTTGTTTACTTCCTTGCTACAATGTACAATTAACAATACGAACTATTACAGGAAAACACATAGACGAAAAATAAATCATACTTACAGATTGTGGCCCGTAAACAACAGCTTCTGTTCTTAAAGTTGGAACTGCTCCATCTTTCAGCACAAGCCGTTGTGCTAATCCTGCATTGAACTCGGCAAGATTGTGGAAGCTTTCCACCGTAAAATGTGCAGCACAGAGAGCGAGATTTGCTTATATAATTAACCATTGATCCCTAACTCCCGCGACCCTAGGAAGGCTGAACAAAGTGGACCTGCAATCCGGGCACTGATGAAAATAACAGCGTTTCGACGACATTGCGGCGGCAACAACACTCCTATACCACAATAACTCTTCTCCAACGCAATATAAAATGGCCTCACCCCCCTTATTTGGTATTCTCGGAGGAGGGGTTTATTGGGGTTACTGACGTCAGCAACCCTGGAGGAATGTCGTGTAGTCCCTACCAGCTGTTTGCTGCAGTCCTTAGAAATTGATTTCTTTAACCCTCTGGGGGAAATTAAAGAATTGACCCACAAAGTGGGCCAATTTAGTCCCAAGAAGTATTCAAGTAGTACACTTATAAGTATACCACTAGTGCATTGGTATTAGTATACTTACTATGTAAAGTATACTTGGGAAATATACTTGAACTTTACTGAAGTTTACTTAATAAAATGAACTTGAAATATACTTTTTTTGGTTTCACTTTATTTTGATGGCCCCTTTAACACATTCTGTTGAATATAAGTAACGTTGCACCTACATGTCTACTAACTCTCATTAGAGTGTTAGTTGAGTATTAGTAGACTGGTAGGGTTAGGATTGGAATAAGTTGACATGTAGTTGCAAAATTATGTATAGTCAGTAGAGTGTTTGTTGGAGGACCATCACAATAAAGTGTTAGCAGATATTAAGCAAAAAGTCTACTTATACTCTAATGAGAGTTAGTTGACATATAGTTGCAAAGTTACTTATAGTCAACAGCACGTTCAAAAGGGACCATCAAAATAAAGTGTTACCCTTTTTTTTTGGTAAGGGTAGTCATAAGTATCCCATTTACTGCTTCAGGAGAAATACATGTTTTTAATTGTTGTCTTTTGTCTAGTTTGGAAAACTTGACCAAGCCAAATGAACAGTAAGTTATTCTTATACTATTTTTTTAATAATATTTGACTATTTTTGTTAGTCATTTGCATCATCTGCATACATAATGATATTGTTTGCATAATTCGCATATTTACATCTGACCAGGTAGAGCACATACCGGTACTTTTTTTAGTTGGTGTTTTTAGTACTATCATACACATGGGCAACATAAGGTCCTGGGCCAGATGCAGCCCATGGAGTGTTTCAATTACATTTATGTAATAGGCCCATGATGAGGCTGTAGCCTGCCAAAAATCGGTGAAATACTGAGAAATGCTGGGGCTACTGTAACATGAAACATCATTGGCATGGCATTCAACTCAACACAACTAGGCTATGTATAAATTGTACAATATGTGGCCCCTGACTTGCCTCATCATAGTACATGTGGCTAAAACTGTTGCCCATATGCTCTAGCTGCCCATTTCAGGCTGGTGTTACATCACTAACTCACAGACAAGCACTTGAGACAGAGCGCTGTAGGGAAGTTAGACTACATATTTTGATGTTTCTCAACAAAAAACATTAACAAATCGGCAAAAAAAGTTGCTAGTCTATAAAATGTGAATTCTAGTCACCAGAGAAAAAAAGTCGCTGAATTGCCAACATTACTTTACAGTAGTTTTGTATGCTACGTGTACTAGTTGATTGGATTAAATTTGTGCCATTAGCCTAAGTAAGGTTACCTATTTTGGAACTTAATTTCTTTATCCATGCAGACTTAGAAACACTGAAGTTCCAAGGACTTCATCGTGAAGATGTCCTTGGGACAGTTGGCCTTTTAAAGGGGTGGTAAAACACATTTTTTCAAAGGCTTGATTGTGTTTGTGGGGTGCACTGTAACATGTGTTCATGCTTCGTTTTTTTAAAAATTGCATTATTTTTCATATATTTTACCTTTATTCTACACTGCTCTGTCCCTCCTTGTAAAAACGGTCTGATGGTTTCTGGGTTCTATGAATCCAGTCCCTCAAAAATACGCAATGGGCTCAGATTGGTTAGCTGGCCCAGTGTGTTGTGATTCGCTAACCGACTAGTGCACGTTTTCCGGAAACGTCACGCCCGTACCTTTACCAGTAGCCTAGTTTGTGCTTTGGTGTATTATAAACGATGGCGTCAATAAAACCATACCAATTTGAGCCCGAATCAGACCCAGAGAATGTTAGTGAAGATGATCGAGCAGAACCTGTTCAAGAACGGTTGTTAAACGACGTTTCAGAAAGGTTTGTTTTTTGTTGTCTCATTACCAAAAAAATAAGCTTCATAAACAAGAATTCCATATAATCGTTCTAACAAATTATACTACAGTCCTCAAAGGGATTTTTTTTAGTAAAGACTGCGGATCTGACTGTATGGCACGGTTACTTTTGTATTTTTAGAACGATTGTAGCCAAATATCTGTCGACAGAACTTTTAACCCAAAACAAACACTAAACATTGGCTTTACTGCAGTAGCCAAATCAAACACAGAACCATGTTTAGCATGCCTGTAGATAAACAAGCGATAAACAATACATAAAAGCTCTAATCAAAGAATAATTTACTCTAATTCCAAGTTCGCTGTTGAGATTTAAAAAAAGTTTGTAATGTTTGTCGGATAACGTTAAGTATGAATGAGCATTTAACAAGCTGGTTTGCAGAGCCAAACAGCATTGTCATTTGTTTACTTCCTTGCTACAATGTACAATTAACAATACGAACTATTACAGGAAAACACATAGACGAAAAATAAATCATACTTACAGATTGTGGCCCGTAAACAACAGCTTCTGTTCTTAAAGTTGGAACTGCTCCATCTTTCAGCACAAGCCGTTGTGCTAATCCTGCATTGAACTCGGCAAGATTGTGGAAGCTTTCCACCGTAAAATGTGCAGCACAGAGAGCGAGATTTGCTTATATAATTAACCATTGATCCCTAACTCCCGCGACCCTAGGAAGGCTGAACAAAGTGGACCTGCAATCCGGGCACTGATGAAAATAACAGCGTTTCGACGACATTGTGGCGGCAACAACACTCCTATACCACAATAACTCTTCTCCAACGCAATATAAAATGGCCTCACCCCCCTTATTTGGTATTCTCGGAGGAGGGGTTTATTGGGGTTACTGACGTCAGCAACCCTGGAGGAATGTCGTGTAGTCCCTACCAGCTGTTTGCTGCAGTCCTTAGAAATTGATTTCTTTAACCCTCTGGGGACCAAGAACGCGCCCGCGCGTTTTTTTTTTTTACATAGCAGCAACATAGACTTAAAATACTCTGTCATTTATGGTCATATAAATAAAATCAATACATGATTATAAACTATAGAGGGTCTTATTTTTTGTGTACACTCACATTAACATCAAAACCTTGTGTTTTTTTTTTAAATAAATAAAATAAACAGGGTGCGCTTTCAGCTCACTCTGTCTCTGCAAAAATATTTCTGAAACATGTCTGGAAAGTTAACGGAAACTCAGCTAATACTTATCACACAAACATGAAACATACGTCTAAAGAACGCTTTAAATTTCTACTTTTAAATAAAACAATTCACATTTAAAACAAATATTCTCCTGCAGTGTAATCTGTATGAAACTAAAGAGAAGTACAGTTTCTGTCAATAAACTAATCAACTAAGATGTTTGTTCCAATGCAAGCTATATCAAAATAATGAATCCTCAACTTTGAAATATGTATGATCAAACTAAGACATTTATGGAAAAAGACTATTTTCTTTTCAAGATGTTTCCAACTCTAACTTTGAACTGAAATAAAACCATGTCTATATGGTGAAGGGTGTGTGATAGAAGTGTCCAGACGTATGCACCCTGTATTTTAAAGAAGAACATTTAATTATTTGCGATACATTATTCATTCACAAAGAATTCAGGGACATTATTCATGTCCCTAAAGGTTGGAGTTTTCCTCATTTTTTAAATTAAGGCATTAAGATTCTTTATTCCTCTTTTTAGTCAACTTTAGCATGGGTGTTTTCACTTATTCTAAGCGGTGTGTGTGTGTTGTGTGTGTGTGTGTGTGTGTGTGTGTGTGTGTGTGTGTGTGTGTGTGTGTGTGTGTGTGTGTGTGTGTGTGTGTGTGTGTGCGTGCGTGTGTGTGTGTGTGTGTGTGTGTGTGTGTGTGTGTGTGTGTGTAATTAAAAAGCAATTTTAACCAGAAACCAGTCCTTTGTTGTGTATCTTTGGATTGTGTTGTGTTGTAAATAAATCCAAACAATCTAAAAGCCATTCTTTTTTAAATCTCCTCATTCTTTGTGCAAGGCTCCTCATAATGATATGGCCTGATAGCACCTAATAGGGCCATTATGGGAGGGTCTTTGTCTTTCTCAGGTGTGAAATGCCATACATATTAATGAGAGATCACGCTTCCTCGCATAAAGCTTTCTCAAACAAAACACGTCATACACATTCTAAAAGACTTTGTTGACTTATCTGAATGAGTAGTCAGGATGATTCTCACACAGTTTTGGAGCAAATATTCTAGACTATGTGATACAATTTTCAAAAGTCTTGTGAAGAAATAATCAATATGTGTTTTGTGGCCTTATAACAGAAACTTTTATTTTTAAGTTTTTCAATAACCATGCATAAATAACATTCTCTCAAAAATACAAACATGTACATACATGTTGCTCAAATATTATGGTAGCCCCGTTTGTGCTATATAGAGTGAATTTACACCGTTGCCATTAACATGTTTATAAATAACTGAAAAAAGCACAAATGTCAGTGCATGTCAAAACATCCCAAGGGCCCCAAAAACCCCTTGGTCCCCAGAGCAAATCCCCCAAATATCTCTGTTTGCTTTGAACTTTGAGCGCTGTAACTTTGCAGATGTTGTTCATGCTCAAACAGCAACATTACACACTAACTAAAGTTAGAAAAGTGAAATCGTGTTTTACCACCCCTTTAAAATCTTTCTGGGCAGTTTGGAGGCCCTTGTAGGCCCATCTGAACTTCCAGATGAGGTAATTTTCTATTTCTTTTCAAAAATTATTCTCTTCCCCTTCTAGGCTATATAACTGTCAGCTTTTCACTTCACCTTGACTCTATTGTGATTTATTGTAGTTTATACTTGTTTATGTATTACTTCCTCGGGTAATGGATTCCCTATTTTATATAATCAGCAGGGTAACCCAAACCTTTATAATACTCTCTCTCTCTCTCTCTCTCTCTCTCTCTCTCTCTCTCTCTCTCTCTCTCTCTCTCTCTCTCTCACACACACACACACACACACATATATACATACATATATACACACATATATACATCAAATATGGATATAACATCATTTATTGACTTAAACCACTTCTCTCCCTCAATTAGAGCCAGCCTGGGACAGAGCCCATGAATAGCCAGGCTATGCGCCTGATTTTGGAAGGCAGCTCCAGGGCCAGGAGCACTTATTTTCTAAAAGTAAGAGTTATGTGAATGTTTAAGGTTATTGTTCAGTGCTACAGAATACATTGGGTGTCAAGTTTATTTGTTTGTTCATGAATGTTTTCTTCATTTCCTGTCAGAAAAACATAAAAGGGACACACACTATAGCTAAAGTTCTCCTTGCTCAGTTCTCTTACGAGAGTATCTCTCGTACTGCGTAATATCTTACGCTACGGGGAAAACCTCTTTTCCACGAGATATTGAAGCCAAAAATTATCCTTAATTTTGAATTAATGTAAAACACGTTGCGACAGCATGCAGACATAGGCAAGGCAGCTTCGCGTGCCTATTGGCTGACCTGTGGCAACAGCAGCAGCCTATTGAGAGAGGATAGGCGGAATACGCCAGAATAGGCGTGGCCTTAGCCTATAAATATAGCTCGACTAGGCTGATACAACTGATTTTCCTCTCTTCAGCGAAGCTCACGCATCGCTGGATCCGGAGTGAGAAGCCGCGCCGTCTGACTGTAAGACTTCTGCAGGACGAGCCTTCGAGCCTGAAGTCGCTGGCCTTCACCTCGCCGCCTTCAGCCGCCGTACCTGCTACGCTTTCCGGCGTTATATCCTTTTCACTGCTAAGAGTGTGTGTTCGCCGCTGCGACTCACACTCTCGCTGTTTACTCTCCTAAAAGAGCTGCGTCTTTTTCAAGATGCAAAGTTCCTGCGGCTCGTGCCGTGCCACACTCAGCGACAGGGACCGTCATGTCATCTGCGTTTCCTGCCTGGGTGAGGATCACGCAGCTCTCGCTCTCGTCGACGGCGGATGCCCTCACTGTGAGCTGATGCCTATGGTGACTCTGAGGACTCGCCTGGCATCCTTTTCAGAGCCTGCACTTCAGCCGCTGTAGCGCCGCGTCGTAAAAAGCGCCGTGCTCAGCGCGGCCCCGAGCCTTCCCCTGCCCGCCAAAGCTCGCCGGTTCGCCCGCCAGCTTCGCCGGCATCGCTCGAGTCACTCATGCCGCTTCCGCCATTGAGGTCAATGAAACAGCTGAAGTTTGTTCCATCCTGGCGTCAGATAGTGAGGATTGGGCGAGCTCCGTGGACCTCCCCCCCACTATCCGCGTGTCTTCTGGGAAACGGGCTGGCATTGAGTCTGAGTTGACGCGTCTGCTCTCTCAAGCCGTCGACAACCTCGGCCTCGACTGGGAGGCGCCCGCGCAGCCCGCGCGCAACCGGCTGGACGGATGCTTCCTCCAGAAGGACCACGCGCCGTCAACATCCAGACCCACGCCTTTTCTTCCTGAGCTTCACGAAGAAGTCGCGAGGTCTTGGAATGCCCCCTTCTCGGCCAGGATGCGTAACTCTGTCTCGGCTGCATTCTCCACTGTGGACGGTGCGAAAGATAGAGGGTACCTTTCTCTTCCTCCGGTGGAAGCAGCGGTAGCGTCCCATCTTTGCCCGCCGTCCAGCAGACGGCGTTGCCATCAAAAGCCTGCCGAGTGACGTCAGCCATGCACCGCCGCCGGGCAAGCTGTGTCAGCACTGCACACAATGGCCATCCTGCAGATCTTCCAGGCCGACCTTCTCCGTAGATGGGACGAGGAAGGTGCGGAATCGATCAGCATAGTGGATTTAAGGAGCGCTACGGACCTGGCTCTACGCGCTTCAAAATCTGCTGCACAGGCTGTTGGGCGGAACATGGCCTCTCTCACCGTGGCTGAGAGACACTTGTGGCTAACATTGTCTGAGATGACGGATTCGGAGCATGCGGTGTTTCTCGACGCGCCCATTTCGTCAGCTGGCCTCTTCGGATCTGCCGTCAAAGACTTTGCGGACAGATTCCAAGAGGTTCAAAAGACATCACAGGCGATGAAGCACTTCCTCCCGAAGCGCTCTAGCTCCGCAGCAGGTCGCTCAAAACAGCCGTCTGCCCGGAGCTCCCAGCCACAGCCTGCACCACCCGCCGCCACTTCTCAGCGCCGCCAGGCCCGAGAACAGAGACCGCGCTCTCGCTCTGCCGGACGCCGCCCCCCTCAGCGCGGGCCCTGGCCGAGGATCGAGATCAAGCCCGAGGTCCCAAAGCCTTCCTAGCCTTCCTAGGAAAGTGACGGTGTTCAAATCCCGCTGTGGCCGGATTTTCACCGAAACGTTTCGCTCGTCCAGCTCCATGCGATGTGACTGTTCCAGTGTATTTAGCAGCCAACAAGCCGGTTCACTTGCCCGCTTGCCTGCACACAAAAGCCGTTTTTACAGCTGCCCAGATAAATCAAATAAAGAGTGTATTTTCTGGTGTTTCGGCCACGGCCGATGGTGTTATGAGTGTTGTAAGAATGCCCACGTCTCAGTGCCCATTCCCACACACAGACACAGCCCGCCACAGTTCAGGGCTAGCACAAATAAAATCGACTCATGTCGATTGTGCAAAAAATGTAGTGAATGTGCCCACGACACAATGCCCACAAACACTACACGATGCGTGTCCCACGGTTTCTGTAAAAACGAAACCAGCACACATTCAGTCAGCACAAGCCGACGGTGTTCACAGTGCAGTGAGTGTGCCCGCTGTCCCGCGCCCACATTCCCTCACAGACACGCTCAACCCCACGGTGTTTGTCCCGCTCATTCTCTCTCCACAACCTGTCATAGAGAACAGCTGAACAGAGTGCTTGTGAAGCGCCAGTTCAGAATGCTGACAACCAGGAAAATCCTTGCGCAAGTTCGCCAGGAGGACTGGTTTATGTCAATAGATCTGAAAGACGCCTATTTCCAAATACAAATAGCGTCGCGTCACAGGCGATTCTTGAGATTCGCCTTCGAGGGCCAGGCATATCAATACACAGTCCTGCCGTTCGGCCTGTCCTTATCACCCCGTACATTTACGAAGTGCATGGACGCGGCTCTCGCACCCCTGAGACTTCAGGGCATGCGAGTCTTGAACTACCTGGATGATTGGCTGATACTAGCTCGATCACACTCAGAGCTAATAGAACACAGAACCACATTACTCGAGCATCTCGAGAATCTGGGTCTCACAGTCAATTGGGCGAAGAGTTTGCTGTTTCCCAGCCAGAAAATTTTCTGGGAACAGTGCTGGACTCGCTATCTATGACAGCGCGTCTGTCGCCGGAGCGCGGACTGGGCATTCAGCGCGCCGCGAAATCCTTCCGCCGCGGCTCTATAGTCCCGCTCAAAAGGTTTCAGAGAATGCTGGGCCTCATGGCCTCAGCATCTTCAGTACTTCAGCTGGGCCTGCTTCGCACGCGCCCACTGCAGTTTTGGCTGAAAGCGCGAGTTCCACCCCGGGCATGGACCTCTGGTCTGTTTCGCCTCAAGGTCGACATAGAATGCGTTTCGGCTCTGGAACCTTGGAAAATAGCCGACTGGTATCAGTCTGGCGTGAGTCTGGGGAATCCCTTGAGTGTGAAGGTGGTGTCCACGGACGCCTCCGCCTCGGGATGGGGAGCGCTGCTCGAGGGCAGACCGTTCTTTGGCCAGTGGTCAGAACGGGAGAAGCTTCTACACATAAACTATCTAGAACTGTTGGCAGTCGACAATGCGCTACGGTGCTTTTGTCCCCAGATAAAAGGTCACCACGTCTTGGTCCGGTCGGACAACAAGTCAGTGGTGGCATACATAAATCGCCAGGGCGGCGTCAGGTCCAGAAACATTTACAGGCTGACGGAACTCCTCCTGGTCTGGGCTCAGCACAACCTGCTTTCACTGAAAGCAGCACATGTGCCTGGTCGCCTGAATCTGGGACCAGACAGTCTGTCCAGAAACAATGTCCCAGCAGGGGAATGGTCGCTGCACCCGCAGACGATCCAACTGCTGTGGGAGACATTCGGCAGAGCGCAGGTGGACCTGTTCGCGTCCCAGGAGAACGTTCACTGCCCGAACTTTTTCTCCAAGAGCAGGGATGCGCTGGCCCACGTCTGGCCCCGCTGCCCCCTCTATGCTTTTCCCCCCGTCTCGCTCCTGCCTCAAGTGCTGGAACGAATCAGGGAAAATGGATGCCCAGTGCTGCTCGTGGCCCCGCTCTGGATGAACCAGATTTGGTTCCCAGCCCTAATGCGGCTGACCAGCACTGCCCCGTGGCCTATACCGGTGAGGAGGGCAGAACCCCATCCACGCTCAAAGTATACGTGGCGGCCATAGCGGCGTTTGCAAAATCGACGTCTGGCCAGTCACTGGGGAAAAACGACCTGGTCGTGCGATTCCTCAGGGGAGCTCGGAGGCTGAATCCTCCCAGACCTCCCTCAGTCCCTGTGTGGGACCTTTCTACGGTTTTGGATGCCATGAAAGGTGCCCCATTTGAGACAATCCACTTGTCTGACATGAAACATCTGTCTTTCAAGACGGTGTTCCTTTTGGCTCTCGCTTCAGTGAAGCGCATAGGGGACTTACAAGCGCTCTCAGTGAGCGCATCATGTATGGATTTTGGGCCTAATGACTCAAAAGTCATACTCAAAACAAGGCACGGGTACGTGCCAAAATCCCTCAACACACCGTTCAGGGCCCAGGTTATTTCCCTGTGCGCCCTCCCGGTTCATGATGAGGAGGAGGATGCGAGTCTCCTTTACCCCGTCAGGGCACTGAGAGCTTATGTATCCCGCTCGTCTGTATTCAGACAGACCGAGCAGCTCTTCGTTTTGTTTGGCGGACGCTCCAAGGGACTGGCCGCATCAAAACAGAGCCTATCCAGATGGATAGTCGATGCCATAGCGCTGGCTTACACTTCTAAGGGCCTGCAGTGTCCTTTGGGTGTCAGAGCGCACTCCACGAGAGGCGTGGCCTCGTCGTGGGCGTGGTCTAGCTGGATTTCCTTGCAAGATATCTGTATGGCGGCAGGCTGGGCCTCGCCGTCTACATTTATAAGGTTTTATAACCTAGAGGTTCCCGCCTTACAGGCCAAGCTGCTGTCGGTCTAGAAATTCATTACTATCTGCCCCGCTGCGCCGGCGTAGAATGCTGAGTTTTTTGCTTGTGCATCGCTCACTGATCGATAGAACAGCTCCATGGGTGTTGAATAACCCGTACTAATACCCAGTTCCGGCTGAACACGTTTACCCCGGCTGCGTGAAACACTGTTAACATAACTAGCTCCTATGGGATGCTTTTTTATGGGGAATGATGCTTGCAGCCTCTCTTCTCCGACTCTCTGTGAGTCTATGGTGATTATGCACTATATGAGCCCCGGGCTACTGCCCTTGGGACTTTGGTGTCGGATCCCAGTATGCGCGGCGTTTTGCATAGTGTTCCCCATAGCGTAAGATATTACGCAGTACGAGAGATTCTCTCGTAAGAGAACGTACTCGGTTACTAACGTAACCTCGGTTCTCTCTAGAGAGGGAACGAGTACTGCCATGCATACTACAGCTCTGGTTCGCTTCGGCGATGAAAACCAGTTGTATCAGCCTAGTCGAGCTATATTTATAGGCCAAGGCCACGCCTATTCTGGCGGGACATGACGTAATGGGCGCGAAGCGCCCCCATTGGGTATCACGTCACGCAGGGCCTCTCTCGATAGGCTGCTGCTGTTGCCACAGGTCAGCCAATAGGCACGCGAAGCTGCCTTGCCTATGTCTGCATGCTGTCGCAGCGCGTTTTACATTAATTCAAAATTAAGGATAATTTTTGGCTTCAATATCTCGTGGAAAAGAGGTTTTGCCCGTAGCGTAAGATATTACGCAGTACTCGTTCCCTCTCTAGAGAGAACCGAGGTTACGTTACTAACCGAGTACGTTATCTTGGTTCTGGTTCTCAAAACCCCCAACATTGTTGCACCTTCATGGATGAGACATGCAAATAACTACGGTAGTTCAAAGATTATTCAATCTTCATCGAATTTTATATAATCAACGAACTCTTCAACTTTCTATATTATCTGTCAAAATAAATAATCTAAACCATACTATCATACAGGGGCGGTTTCTTCATTAGGGCGATTGGGCGACGCACCACCAAAGTGTAAAAGGGACTTTTTCAATCACATTCACAATCTCATTCACCACAGAGTTACGCTAGCCGTCACTGTACCTCTGGATATAGTCCAATCAGCGTCATGTCACGTTCTGTGGAGTAACGCCTCTTTTTGGGCGATTTCACTCTGGCTGAGAATCGCCCAGTGTGTTCCCATAGACTTACATTCAAAGATGTTTTTTTTCTGAACTGCAGGCACTGCGATGCATTCTCTATGGGTTCCGGGAGGGCTCGCACTAACGCGCTTACGTCATCATACGTATCCTTAACTTGTGCAGCGATTGGTGGGAACAAACATACACTATTAAAAATCTTTAAGATTAAGTGACAAATAATATTTGAAAACAATTTTGAATTTGAACAACAAGAAAAAATGAAACACTACTTTAATATCTTTATCAAATGTAATAAAAAAAAATAAAAAAAAAAGAGAACGAGAGTGAGAGAGACTGTTGGGACATCTCGCAAGTTGAGGCCAGTTGAACTTGAACAACCGTCATGGCGAACGCAGTTAATTCTATCGTGTCATTAAAAGAAATACCATTCAGCCGTCGTAGTAATCAGGACCAGAGTCAGGTGTTCAGGGACCAGAGCTCATTTCAGGAGCAGGAGCAAGTAGCAACAGGAACAACAAGATCTAGGAGGGCCTTGGGAGAAGAAGACAAGCAGAGGCTGTCTAAAGAGGTATTTATTGCTGACCATTTAAATACTCGAGTGTTGGAAAATCTCACTTTGTTTTTACAATCAGTTTAGGAAAGGATGGTAGCAGTCTTTTTTACTCCTAGCATTGTATTTTGAAATTTGTACATTCCATTCGAACACCAACACAATCTTTATCCTACACGTCAACGATTCAGTCAACAATATTATTTGTCGCCACCTAGTGGAATCTTTAATAAAATAAACTATCTGAGTGGATTGAAAATGCATTTACTGGCCAAAAACCCTTGTCAAACTCCATTTGAGCTTGAATTTTGGTAAAATGTTAATTAATGTAACAACACACGCACAAATCATCGCTGTCAGACGGAAGCCTTGTATGTCCAAAACTGTTACTTTTCAGGAAACGAAAGAAAACCTGTTTTAAGTTGATTCCTGCACATCTCAAAACCTAAAGTTAAATCTATTAAAAAGTCAGCATGTGATAAAGTTGATCTGAAACATTTGCCCCCCCCTGAGAGATTTTGCAGGAGCCGCCACTGCTATCATACCTAAATTTAAAAGAGGAAAACCAATCTCTTTTGAATCCCTATGTGCAAGAATGTGAACAAGGCGCAAGTCAACAGCATACATTATATATGCCAGAATCTAAAATTAGTTATTTTATGGATTTAAAAATTATCCATTTTTGTTTGTCCTTTACAAATTAATGCAAAATTACCACCTATCTTCTAGTACAAATGCACAGTGCTCACATGCTAAATGTCTCTTTTCTTATACACAGTGCACACTTTTGTAGTAAATTGTGCACACGTGATTGTTGCATAAAGATTATAATTGAATTTTATCCATAATCTTTACAAGGACAGGTAACGTTAACCCTCAAATGTGTTTGCATTACAATAATGCGGTACAGGTACTCTAACAAAACTGACAGAATCTATTTACATATTGTAAATGTTTACTATAACTTATGGGAGGATCTGGGGGTGTTTTGTTTATGTCAACTTAAACTATTTGTATTATTGTTGTTTTTAAATTAATTCGCGTTTTGCATAAATAACTACTTCTTCAGCTCTTGGATGTTAAACACCACTGGGTGAGATAATTTGAATTGTAGGTTTGTCAAAAGAAAAATCATCTGTATTTTAAAACACTGCTTTTTCTTAAAGGGGTGGTAAAGTATGATTTCACTTTTCTAACTTTAGCTAGTGTGAAATGTTGCTGTTTGAGCATAAACAACATCTGCAAAGTTACAACACTCAAAGTTCAAAGCAAAGAGAGATATTTCCTTTTAAAGAAAAGGACTACAAAAAACGGCTGGTAGGGACAATTTTTTTATTTTATATATATATATATTTTTTTTTATTATTGCTCAAACGTAAACAACAGTATACAAAGTATACAAAACATACAACTTAATATTACCCTTGCCCGGGGGATAGGCATCACATACATTCAAACAAATTGTAAGTTATACAAATATTTCTAGTTTTCATAGCCTTTTTGTTCGATGAACCACTAATTAATTTTATATATGATAACATATCACAATGAAAATGTTTAAAGGCCGGCTTTTGTTTTATATATTTGCATTTGTGGATATAGAATTTAGCTTGCACAATTAATAAATTTATAATAAAGAACATATCTTCTTTACTTTGTTTTCTAAAAAAAAAAAAAATACAACATTTTCCCACTTCAAAGTAAAGTCCTTGTAAAGTTCTTTCATAATAAAGCTGCAGAAGTCCTTCCAGAAGGTTGTGGAGTGTGTGCAGATCCAAAAAAGGTGCTGGGTGGTCTCAGGGTGATTTCGGCAAAAAGAACAGTTCACATCAATGTCCCTTTTGAATTTCATCATATAGTGGTTAGCAGGGTAGTACTTATGGATACTTTTAAAAGAAATTTCTTTGACCTTGTTTGTAACAAAAAAATTATTGGGAATTGTCCATACTTTTTTCCAGTTAATATAATTTACAAAAGAATTCCAGTATGAAACAACATGTGGGACAGATATCACTTCTTTCTGAAACAAAGACCGTACATATTTATTGTGATATATGCACTTAATATGCCTGCGCACTAGAGGGCGCTCTAGCTCACCTCCTTTGTATGTTGTGTTGAACATGAAGAAGACTGAGTTCCCGAGTAAACAGAAATGAATCAACACGGCAATCGTCTCCGCTTCTCATTGTGTTATATAAAGATAAAGATATAACATTTTGGCGACGAGGAAAATCCTTATTGAACCCATACTGCAGATCTGATGCATGTAGTGAACTTGTAGAACGACACCCGACGAAATGCCCAGAGGAAAAGAAAGTCTGAAAAGAGATCTCCAAAATGTTTCATTTATTTCTCCTAGACAACTTTGAGATCCATATGACACCAAACTGAGACAAAAGTTTATTTCTCCTGTGTCTCAGGCTTTTCTCTGGAGCAATAAGATTCACTAAATCTCAATTTAGTCTCCTTTTAAGTTTCAGAAGAGGTCTCAACAAGCTCTAATATAATGCTCAGAGTTTCACAACTTCTGTGTCTCTTTGTGATCTCAGACAGAGAAATCAGAGAGTTCTCTCCATGAACTCAATATACTCTCATCCCAGCTTCAATTCATACATCTCATGCTAAACTCAGATAGAGCAAAGGAAGAGATTTCCACAAGTGCTCAATGAATTCTCAGACTTGGTTGTTTCATATCATTTGATTAATCCACATGATTTTTTTAATATAATGTATTACTGTATGAATAAATTAATTGTAAATCTTTTATTTTAGGCTGCAAAGACCCTCTTTTATATTATTTTCTATAAATGATTTGAAATATTTCACTGCATGTAATTCAGTAAAATAATTTTAACCACACAAAACACATTGTAAAATAAAAACAGTAATTTATTGGTAACTTGAGAGCAAAGAAATTACAATTTCAACATTTCAGATGTATCAAAGTTTAACTGCCCAAAACTCATATCATTAATAAATGTAATGTTGTATATTCAGATGCATTTTCTCATGTTAGCCCCAAAGTGACCTTTTTGTATGACAATAGATTTGCCCATATAAAACAGTTGAGATGGCATCACAGTATAAACTATTTGTCCATCAACATATTTTACATTTTCAGTAAGGATTTTCAACTAGTTGGAAAAATCATGGGCTCTTATGTTCAAAATAAGATAATATCTTTGACTTAATATCTTTAGTCCCTTTCAAGTTTGTTAGGGAAATTTGCAGCAAACACAATACCAGGCATTGAGGACAAATCAATGAACATCAACTTGCCCAAAATACTTTCAAGTCCAACCACTGTCTTTCTCACAGGAACTTCCAGGAGGCTAACAATATGGAAACACGTTCCACCTGTCAAAGTATCTTGTAGAAGATTTATGCTTGCAACTGCAAATTCATTCAAAAATGCAAGTTTTATCTCATTCTGACCTTCATTGGGTTCTTTGTAGGTGTTAGGGATTCTGCAAGATATAGGACCCAGACGCAAATGAGCAGACAAGGTTTTTATTAACAGGACTGAAGACTTGAGACAGCAGGAAGTGAAGTGTGAATCACAGTAAAAACAGTAGGGCAAGGTAGACGACAACGACAGGCAGGATGGATGACCACTGAGACAGTCAGTAAGATGGCGATGACGTGAGTGCAATAGAGACCGCTCTGAAGGGAAGACCAGGCAGGAACACTAGGAACATGCAGCTTCATGTAGATCTCAGATGTAGGTCTAGTCTTGCCACCAGGTAGAGGCTCATAGAACCAGAAGCTCGACACAGGGGATAGCTGCACCAGTCACGCAGCTGAGAGTCAGTGGCCAGGGAACTCAGGATACAGGACAGAAACACACAACATTCAAGACAAGACAGACAAGGCAACGATTAAGATAAGCAAAACTAAACCGACAAGATCAATGAAAAGAGAAACAAAAAGTAGAGAAATAAATATATAAAAAGCAAACTAATGAAAACTACTAAGACAAAAAACTGGAGTAACTAAAGAGAAGCAAGACTTCCACTCGAAAGGGAAAAGAAGAACTAACCAAAATAACTAAAGAATATAATTCTAAACAAAAGAAAACTAACTAGATTACCAAGCACAAGTGCTAAAGCTTAAGCAAAACAGTAACAACAATAACAAACCAGCGTAAGCACTAGGATTAATTTTAAGATCACAAACCAGAAAACACTGCAATGTGCATACTCACAACACACAACGAACCAGCAAAGACATGAGGGAAAGAGGCACAATATGAAGGGACCAGAGCACATGAGGATCAGGTGAGCACAATTAACAAAACGAGGACAAGACGTGGACTAAACAAGGGGGCGTGGTAACAGGAAACGAGGCGGGACATGAGGAGCACATGGAAAACACAGACCAAGACAGAGCCATGTGCTCAAACACAAGACAAACACAGAAACATGAAACCACAACAAAACAGACAAGGCTGCCAGGGCAGAACCCTGACAGTAGGAACACAATAATTTAATCTGTCCATATTTGATCTGCGCACCATCACAAAATAACACTGTGTAATTGTTTCGTCTTTTGGTTTTGACATACTGCTGGGAAGTGTAAATTATTTTCCCTATTTGAGCTCTGTTATATGCCTTGACGACATTACTATGTAAAGCCTGACCAAGAAACTGTTCCAGAAGAAAAATATCATCAGTTTCAAGACATCTATTGAATGATGCCCCTAACATGACCACAATATTGACAACATTACTTGGTTGATAACTGCTATTTGTCATTCTGGCCAAAAACTCAGTAGTTACTATGTTCAGCTTTATGTTTTGTGTGATGCTAGGGAGAGATTGTATAGTCTTTACAGCATTTACCATTTGGGCAGGTATATTCTGGGTTCCATGTATAAGACGGAGCAAGTACCCATTTTTGTCTTCAAAGTGGAAGCAAGAGTGTGTCCACAGAGGTCCAAGAGCTCTCACACTATCAGCTAAATGGACAAGTAAGTGCAAATTGGCTGTCATGTATCGCTCACCATAGAGTCCACTCATTTGAGAACAGAAATTCCAGAGTAGTTTCTCAGCATGATCTATTTGAGTAGGGGTTATTGACTCCATCAGAAGAATAAAGGTTGCTTCACTAAGGAGCAGGAAATGGTTGTAGTACAGTCCTGCAAGAATGCCCCGGAATACAACTGGCCCGAAAAACAGTAAAATGTACCGATACTCAGATGCTTTAAAGAACATCCTGTGAGAAGACACAGAACGAGGGAATCGAATCATAAATGGTGGCCTTATTTCTTTGATTGATCTGACCATACTGAATGCACATCGAGAGAACTCTGTGGAAAACCACAAAAACATCAATAGACGCATTACTCCCAGTAGTACAGAATGCAGGTAGTCTATACCTGTGCCCAAGACCAAATCATAGCTTGTTAGTCTGCTGAGAAACGTAGGTCCCTTCACCCCACGAACAACGCTGTTGGAATCATAGGCCATCTTAGCATAATCTACAAACCCCTTGTGAGTACGAGGCGGGCCTTTTGGATCTGTCTTCTGGAAAGGAAAGGCATGGACATGACCTCTCTCTCCAGTCTTCACTGTTTGACCTGGCTGTTCACACTTTAGACACCCAAAATGTCCATTGAATTGAACAGTATTAAGTACCAAAGCTTTTGCAGGCAAATCGCAGGTTCCTGCAATGGTAAAGGCTTTGCATATGAAAGGTTCTTGAGCTCCTGCAAACTGAAGAGAAATTCCTTCTCTTTCAATTTTGTTCAGAGTGACACACAGTGGTTCAAGGAATGTCAACATTGACGGCTTTGAATCCCCAAACCAAACACCTGCAAATATCATGTTTTCTCGTTTCGTGCGTTCAACAAAATTTAACTTGTTTATGACACAATAAAAAGGCCAAACAGAAAACTTTGAAGACTTAAAAATAGGTATGCCGTCTGTGTTAGGCCCATTGCAAGTAGTACATTTCTGATCGTTTTTTCCGTCATATATTTCTTCAATACTGTCATGACACTTTTTATGTCTATTAAACCTGAACTTAAGTTTTTCTTCAAAACCTTCCTGAGCAAACAATCTCTTCAGTTGTGCTTCAATGGGAACCTCAATGAAATAGGAGGTTTACCCCTCCATCAACACATTGGCTTCACAGGTTTTACACAGGGTGTCTGTACTCTCAACAATCATGAAGCATGAGCTACAATATTTGTGCAAAAGCAGAGAGGAGGGATCATCAAAAAACTGTTTAAATTTGTGTACATTTTTAAGACACTCAGTCTGTGTATCAGAGGGGCAGTGCAGAGATATTAATGTAAGCAAATCACTGAGAGCTTTTCCTGTTATTTTGTGTCTGTTTGCAAAAGTCATTATGAGGAGAAGACTCTCTGCAACAGAAATTGGTGCATTTCTGTACAGTGGATGATCTACAGTGTTTGTAGAGCTTTCGAGTTCTGTTCCCTCCTCTTGGTTAAGCTCAAAACTGTCTTCAAATGATAGGTCATCATCAATTGAAAAGTCTTCATCAAATAACGCATTGTCATCTAAAGTCCCTTCTTCAACAAATTCAGGTAGGTGCTCAGGAAATGTATCCATGTAAATAGGCTGTTCAGGCTCTGATTCAACATTAAGACCAGAGTGATGCATCTCACTTGTGTGTCCATAGCACTGGGATGAATGGTTGGCGTAATGGATGTTACACACATTTGTGTTTGAAGAGTCTTCCAAATTAGCAGATCTGGTCACTTGCTCAGTGCTGCAATCATCTGACATCCAGTTTGTTGCTTCTAGAAAAAAAAAAAATCAATTGATTAATTTGCTTTTACTTGATTGGTGAATTTATGGCTTACTAGTCTCAACATGTTTATTTTTCATTATACTTATGCTAAACACATTACTAATTAATTACTAGACTATTAAAGTGTTATAATAATCACCTGAGCTGTCAGTAAGCCCTTGACAACCCAAGTGAGGTTTGAAGGTCTCACTTCAGTAACAGTGTTTTATTGGACACATTAACTTTTATTTGAATTAACGCTCCAGTCGATCAAAATTTAAAGCTTTGCAACATGCGATTTCCACAGAATAAATAAACTACATGCCATCTTGGAGACTGAAGGAAATGGAGTTAGTTGTTTTACATTTTTGCACATGTTTTACCTCTATTTTCCTGTCCTTGTGTGTCCTGCAGAAAACTGAGAATGATAATACATTAAGCATATTTAACACTCGCATGCAAATTTATAAGGCATACCTAGGTTACAACGATGCAGTATATACTGTAGGAAATCCTGCTATAAATTCTCCCCTCATGGGGATTAAAATATTAACATTTTATTGGATCTGTTTAAAAGAGGTGATTATTTACTTGGATGGCCATTTTGAAAACTGTACTTTGTAGTGCTGAACACTACTAGGTCAGACATGTTCTTAATATTTTGCTAATCCCACATATAAAGGTGATCTTAACAGACTGTCATTTCAAACAAATATTTTATTGTTATATAAAATTATTGAGGAACATTGTCAGAACCAATGGAGCTGATGAAATGTAGCTGAGTAAAGAACATAGCAGCTAAATGTTTTTTTATATATATAAATTACCTGAAAGTCACACTTCAGTAAAAGGGAAGTTGTTAAAATATAACTTTGGTAAAAGCTAGTTAACCACATGAAAAAGACTTAGTAGAAGTATTAAAGTATATGATATCACAGTAAATGTACTTCAGTTTCAAAAGTGTAAGTAAATTACATAATATTTACATGTATGGGTTGGTTGATTATGTCCTGGCCAATTATCAGATTTGTTATTGACCTGAATCAGTTAAGTCATTCATGTAAATTAATCTAAAAATGTGCTGTTTTGACTCTGAAGCTTCATGTAATCTGTAAAGCAAATGGAAACTATAGTTATCAGATAAATGTAGTGTAGTAAACATTAAAATATTATTTTTCCCTAAAATGTAGTGGAGTGGAAATATCAAGTGGCAAGTTAAGTACCAACACCTCAAATGGTACGTAAATACAGAACTTGGGTGACTGTGCTTATATTCAATCACTGCAGATGACAATATAAAAACAATAAAATGTAAATTTCCCAACCTTTCTTCTGTATCTTTTGCAAGTATTTTGCTGGCTCTTCACCTTTCTCCTCCAGCGTGAGTTGTACTTCTGCGCCATTTTTTTTTTTTTTTAATATATGTAGCTCCAACTGTATAATACACACACACACACAAAAATATAGAAGATGCTCTTCTTTGATGATGGTGGTATAGACAGTGCAGTCTAATACACAGTGTTAAATAGTGTTACACCTACCCCCCCTACTATCAAATGTTAACCTCTATGGAAGAGCAATATTGACTGGTGTCGGGGGCTGCAGGGAAAATAACCTGTGGTTGACAGAAAAAAAAGGTACAGATAGTTCATAAAAGGGCACAAAATATATTAAATTTATTCAGACTAAAAAGGGTTACATTAAATGAATAATTATACACACGTGCAACCTTTCCTATTAAATAGAAATTGATTAACATAAAGTTGACTAAATTATGATCATAATGAAAATGATCGCAGTTGTAACATTTATTAGCTGGTACAGAATGCACAAGTGAAAACTCTTGGCATGTGACAATCACTTATTTTACTAACCATTTCATTATTAGGGTTTCATAAGGTTATTGTAGTAAATGAAAACAAAATTATATGACACTGAAATGGGCGTGTAAGAACTATTTCAGTTAACTGAAATAAAAATAAAACTTGATTTTTTGAATGTAAAAATAAAAAATCAAGTACTAAAAGATAATGTGTTGTACATTTACAAAGCTCACAAAAACCTTAAATTACAAAGAAAACACTAAGTTTATTCTATTATTAAAAAGTCACTGTATCCACTCACCGCTTATAGATGCTGCACTGCCACCTTTGTTTTCTTTTTTGAGCTTCAGTTGGCGCAAAAACACTGTGAACCTTGAACCTTGTAGATGATGCAGCCCTAACGTCAGCATTAGAAGAGAGCGCCATCAGTCACAAATGCTGCTTCGTCATTGGTTAATTCACAGTGGAGGGGCGCTGCTGAATCAACGAGGTTAAGGCGCGCGTTAGTTAACGTATGAGTTGCAGGCAGGCGGAATGGAGGAAAAAACAGTTGCAGGACTCAAAAGAAGGTAAGCAACATGTTTTTTTAAAACAGAATTTGGGTACATTTTAAATGGCAAGTGTATCCGGGTTCTGATACTCTCTGAAGAAACTGGTCGTATTTTGTAGCAAATAGTTGGCTTGCTAGGAAGGCCATACTGCCCTACAAAGCAAAAAGGCAGTAACTACGCAGAGTGCAGAACTGAGAAAAATGACAAGTTATCCTGTCATCCTGTTATCCTGTTGTTACTGATTGATATGTACAAAGAATAAGCTAATATAAAGTAACAAAACCTACAACTACTTAGGCTGGATGACAGGATAACATTAAAGTCATTTTTCTCAGTTCTGCACTCTGCGTAGTTACTGCCTTTTTGCTTTGTAGGGCAGAATAGCTTTCTGCAATAAACATCTTTATGTAAAAAAAAAATATATTTCTACATTCAGCGAGGTCTATACATTCTTGAAGTTACATAAATTGTGTATGATTGGAAAAATTTGATCTCGTGCAGTGAGACCCCAATAATTAAATGTGTACTTTTGTTTAATTTACAGAATGAGTGCAGCTAATACAAAACTGCCCAAAAGAGCGCGAAACCCTCCGAAAAAGATGAGTTTGTATGAACCAGACAGCTCCCCCAGAGATAACCAAGATGGTAATTGAGTTATTTTACTATACTACGGCTTAGCTAATTTTGTTAAGTATTAAAACTGGTTTAAGTGGTTATTTTTAACGTACTTTGGACACTTTACTAACCAAAATATTCGTCAGTATTTGGTCTCCTAGAATTTTTATAAATACTGTATATTGGTAGCTGGCACAATATTGATTATAGCCTACAGGAATTTTTAATGGAATGTCATGAAAAAGGAGTGCAACTTATTTGTACATTTTAGTGACTGAATTTTGCGAATCTTCTCAAAATTTAAGGGATAAAATAATTTGTATAGGAATTGCAGCTCAAAGTTCTTTACAAAAAAATATTCCTGCGCCATACTCTTCATAGACAATGTGTAAAATAAATAAATAAATAAACAAATAAAATGTGTGATAATTAAGTTGGCTTGTGAAAGCCAACTTACTGAAATCCTATTTAAACGTATTATTAGTGGTGCTTGCCATAGGCAAAGCAACACTAGTGTTCTTCTGTATACTTATTATTAGTGTGAATGCTTCAAGCATTCACACTATCGAAATCCAAATCTTTATTATTATTCCGTATTCTTCCGTGGTTGCTTTCTTCTCCTCTCTACTTTGTGCTACAAAAACCATTCAATTATCAAAATGTTCAGCTTTTAAATTACTTGTGTGCTATTACTTTTCTTTTTGATGTGACTTTCAGATTTCTTAAAAATTAATATTAAAAACCATAAAAATCCCATTGACTTTCATTGCAACATGTTCAAATTGAGCCAAGACTACGGTGGCCCAGTAGTGTACAACACAAAAAACTCAAATCTAAACTCCCTGAAGCCCTAGACTCAATTAAACTACCATTCTATATGTACTAATGAACTTATCTATCTATCTATCTATCTATCTATCTATCTATCTATCTATCTATCTATCTATCTATCTATCTATCTATCTATCTATCTATCTATCTATCTATCTATCTATCTATCTAACTAATCTATCTTTCTTTCTTTCTATCTAATCTCTTTCTTTCTAACTAATCTATCTTTCTAACTAATCTATCTTTCTTTCTTTCTAACTAATCTATCTATCTTTCTTTCTAACTAATCTTTCTTTCTTTCATTCTTTCTTTCTTTCTTTTTTCTACCTAATCTTTCTTTCTTTCTTCCTAATCTTTCTTTCTACCTAATCTATATTTCTTTCTTTCTTTCTCTCTCTCTTTCTCTCTACCTAATCTTTCTTTCTTTCTTTCTTTCTAATCTTTCTTTCTTTCTTTCTCTTTCTTTCTAATCTTTCTTTCTTTCTAACTAATCTATCTTTCTTTCTTTCGAAGTAATCTATCTATCTTTCTTTCTTTCTAACGAATCTATCTTTTTTCTTTCTCTCTAACTAATCCATTTTTCTTTCTTTCTAACTAATCCATCTTTCTTTCTTTCTAACTAATCCTTCTTTATTTTTCTTTCTTTCTTTTTCTTTCTTTTTTTCTACCTAATATTTCTTTCTCTTTCTACCTAATCTTTCTTTCTACCTAATCTATCTATCTTTCTTTCTTTCTTTCTTTCTTTCTTTCTTTCTTTCTTTCTTTCTTTCTTTCTTTCTTTCTTTCTTTCTTTCTCTTTCTACCTAATCTTTCTTTCTACCTAATCTATCTTTCTTTCTTTCTATCTAATCTATCTTTCTTTCTAACTAATCTATCTTTCTAACTAATCTATCTTTCTTTCTAACTAATCTATCTATCTTTCTTTCTTTCTAACTAATCTTTCTTTCTTTCTTTCTTTCTTTCTTTCTTTCTTTCTTTCTTTCTTTCTTTCTTTCTTTCTTTCTCTTTCTACCTAATCTTTCTTTCTACCTAATCTATCTTTCTTTCTTTCTATCTAATCTATCTTTCTTTCTAACTAATCTATCTTTCTAACTAATCTATCTTTCTTTCTAACTAATCTATCTATCTTTCTTTCTTTCTAACTAATCTTTCTTTCTTTCTTTCTTTCTTTCTTTCTTTCTTTCTATCTTTCTTTTTTCTACCTAATCTTTCTTTCTTTCATTCTTTCTTTCTTTCTTTTTTCTACCTAATCTTTCTTTCTTTCTTCCTAATCTTTCTTTCTACCTAATCTATCTTTCTTTCTTTCTCTCTCTCTTTCTCTCTACCTAATCTTTCTTTCTTTCTTTCTTTCTTTCTTTCTTACTTTCTAATCTTTCTTTCTTTCTTTCTTTCTTTCTTTCTCTTTCTTTCTAATCTTTCTTTCTTTCTAACTAATCTATCTTTCTTTCTTTCGAACTAATCTATCTATCTTTCTTTCTTTCTAACGAATCTATCTTTTTTCTTTCTCTCTAACTAATCCATTTTTCTTTCTTTCTAACTAATCCATATTTCTTTCTTTCTAACTAATCCTTCTTTATTTTTCTTTCTTTATTTTTCTTTCTTTTTTTCTACCTAATATTTCTTTCTCTTTCTACCTAATCTTTCTTTCTACCTAATCTATCTTTCTTTCTTTCTTTCTTTCTTTCTTTCTTTCTTTCTTTCTTTCTTTCTTTCTTTCTACCTAATCTTTCTTTCTACCTAATCTATCTTTCTTTCTTTCTTTCTTTCTATCTAATCTATCTTTCTTTCTAACTAATCTATCTTTCTTTCTTTCTAACTAATCTATCTATCTTTCTTTCTTTCTAACTAATCTTTCTTTCTTTCTTTCTTTTTTTCTACCTAATCTTTCTTTCTTTCTTTCTTTCTTTCTTACTTTCTAACTAATCTATCTTTCTTTCTTTCGAACTAATCTTTCTTTCTTTCTTTCTTCTACCTAATCTTTCTTTCTTTCTTTCTAATCTTTCTTTCTTTCTTTCTAACTAATCTATCTTTCTTTCTTTCGAACTAATCTATCTATCTTTCTTTCTAACGAATCTATCTTTTTTCTTTCTCTCTAACTAATCCATCTTTCTTTATTTCTAACGAATCCATCTCTCTTTCTTTCTAACTAATCCTTCTTTATTTTTCTTTCTTTCTTTCTTTTTTATACCTAATCTTTCTTTCTTTCTCTTTCTACCTAATCTTTCTTTCTTTCTACCTAATCTTTCTTTCTACCTAATCTTTCTTTCTTTCTTTCTTTCTTTCTTTCTTTCTTTCTTTCTTTCTTTCTTTCTTTCTTTCTTTCTTTCTTTCTTTCTTTCTTTCTTTCTTTCTTTCTTTCTCTTTCTACCTAATCTTTCTTTCTACCTAATCTATCTTTCTTTCTTTCTATCTAATCTATCTTTCTTTCTAACTAATCTATCTTTCTAACTAATCTATCTTTCTTTCTTTCTAACTAATCTATCTATCTTTCTTTCTTTCTAACTAATCTTTCTTTCTCTTTCTTTCTTTCTAACTAATCTATCTATCTTTCTTTCTTTCTAACTAATCTTTCTTTCTCTTTCTTTCTTTCTACCTAATCTATCTTTCTTTCTTTCTTTCTCTCTATCTCTACCCAATCTTTCTTTCTTTCTACCTAATCTATCTTTCTTTCTTTCTTTCTCTCTCTCTTTCTCTCTACCTAATCTTTCTTTCTTTCTGACTACCATTAAAAGAGATCAAAGGGAAATCTCAGGATATAAGTGTCATAGAAACATGAGGGTGGGCTCGTTTGACTCGGGCCAGCAAACAGCCAATCCTGAATCACCTCAACACTTACTGGCCACGCCCTAGCAACCATTGTTGAGCACCTTAGCAACCAAAATCCAAAGAGGGATATCTTCCATTCTGAATGTCACAGAGGCATGGGAGTTGGTTTATATCATTTATACTTACAAGCAGCCTTTGGAGTTTCATGATTGGCAGCTGCCAAGCCACTCCCTAGCAACCAAACAGAGTACCCTAGCAACCATTTTGCAAGTCCTATATCTCTGCATCAAAACATCGTATAGAGATGGGGGTTGGTTTATACATTCACATTGACTTTGGAGCTTCATGATTGGCAGCTGCCAAGCCACTCCCTAGCAACCAAACAGAGTACCCTAGCAATCGTTTTGCAAGACCTATATCTCTGCATCAAAACATCGTATAGAGATGGGGGTTGGTTTATATAATTCACACTGACAATCAGCCTTTGGAGCTTTATGATTGGCAGCTGCCAAGCCACTCCCTAGCAACCAAAGAGAGTACCCTAGCAACCATTTTGCAAGACCTATATCTCTGCATCAGAACATCGTATAGAGATGGAGGTTGGCTCTTTTGACTCATGCTAGCAAACAGGACTTCCAACATGCTACACATGCTAGCTGTGAATAGCTACATGCTAATGGCGATTAGGTAAGTGCTAAATCATGCCAAGAAATGTTAAGAATACCCTATCAACTGCCTAGCAACGCCCTAGCAACCACCCAGAATTCCCTAGCAACCACCCAGAACACCCTAGCAACCGCCTAGCAACACCCTAGCAACCATCCAGAATACCTTAGCAACCGCCTAGCAACCACCCAGAACACCCTAGCAACCACCTAGCAACACCATAGCAACCATCCAGAATAACTTAGCAACCGCCTAGCAACCACCCAGAACACCCTAGAAACCGCCTAGCAACTACCCAGAACACCTTAGCAACCGCCTAGCAACCACCCAGAACACCCTAGCAACCACCTAGCAACACCCTAGCAACCATCCAGAATACCTTAGCAACCAGCTAGCAACACCCTAGCAACCACCCAGAATACCCTAGCAACCACCTAGCAACCGCCTATCAACCACCCAGAACACCCTAGCAACCACCCAGAACACCCTAGCAACCGCCTATCAACAACCTAGCAACCATCCAGAATACCTTAGCAACCACCTAGCAACACCATAGCAACCACCCAGAACAGCCTAGCAACCACCTATCAACAACCTAGCAACCATCCAGAATACCTTAGCAACACCATAGCAACCACCCAGAATACCCTAGCAACCGCCTAGCAACGCCCTAGCAACCAATCTTTCTCTCTTTCTTTCTACCTAATCTTTCTTTCTACCTAATATATCTTTCTTTATTTCTTTCTCTCTCTCTTTCTCTCTACCTAATCTTTATTTCTTTCTAATCTTTCTTTCTTTTTTTTCTAACTAATCTATCTTTCTTTATTTCTTTCTAACTAATCTATCTATCTTTCTTTCTAACGAATCTATATTTTTTCTTTCTAACTAATCTATCTATCTTTCTTTCTTTCTAACTAATCTATCTTCCTTTCTCTCTAACTAATCCATCTTTCTTTCTAACTAATCCATCTTTCTTTCTAACAAATCCTTCTTTATTTTTCTTTCTTTCTTTCTTGCATTTCAGTTAAGCATTTCAAGCATTCACACGCATGTTCCGCAGGAAATGCAATTTTTCTAGTTATTATTAGTGGTGCTTGCCAAAGGCAAGGCAACACTAGTGTTATCTTGCAAAAATTATTCCACACAAAGTTTGGCGCGTAACTCGTCCCACACCGTTTATCACAGACCTCTGAGTGAGGCGTCAAATCGACCGGCTCATTGAGGAGAGGTGTGCTATGACTTTTCTAAGCGATCGGGTGTACGATGTTCGCACAGCGGACGAAAAAGCGGCCAAAAAAATCCCATTGACTTAACATTGCGGAATGTTCAGAAATTCAAATCCCAACTGTCACTTTCACACACACCCACAGAAAAGGGCCTGACAGCCCTGCGTTTCTCTCCCTCTCTCTCCCTCAGAGGATTTATTTTATCAAGCAGCCAATAAGTAATGGCCTAAAATCTTAATAGCCACACCATAGCAACCAGTTACAGCACCCTAGCAACCGTGGGCGATAGTGCCATAATAAATAACTCTATAAAAACTCTATAAAAACTCCTTTTAAAAACTCCATAGTAATCATCTGTTAAAAAATACACGCCGACATCACAGACCCCTGATTGAGGCGTCAAATTGTGTGGATTATTGAGGAGAGGTGCGCTGTGACTTTTCTTACCGATCGGGGGTACGGTGTTTGCCCCAGGGGCAAATCATTGGGTAAAAAAAATCCCATAGACTTAACATTGCCACAAACTTTGACGACTCGTAGCACTGACCAATGATTTCTCAGAAACTTGTAATTTACCACATTTGAAGAGGCTGGCAGGCTCTGTAAGAAGATACCTCACAATGGGGTAAAAGTTGCACCCCTGGGGGGCAGGAGCTGCTCAAATTTGCCCCATTGACTTACTATGGTGTAGGACGGCCCATTGCATAGGGATTTTGTATTGAACATAGCTCTGGATCACAGTGTCATAGAGACAAGGGACGGGCTCATTTTTCTCAGATGACCAATCAGTCTCTCAGGATTATTGTGAAGCTATTAAGCCACGCCCTAGCAACCATTTAGAGCACCTTAGCAACAAGTCCCATAGACTTCCATTGAAAGAGGTCAAAAGAATATCTCCGGATAGAAGTGTCATAGAAACACAAGGGTGGTCTCGTTTGACTCGGGGCAGCACACAGCCAATCATGAATCCCCTCAACACTTCCTAGCCCCTCCCTAGCAACCATTGTCGAGCACCTTAGCAACTAAAATCTATAGAGGGATATCTTCCATTCTGAATGTCTCAGAGGCATGGGAGATGGTTTATATCATTCATACTGACAAGCAACCTTTGGACTTTGATGACTGGCAGCTGCCAAGCCATTCCCTAGCAACCAAACAGATTACCCTAGCAACCATTTTGCAAGACCTATATCTCTGCATCAGAACATCGTATAGAGATGTGGTTTGGCTCTTTGACTCATGCTAGCAAACAGGGCTTCCAACATGCTACACATGCTAGCTGTGAATAGCTACATGCTAATAGCGATTAGGTAGTGCTAAATCATGCCAAGAAAGTGTTAAGAACTCCAATAGTAACCATCTGTGACAACTACCAACCACCTAGTAACACCATAGCAACCACCCAGAATACCTTAGCAACCACCTAGCAACGTCCTAGCAACCACCCAGAATACCCTAGCAACCGCCTAGCAACACCATAGCAACCACCCAGAATACCCTAGCAACCGCCTAGCAACCACCCAGAACACCCTAGCAACCGCCTAGCAACCACCCAGAACACCCTAGAAACCGCCTAGCAACCACCCAGAAAACCCTAGCAACCGCCTAGCAACGCCATAGCAACCACCCAGAATACCCTAGCAACCACCTAGCAACACCATAGCAACCACCCAGAACACCCTAGCAACGCCCAAGCAACCACCACTAATACCCTAGCAACTGCCTAGCAACGCCCTAGCAACCACCCAGAATACCCTAGCAACCGCCTAGCAACACCATAGCAACCACCCAGAATACCCTAGCAACCACCTTTAGTGATCAGAGCATTACGGACCAGTTTTTCAACTCGCAAAAGTGGTCCCTTTTTTCAACTCTATCCACACAAAAAATACATCACATCGTTCACAAAGGCCTTGTCTCGCTCATGGTCAGGTCATTTCGCCCATACAACCTATAGTTTTGTCTCTAGGGAGGTTTGTTTGAGGCCAAGTATCAGCGATTTTGGCCTCTGTCTAAATAGGAAAGCTGATTGCACAGGTGATGTTGATTAGACAAGATCAAAGGGAGACACACATAATTGCTATCTATCATTGCATAATCTATCTATCTATCTATCTATCTATCTATCTATCTATCTATCTATCTATCTTTACCTTTCTTTTTTTGTTCTCCTTTACTTCTCTACCTCTGTCTCTTTCTCTACCCCTTTATTTACCTCTGTCTACTTCTCTACCTCTCTAATTAAACTCTTTAGTTTTCTACAATTTTTTTTATCTTTTTTTGCATTTCAGCTTATTAATGCATTTGAATTAAGCTTTTTTTGCATTTTTGCTCTGTTTTGCAGTTGTTTGTGCATCTCAGCTTGTTTAGCAATATTTTGCAGTTGTTTGTGCATTTCATTTAAGCATTTCAAGCATTCACACGCATGTTCTGCAGGAAATGCAATTTTTCTAGTTAGTGTGAATGCTTCAAGCATTCACACTATTGAAATCCAAATCTTTATTATTATTCCGTATTCTTCCGTGGTCGCTTTCTTCTCCTCTCTACTTTGTGCTACAAAAACCATTCAACTATCAAAATGTTCAGCTTTTAAATGACTTGTGTGCTATTACTTTTCTTTTTGATGTGACTTTCAGATTTCTTAAAAATTAATATTAAAAACCATAAAAATCCCATTGACTTTCATTGCAACATGTTCAAATTGAGCCAAGACTACGGTGGCCCAGTAGTGTACAACACAAAAACTCAAATCTAGTCTAATCTATCTTTCATTCTTTTTATCTAATCTATCTTTCTTTCTAAATAATCTATCTTTCTAACAAATCTATCTTTCTTTCTAACTAATCTATCTTTCTTTCTTTCTAACTAATCTTTCTTTCTTTCTAACTAATCTTTCTTTCATTCTTTCTTTCTTTCTTTCTAACTAATCTATCTTTCTTTCTTTCGAACTAATCTATCTTTCTTTCTTTCGAACTAATCTATCTATCTTTCTTTCTTTCTAACGAATCTATCTTTTTTCTTTCTAACTAATCTATCTATCTTTCTTTCTAACTAATCTATCTTTCTTTCTTTCTCTCTAACTAATCCATCTTTCTTTCTTTCTAACTAATCCATCTTTCTTTCTTTCTAACTAATCCTTCTTTATCTTTCTTTCTTTCTTTCTTTCTTTCTTTCTTTCTTTCTTTCTTTCTTTCTTTCTTTCTTTCTTTCTTTCTTTCTTTCTTTCTTCTACCTAATCTTTCTTTCTTTCTCTTTCTACCTAATCTTTTTCTACCTAATCTATCTTTCTTTCTTTCTTTCTTTCTTTATTTGTTTCTTTCTTTCTTTCTTTCTTTCTTTCTTTCTTTCTTTCTTTCTTTCTTTCTTTCTTTCTTTCTTTCTTTCTTTCTTTCTTTCTTTCTTTCTTTCTTTCTCTTTCTACCTAATCTGTCTTTCTACCTAATCTATCTTTCTTTCTTTCTAACTAATCTATCTTTCTTTCTTTCTAACTAATCTATCTATCTTTCTTTCTAACTAATCTTTCTTTCTTTCTTTCTTTCTTTCTTTCTTTCTTTCTTTCTTTCTTTCTTTCTTTCTTTCTTTCTTTCATTTTCTACCTAATCTTTCTTTCTTTCTTCCTAATCTTTCTTTCTACCTAATCTATCTTTCTTTCTTTCTTTCTCTCTATCTTTCTCTCTTCCCAATCTTTCTTTCTTTTTCTTTCTTTCTTTCTTTCTTTCTTTCTTTCTTTCTTTCTTTCTTTCTTTCTTTCTTTCTTTCTTTCTAATCTTTCTTTCTTTCTAACTAATCTATCTTTCTTTCTTTCTTTCTAACTAATCTATCTATCTTTCTTTCTAACGAATCTATCTTTCTTTCTTTCTCTCTAACTAATCCATATTTCTTTCTTTCTAACTAATCCATCTTTCTTTCTTTCTAACTAATCCTTCTTTATTTTTCTTTCTTTCTTTCTTTTTTTCTACCTAATCTTTCTTTCTTTCTTTCTTTCTTTCTTTCTTTCTTTCTTTCTTTCTCTACCTAATCTTTCTTTGTTTCTACCTAATCTTTCTTTCTACCTAATCTATCTTTCTTTCTTTCTTTCTTTCTTTCTTTCTTTCTTTCTTTCTTTCTTTCTTTCTTTCTTTCTTTCTTTCTTTCTATCTTTCTTTCTTTTTTGCATTTCAGCTTATTAATGCATTTGAATTAAGCTTTTTTTGCATTTTTGCTCTGTTTTGCAGTTGTTTGTGCATCTCAGCTTGTTTAGCAATATTTTGCAGTTGTTTGTGCATTTCATTTAAGCATTTCAAGCATTCACACGCATGTTCTGCAGGAAATGCAATTTTTCTAGTTAGTGTGAATGCTTCAAGCATTCACACTATTGAAATCCAAATCTTTATTATTATTCCGTATTCTTCCGTGGTCGCTTTCTTCTCCTCTCTACTTTGTGCTACAAAAACCATTCAACTATCAAAATGTTCAGCTTTTAAATGACTTGTGTGCTATTACTTTTCTTTTTGATGTGACTTTCAGATTTCTTAAAAATTAATATTAAAAACCATAAAAATCCCATTGACTTTCATTGCAACATGTTCAAATTGAGCCAAGACTACGGTGGCCCAGTAGTGTACAACACAAAAACTCAAATCTAGTCTAATCTATCTTTCATTCTTTTTATCTAATCTATCTTTCTTTCTAAATAATCTATCTTTCTAACAAATCTATCTTTCTTTCTAACTAATCTATCTTTCTTTCTTTCTAACTAATCTTTCTTTCTTTCTAACTAATCTTTCTTTCATTCTTTCTTTCTTTCTTTCTAACTAATCTATCTTTCTTTCTTTCGAACTAATCTATCTTTCTTTCTTTCGAACTAATCTATCTATCTTTCTTTCTTTCTAACGAATCTATCTTTTTTCTTTCTAACTAATCTATCTATCTTTCTTTCTAACTAATCTATCTTTCTTTCTTTCTCTCTAACTAATCCATCTTTCTTTCTTTCTAACTAATCCATCTTTCTTTCTTTCTAACTAATCCTTCTTTATCTTTCTTTCTTTCTTTCTTTCTTTCTTTCTTTCTTTCTTTCTTTCTTTCTTTCTTTCTTTCTTTCTTTCTTTCTTTCTTCTACCTAATCTTTCTTTCTTTCTCTTTCTACCTAATCTTTTTCTACCTAATCTATCTTTCTTTCTTTCTTTCTTTCTTTATTTGTTTCTTTCTTTCTTTCTTTCTTTCTTTCTTTCTTTCTTTCTTTCTTTCTTTCTTTCTTTCTTTCTTTCTTTCTTTCTTTCTTTCTCTTTCTACCTAATCTGTCTTTCTACCTAATCTATCTTTCTTTCTTTCTAACTAATCTATCTTTCTTTCTTTCTAACTAATCTATCTATCTTTCTTTCTAACTAATCTTTCTTTCTTTCTTTCTTTCTTTCTTTCTTTCTTTCTTTCTTTCTTTCTTTCTTTCTTTCTTTCATTTTCTACCTAATCTTTCTTTCTTTCTTCCTAATCTTTCTTTCTACCTAATCTATCTTTCTTTCTTTCTTTCTCTCTATCTTTCTCTCTTCCCAATCTTTCTTTCTTTTTCTTTCTTTCTTTCTTTCTTTCTTTCTTTCTTTCTTTCTTTCTTTCTTTCTTTCTTTCTTTCTTTCTAATCTTTCTTTCTTTCTAACTAATCTATCTTTCTTTCTTTCTTTCTAACTAATCTATCTATCTTTCTTTCTAACGAATCTATCTTTCTTTCTTTCTCTCTAACTAATCCATATTTCTTTCTTTCTAACTAATCCATCTTTCTTTCTTTCTAACTAATCCTTCTTTATTTTTCTTTCTTTCTTTCTTTTTTTCTACCTAATCTTTCTTTCTTTCTTTCTTTCTTTCTTTCTTTCTTTCTTTCTTTCTCTACCTAATCTTTCTTTGTTTCTACCTAATCTTTCTTTCTACCTAATCTATCTTTCTTTCTTTCTTTCTTTCTTTCTTTCTTTCTTTCTTTCTTTCTTTCTTTCTTTCTTTCTTTCTTTCTATCTTTCTTTCTTTCTTTCTTTCTTTCTTTCTTTCTTTCTTTCTTTCTTTCTTTCTACCTAATCTTTCTTTCTACCTAATCTATATTTCTTTCTCTCCTTCTTTCTCTCTACCTAACTTCTTTCTTTCTTTCTTTCTTTCTTTCTTTCTTTCTTTCTTTCTTTCTTTCTTTCTTTCTTTCTTTCTTTCTTTCTTTCTTTCTTTCTTTCTTTCTATTTCTACCTAATCTTTCTTTCTAACTAATCCTTCTTTATTTTTCTTTCTTTCTTTCTTTTTTATACCTAATCTTTCTTTCTTTCTCTTTCTACCTAATCTTTCTTTCTTTCTACCTAATCTTTCTTTCTACCTAATCTTTCTTTCTTTCTTTCTTTCTTTCTTTCTTTCTTTCTTTCTTTCTTTCTTTCTTTCTTTCTTTCTTTCTTTCTTTCTTTCTTTCTTTCTCTTTCTACCTAATCTTTCTTTCTACCTAATCTATCTTTCTTTCTTTCTATCTAATCTATCTTTCTTTCTAACTAATCTATCTTTCTAACTAATCTATCTTTCTTTCTTTCTAACTAATCTATCTATCTTTCTTTCTTTCTAACTAATCTTTCTTTCTCTTTCTTTCTTTCTAACTAATCTATCTATCTTTCTTTCTTTCTAACTAATCTTTCTTTCTCTTTCTTTCTTTCTACCTAATCTATCTTTCTTTCTTTCTTTCTCTCTATCTCTACCCAATCTTTCTTTCTTTCTTTCTTTCTTTCTTTCTTTCTTTCTTTCTTTCTTTATTTTTTCTACCTAATCTTTCTTTCTTTATTTCTTTCTTTCTTTCTCTACCTAATCTTTCTTTCTTTCTACCTAATCTTTCTTTCTACCTAATCTATCTTTCTTTCTTTCTTTCTCTCTCTCTTTCTCTCTACCTAATCTTTCTTTCTTTCTGACTACCATTAAAAGAGATCAAAGGGAAATCTCAGGATATAAGTGTCATAGAAACATGAGGGTGGGCTCGTTTGACTCGGGCCAGCAAACAGCCAATCCTGAATCACCTCAACACTTACTGGCCACGCCCTAGCAACCATTGTTGAGCACCTTAGCAACCAAAATCCAAAGAGGGATATCTTCCATTCTGAATGTCACAGAGGCATGGGAGTTGGTTTATATCATTTATACTTACAAGCAGCCTTTGGAGTTTCATGATTGGCAGCTGCCAAGCCACTCCCTAGCAACCAAACAGAGTACCCTAGCAACCATTTTGCAAGTCCTATATCTCTGCATCAAAACATCGTATAGAGATGGGGGTTGGTTTATACATTCACATTGACTTTGGAGCTTCATGATTGGCAGCTGCCAAGCCACTCCCTAGCAACCAAACAGAGTACCCTAGCAATCGTTTTGCAAGACCTATATCTCTGCATCAAAACATCGTATAGAGATGGGGGTTGGTTTATATAATTCACACTGACAATCAGCCTTTGGAGCTTTATGATTGGCAGCTGCCAAGCCACTCCCTAGCAACCAAAGAGAGTACCCTAGCAACCATTTTGCAAGACCTATATCTCTGCATCAGAACATCGTATAGAGATGGAGGTTGGCTCTTTTGACTCATGCTAGCAAACAGGACTACCAACATGCTACACATGCTAGCTGTGAATAGCTACATGCTAATGGCGATTAGGTAAGTGCTAAATCATGCCAAGAAATGTTAAGAATACCCTATCAACTGCCTAGCAACGCCCTAGCAACCACCCAGAATTCCCTAGCAACCACCCAGAACACCCTAGCAACCGCCTAGCAACACCCTAGCAACCATCCAGAATACCTTAGCAACCGCCTAGCAACCACCCAGAACACCATAGCAACCACCTAGCAACACCATAGCAACCATCCAGAATAACTTAGCAACCGCCTAGCAACCACCCAGAACACCCTAGAAACCGCCTAGCAACTACCCAGAACACCTTAGCAACCGCCTAGCAACCACCCAGAACACCCTAGCAACCACCTAGCAACACCCTAGCAACCATCCAGAATACCTTAGCAACCAGCTAGCAACACCCTAGCAACCACCCAGAATACCCTAGCAACCACCTAGCAACCGCCTATCAACCACCCAGAACACCCTAGCAACCACCCAGAACACCCTAGCAACCGCCTATCAACAACCTAGCAACCATCCAGAATACCTTAGCAACCACCTAGCAACACCATAGCAACCACCCAGAACAGCCTAGCAACCACCTATCAACAACCTAGCAACCATCCAGAATACCTTAGCAACACCATAGCAACTACCCAGAATACCCTAGCAACCGCCTAGCAACGCCCTAGCAACCAATCTTTCTCTCTTTCTTTCTACCTAATCTTTCTTTCTACCTAATCTATCTTTCTTTATTTCTTTCTCTCTCTCTTTCTCTCTACCTAATCTTTCTTTCTTTCTAATCTTTCTTTCTTTTTTTTCTAACTAATCTATCTTTCTTTATTTCTTTCTAACTAATCTATCTATCTTTCTTTCTAACGAATCTATATTTTTTCTTTCTAACTAATCTATCTATCTTTCTTTCTTTCTAACTAATCTATCTTCCTTTCTCTCTAACTAATCCATCTTTATTTCTAACTAATCCATCTTTCTTTCTAACAAATCCTTCTTTATTTTTCTTTCTTTCTTTCTTGCATTTCAGTTAAGCATTTCAAGCATTCACACGCATGTTCCGCAGGAAATGCAATTTTTCTAGTTATTATTAGTGGTGCTTGCCAAAGGCAAGGCAACACTAGTGTTATCTTGCAAAAATTATTCCACACAAAGTTTGGCGCGTAACTCGTCCCACACCGTTTATCACAGACCTCTGAGTGAGGCGTCAAATCGACCGGCTCATTGAGGAGAGGTGTGCTATGACTTTTCTAAGCGATCGGGTGTACGATGTTCGCACAGCGGATGAAAAAGCGGCCAAAAAAATCCCATTGACTTAACATTGCGGAATGTTCAGAAATTCAAATCCCAACTGTCACTTTCACACACACCCACAGAAAAGGGCCTGACAGCCCTGCGTTTCTCTCCCTCTCTCTCTCCCTCAGAGGATTTATTTTATCAAGCAGCCAATAAGTAATGGCCTTAAATCTTAATAGCCACACCATAGCAACCAGTTACAGCACCCTAGCAACCGTGGGCGATAGGCACGAGGCCACAGGCCTCGTGCCATAATAAATAACTCTATAAAAACTCTATAAAAACTCCTTTTAAAAACTCCATAGTAATCATATGTTAAAAAATACACGCCGACATCACAGACCCCTGATTGAGGCGTCAAATTGTGCGGATTATTGAGGAGAGGTGCGCTGTGACTTTTCTTACCGATCGGGGGTACGGTGTTTGCCCCAGGGGCAAATCATTGGGTAAAAAAAATCCCATAGACTTAACATTGCCACAAACTTTGACGACTCGTAGCACTGACCAATGATTTCTCAGAAACTTGTAATTTACCACATTTGAAGAGGCTGGCAGGCTCTGTAAGAAGATACCTCACAATGGGGTAAAAGTTGCACCCCTGGGGGGCAGGAGCTGCTCAAATTTGCCCCATTGACTTACTATGGTGTAGGACGGCCCATTGCATAGGGATTTTGTATTGAACATAGCTCTGGATCACAGTGTCATAGAGACAAGGGACGGGCTCATTTTTCTCAGATGACCAATCAGTCTCTCAGGATTATTGTGAAGCTATTAAGCCACGCCCTAGCAACCATTTAGAGCACCTTAGCAACAAGTCCCATAGACTTCCATTGAAAGAGGTCAAAAGAATATCTCCGGATAGAAGTGTCATAGAAACACAAGGGTGGTCTCGTTTGACTCGGGGCAGCACACAGCCAATCATGAATCCCCTCAACACTTCCTAGCCCCTCCCTAGCAACCATTGTCGAGCACCTTAGCAACTAAAATCTATAGAGGGATATCTTCCATTCTGAATGTCTCAGAGGCATGGGAGATGGTTTATATCATTCATACTGACAAGCAACCTTTGGACTTTGATGACTGGCAGCTGCCAAGCCATTCCCTAGCAATCAAACAGATTACCCTAGCAACCATTTTGCAAGACCTATATCTCTGCATCAGAACATCGTATAGAGATGTGGTTTGGCTCTTTGACTCATGCTAGCAAACAGGGCTTCCAACATGCTACACATGCTAGCTGTGAATAGCTACATGCTAATAGTGATTAGGTAGTGCTAAATCATGCCAAGAAAGTGTTAAGAACTCCAATAGTAACCATCTGTGACAACTACCAACCACCTAGTAACACCATAGCAACCACCCAGAATACCTTAGCAACCACCTAGCAACGTCCTAGCAACCACCCAGAATACCCTAGCAACCGCCTAGCAACACCATAGCAACCACCCAGAATACCCTAGCAACCGCCTAGCAACCACCCAGAACACCCTAGCAACCGCCTAGCAACCACCCAGAACACCCTAGCAACCGCCTAGCAACCACCCAGAATACCCTAGCAACCGCCTAGCAACGCCATAGCAACCACCCAGAATACCCTAGCAACCACCTAGCAACACCATAGCAACCACCCAGAACACCCTAGCAACGCCCAAGCAACCACCACTAATACCCTAGCAACTGCCTAGCAACGCCCTAGCAACCACCCAGAATACCCTAGCAACCGCCTAGCAACACCATAGCAACCACCCAGAATACCCTAGCAACCACCTTTAGTGATCAGAGCATTACGGACCAGTTTTTCAACTCGCAAAAGTGGTCCCTTTTTTCAACTCTATCCACACAAAAAATACATCACATCGTTCACAAAGGCCTTGTCTCGCTCATGGTCAGGTCATTTCGCCCATACAACCTATAGTTTTGTCTCTAGGGAGGTTTGTTTGAGGCCAAGTATCAGCGATTTTGGCCTCTGTCTAAATAGGAAAGCTGATTGCACAGGTGATGTTGATTAGACAAGATCAAAGGGAGACACACATAATTGCTCCTGTGTTCTGATTGGTGGACAGTCACTGAGCTCTTTTCTGAAGGAACTTTAATTAGTGAGAACTCCTGTTCTCCCTCCCTCTTCCCTCCTCTTCTCCTCCTTCCATCCTCTACTCCTCCTGTCCTCCTCTTCTCCCCTCCTTTCCTAATCTCTTCTTCTCCTTTCTACTCCTCCTTTTATCCTCTTCTATCTATCTGCCTGTCTAACTATTTGACTTTCTGTGTCCAAATTATCTATCTATCTATCTATCTATCTATCTATCTATCTATCTATCTATCTATCTATCTATCTATCTATCTATCTTTACCTTTCTTTTTTTGTTCTCCTTTACTTCTCTACCTCTGTCTCTTTCTCTACCCCTTTATTTACCTCTGTCTACTTCTCTACCTCTCTAATTAAACTCTTTAGTTTTCTACAATTTTTTTTTTATCTTTTTTTGCATTTCAGCTTATTAATGCATTTGAATTAAGCTTTTTTTGCATTTTTGCTCTGTTTTGCAGTTGTTTGTGCATCTCAGCTTGTTTAGCAATATTTTGCAGTTGTTTGTGCATTTCATTTAAGCATTTCAAGCATTCACACGCATGTTCTGCAGGAAATGCAATTTTTCTAGTTAGTGTGAATGCTTCAAGCATTCACACTATTGAAATCCAAATCTTTATTATTATTCCGTATTCTTCCGTGGTCGCTTTCTTCTCCTCTCTACTTTGTGCTACAAAAACCATTCAACTATCAAAATGTTCAGCTTTTAAATGACTTGTGTGCTATTACTTTTCTTTTTGATGTGACTTTCAGATTTCTTAAAAATTAATATTAAAAACCATAAAAATCCCATTGACTTTCATTGCAACATGTTCAAATTGAGCCAAGACTACGGTGGCCCAGTAGTGTACAACACAAAAACTCAAATCTAATCTAATCTATCTTTCTTTCTTTTTATCTAATCTATCTTTCTTTCTAAATAATCTATCTTTCTAACAAATCTATCTTTCTTTCTAACTAATCTATCTTTCTTTCTTTCTAACTAATCTTTCTTTCTTTCTAACTAATCTTTCTTTCATTCTTTCTTTCTTTCTTTCTTTCTTTCTTTCTTTCTTTCTTTCTTTTTTCTACCTAATCTTTCTTTCTTCCTTCCTAATCTTTCTACCTAATCTATCTTTCTTTCTTTCTTTCTCTCTCTCTTTCTCTCTACCTAATCTTTCTTTCTTTCTTTCTTTCTAATCTTTCTTTTTTTCTTTCTTTCTTTCTTTCTAACTAATCTATATTTCTTTCTTTCGAACTAATCTATCTTTCTTTCTTTCGAACTAATCTATCTATCTTTCTTTCTTTCTAACGAATCTATCTTTTTTCTTTCTAACTAATCTATCTATCTTTCTTTCTAACTAATCTATCTTTCTTTCTTTCTCTCTAACTAATCCATCTTTCTTTCTTTCTAACTAATCCATCTTTCTTTCTTTCTAACTAATCCTTCTTTATCTTTCTTTCTTTCTTTCTTTCTTTCTTCTACCTAATCTTTCTTTCTTTCTCTTTCTACCTAATCTTTTTCTACCTAATCTATCTTTCTTTCTTTCTTTCTTTCTTTCTTTCTTTCTTTCTTTCTTTCTTTCTTTCTTTCTTTATTTGTTTCTTTCTTTCTTTCTTTCTTTCTTTCTTTCTTTCTTTCTTTCTTTCTTTCTTTCTTTCTTTCTTTCTTTCTTTCTTTCTTTCTCTTTCTACCTAATCTGTCTTTCTACCTAATCTATCTTTCTTTCTTTCTAACTAATCTATCTTTCTTTCTTTCTAACTAATCTATCTATCTTTCTTTCTAACTAATCTTTCTTTCTTTCTTTCTTTCTTTCTTTCTTTCTTTCTTTCTTTCTTTCTTTCTTTCTTTCTTTCTTTCTTTCTTTCTTTCTTTCTTTCTTTCTATTTCTACCTAATCTTTCTTTCTAACTAATCCTTCTTTATTTTTCTTTCTTTCTTTCTTTTTTATACCTAATCTTTCTTTCTTTCTCTTTCTACCTAATCTTTCTTTCTTTCTACCTAATCTTTCTTTCTACCTAATCTTTCTTTCTTTCTTTCTTTCTTTCTTTCTTTCTTTCTTTCTTTCTTTCTTTCTTTCTTTCTTTCTTTCTTTCTTTCTTTCTTTCTTTCTCTTTCTACCTAATCTTTCTTTCTACCTAATCTATCTTTCTTTCTTTCTATCTAATCTATCTTTCTTTCTAACTAATCTATCTTTCTAACTAATCTATCTTTCTTTCTTTCTAACTAATCTATCTATCTTTCTTTCTTTCTAACTAATCTTTCTTTCTCTTTCTTTCTTTCTAACTAATCTATCTATCTTTCTTTCTTTCTAACTAATCTTTCTTTCTCTTTCTTTCTTTCTACCTAATCTATCTTTCTTTCTTTCTTTCTCTCTATCTCTACCCAATCTTTCTTTCTTTCTTTCTTTCTTTCTTTCTTTCTTTCTTTCTTTATTTTTTCTACCTAATCTTTCTTTCTTTATTTCTTTCTTTCTTTCTCTACCTAATCTTTCTTTCTTTCTACCTAATCTTTCTTTCTACCTAATCTATCTTTCTTTCTTTCTTTCTCTCTCTCTTTCTCTCTACCTAATCTTTCTTTCTTTCTGACTACCATTAAAAGAGATCAAAGGGAAATCTCAGGATATAAGTGTCATAGAAACATGAGGGTGGGCTCGTTTGACTCGGGCCAGCAAACAGCCAATCCTGAATCACCTCAACACTTACTGGCCACGCCCTAGCAACCATTGTTGAGCACCTTAGCAACCAAAATCCAAAGAGGGATATCTTCCATTCTGAATGTCACAGAGGCATGGGAGTTGGTTTATATCATTTATACTTACAAGCAGCCTTTGGAGTTTCATGATTGGCAGCTGCCAAGCCACTCCCTAGCAACCAAACAGAGTACCCTAGCAACCATTTTGCAAGTCCTATATCTCTGCATCAAAACATCGTATAGAGATGGGGGTTGGTTTATACATTCACATTGACTTTGGAGCTTCATGATTGGCAGCTGCCAAGCCACTCCCTAGCAACCAAACAGAGTACCCTAGCAATCGTTTTGCAAGACCTATATCTCTGCATCAAAACATCGTATAGAGATGGGGGTTGGTTTATATAATTCACACTGACAATCAGCCTTTGGAGCTTTATGATTGGCAGCTGCCAAGCCACTCCCTAGCAACCAAAGAGAGTACCCTAGCAACCATTTTGCAAGACCTATATCTCTGCATCAGAACATCGTATAGAGATGGAGGTTGGCTCTTTTGACTCATGCTAGCAAACAGGACTACCAACATGCTACACATGCTAGCTGTGAATAGCTACATGCTAATGGCGATTAGGTAAGTGCTAAATCATGCCAAGAAATGTTAAGAATACCCTATCAACTGCCTAGCAACGCCCTAGCAACCACCCAGAATTCCCTAGCAACCACCCAGAACACCCTAGCAACCGCCTAGCAACACCCTAGCAACCATCCAGAATACCTTAGCAACCGCCTAGCAACCACCCAGAACACCATAGCAACCACCTAGCAACACCATAGCAACCATCCAGAATAACTTAGCAACCGCCTAGCAACCACCCAGAACACCCTAGAAACCGCCTAGCAACTACCCAGAACACCTTAGCAACCGCCTAGCAACCACCCAGAACACCCTAGCAACCACCTAGCAACACCCTAGCAACCATCCAGAATACCTTAGCAACCAGCTAGCAACACCCTAGCAACCACCCAGAATACCCTAGCAACCACCTAGCAACCGCCTATCAACCACCCAGAACACCCTAGCAACCACCCAGAACACCCTAGCAACCGCCTATCAACAACCTAGCAACCATCCAGAATACCTTAGCAACCACCTAGCAACACCATAGCAACCACCCAGAACAGCCTAGCAACCACCTATCAACAACCTAGCAACCATCCAGAATACCTTAGCAACACCATAGCAACTACCCAGAATACCCTAGCAACCGCCTAGCAACGCCCTAGCAACCAATCTTTCTCTCTTTCTTTCTACCTAATCTTTCTTTCTACCTAATCTATCTTTCTTTATTTCTTTCTCTCTCTCTTTCTCTCTACCTAATCTTTCTTTCTTTCTAATCTTTCTTTCTTTTTTTTCTAACTAATCTATCTTTCTTTATTTCTTTCTAACTAATCTATCTATCTTTCTTTCTAACGAATCTATATTTTTTCTTTCTAACTAATCTATCTATCTTTCTTTCTTTCTAACTAATCTATCTTCCTTTCTCTCTAACTAATCCATCTTTATTTCTAACTAATCCATCTTTCTTTCTAACAAATCCTTCTTTATTTTTCTTTCTTTCTTTCTTGCATTTCAGTTAAGCATTTCAAGCATTCACACGCATGTTCCGCAGGAAATGCAATTTTTCTAGTTATTATTAGTGGTGCTTGCCAAAGGCAAGGCAACACTAGTGTTATCTTGCAAAAATTATTCCACACAAAGTTTGGCGCGTAACTCGTCCCACACCGTTTATCACAGACCTCTGAGTGAGGCGTCAAATCGACCGGCTCATTGAGGAGAGGTGTGCTATGACTTTTCTAAGCGATCGGGTGTACGATGTTCGCACAGCGGATGAAAAAGCGGCCAAAAAAATCCCATTGACTTAACATTGCGGAATGTTCAGAAATTCAAATCCCAACTGTCACTTTCACACACACCCACAGAAAAGGGCCTGACAGCCCTGCGTTTCTCTCCCTCTCTCTCTCCCTCAGAGGATTTATTTTATCAAGCAGCCAATAAGTAATGGCCTTAAATCTTAATAGCCACACCATAGCAACCAGTTACAGCACCCTAGCAACCGTGGGCGATAGGCACGAGGCCACAGGCCTCGTGCCATAATAAATAACTCTATAAAAACTCTATAAAAACTCCTTTTAAAAACTCCATAGTAATCATATGTTAAAAAATACACGCCGACATCACAGACCCCTGATTGAGGCGTCAAATTGTGCGGATTATTGAGGAGAGGTGCGCTGTGACTTTTCTTACCGATCGGGGGTACGGTGTTTGCCCCAGGGGCAAATCATTGGGTAAAAAAAATCCCATAGACTTAACATTGCCACAAACTTTGACGACTCGTAGCACTGACCAATGATTTCTCAGAAACTTGTAATTTACCACATTTGAAGAGGCTGGCAGGCTCTGTAAGAAGATACCTCACAATGGGGTAAAAGTTGCACCCCTGGGGGGCAGGAGCTGCTCAAATTTGCCCCATTGACTTACTATGGTGTAGGACGGCCCATTGCATAGGGATTTTGTATTGAACATAGCTCTGGATCACAGTGTCATAGAGACAAGGGACGGGCTCATTTTTCTCAGATGACCAATCAGTCTCTCAGGATTATTGTGAAGCTATTAAGCCACGCCCTAGCAACCATTTAGAGCACCTTAGCAACAAGTCCCATAGACTTCCATTGAAAGAGGTCAAAAGAATATCTCCGGATAGAAGTGTCATAGAAACACAAGGGTGGTCTCGTTTGACTCGGGGCAGCACACAGCCAATCATGAATCCCCTCAACACTTCCTAGCCCCTCCCTAGCAACCATTGTCGAGCACCTTAGCAACTAAAATCTATAGAGGGATATCTTCCATTCTGAATGTCTCAGAGGCATGGGAGATGGTTTATATCATTCATACTGACAAGCAACCTTTGGACTTTGATGACTGGCAGCTGCCAAGCCATTCCCTAGCAATCAAACAGATTACCCTAGCAACCATTTTGCAAGACCTATATCTCTGCATCAGAACATCGTATAGAGATGTGGTTTGGCTCTTTGACTCATGCTAGCAAACAGGGCTTCCAACATGCTACACATGCTAGCTGTGAATAGCTACATGCTAATAGTGATTAGGTAGTGCTAAATCATGCCAAGAAAGTGTTAAGAACTCCAATAGTAACCATCTGTGACAACTACCAACCACCTAGTAACACCATAGCAACCACCCAGAATACCTTAGCAACCACCTAGCAACGTCCTAGCAACCACCCAGAATACCCTAGCAACCGCCTAGCAACACCATAGCAACCACCCAGAATACCCTAGCAACCGCCTAGCAACCACCCAGAACACCCTAGCAACCGCCTAGCAACCACCCAGAACACCCTAGCAACCGCCTAGCAACCACCCAGAATACCCTAGCAACCGCCTAGCAACGCCATAGCAACCACCCAGAATACCCTAGCAACCACCTAGCAACACCATAGCAACCACCCAGAACACCCTAGCAACGCCCAAGCAACCACCACTAATACCCTAGCAACTGCCTAGCAACGCCCTAGCAACCACCCAGAATACCCTAGCAACCGCCTAGCAACACCATAGCAACCACCCAGAATACCCTAGCAACCACCTTTAGTGATCAGAGCATTACGGACCAGTTTTTCAACTCGCAAAAGTGGTCCCTTTTTTCAACTCTATCCACACAAAAAATACATCACATCGTTCACAAAGGCCTTGTCTCGCTCATGGTCAGGTCATTTCGCCCATACAACCTATAGTTTTGTCTCTAGGGAGGTTTGTTTGAGGCCAAGTATCAGCGATTTTGGCCTCTGTCTAAATAGGAAAGCTGATTGCACAGGTGATGTTGATTAGACAAGATCAAAGGGAGACACACATAATTGCTCCTGTGTTCTGATTGGTGGACAGTCACTGAGCTCTTTTCTGAAGGAACTTTAATTAGTGAGAACTCCTGTTCTCCCTCCCTCTTCCCTCCTCTTCTCCTCCTTCCATCCTCTACTCCTCCTGTCCTCCTCTTCTCCCCTCCTTTCCTAATCTCTTCTTCTCCTTTCTACTCCTCCTTTTATCCTCTTCTATCTATCTGCCTGTCTAACTATTTGACTTTCTGTGTCCAAATTATCTATCTATCTATCTATCTATCTATCTATCTATCTATCTATCTATCTATCTATCTATCTATCTATCTATCTATCTATCTATCTATCTATCTTTACCTTTCTTTTTTTGTTCTCCTTTACTTCTCTACCTCTGTCTCTTTCTCTACCCCTTTATTTACCTCTGTCTACTTCTCTACCTCTCTAATTAAACTCTTTAGTTTTCTACAATTTTTTTTTTATCTTTTTTTGCATTTCAGCTTATTAATGCATTTGAATTAAGCTTTTTTTGCATTTTTGCTCTGTTTTGCAGTTGTTTGTGCATCTCAGCTTGTTTAGCAATATTTTGCAGTTGTTTGTGCATTTCATTTAAGCATTTCAAGCATTCACACGCATGTTCTGCAGGAAATGCAATTTTTCTAGTTAGTGTGAATGCTTCAAGCATTCACACTATTGAAATCCAAATCTTTATTATTATTCCGTATTCTTCCGTGGTCGCTTTCTTCTCCTCTCTACTTTGTGCTACAAAAACCATTCAACTATCAAAATGTTCAGCTTTTAAATGACTTGTGTGCTATTACTTTTCTTTTTGATGTGACTTTCAGATTTCTTAAAAATTAATATTAAAAACCATAAAAATCCCATTGACTTTCATTGCAACATGTTCAAATTGAGCCAAGACTACGGTGGCCCAGTAGTGTACAACACAAAAACTCAAATCTAATCTAATCTATCTTTCTTTCTTTTTATCTAATCTATCTTTCTTTCTAAATAATCTATCTTTCTAACAAATCTATCTTTCTTTCTAACTAATCTATCTTTCTTTCTTTCTAACTAATCTTTCTTTCTTTCTAACTAATCTTTCTTTCATTCTTTCTTTCTTTCTTTCTTTCTTTCTTTCTTTCTTTCTTTCTTTCTTTCTTTTTTCTACCTAATCTTTCTTTCTTCCTTCCTAATCTTTCTACCTAATCTATCTTTCTTTCTTTCTTTCTCTCTCTCTTTCTCTCTACCTAATCTTTCTTTCTTTCTTTCTTTCTAATCTTTCTTTTTTTCTTTCTTTCTTTCTTTCTAACTAATCTATATTTCTTTCTTTCGAACTAATCTATCTTTCTTTCTTTCGAACTAATCTATCTATCTTTCTTTCTTTCTAACGAATCTATCTTTTTTCTTTCTAACTAATCTATCTATCTTTCTTTCTAACTAATCTATCTTTCTTTCTTTCTCTCTAACTAATCCATCTTTCTTTCTTTCTAACTAATCCATCTTTCTTTCTTTCTAACTAATCCTTCTTTATCTTTCTTTCTTTCTTTCTTTCTTTCTTCTACCTAATCTTTCTTTCTTTCTCTTTCTACCTAATCTTTTTCTACCTAATCTATCTTTCTTTCTTTCTTTCTTTCTTTCTTTCTTTCTTTCTTTATTTGTTTCTTTCTTTCTTTCTTTCTTTCTTTCTTTCTTTCTTTCTTTCTTTCTTTCTTTCTTTCTTTCTTTCTCTTTCTACCTAATCTGTCTTTCTACCTAATCTATCTTTCTTTCTTTCTAACTAATCTATCTTTCTTTCTTTCTAACTAATCTATCTATCTTTCTTTCTAACTAATCTTTCTTTCTTTCTTTCTTTCTTTCTTTCTTTCTTTCTTTCTTTCTTTCTTTCTTTCTTTCATTTTCTACCTAATCTTTCTTTCTTTCTTCCTAATCTTTCTTTCTACCTAATCTATCTTTCTTTCTTTCTTTCTCTCTATCTTTCTCTCTTCCCAATCTTTCTTTCTTTTTCTTTCTTTCTTTCTTTCTTTCTTTCTAATCTTTCTTTCTTTCTAACTAATCTATCTTTCTTTCTTTCTTTCTAACTAATCTATCTATCTTTCTTTATAACGAATCTATCTTTCTTTCTTTCTCTCTAACTAATCCATATTTCTTTCTTTCTAACTAATCCATCTTTCTTTCTTTCTAACTAATCCTTCTTTATTTTTCTTTCTTTCTTTCTTTTTTTCTACCTAATCTTTCTTTCTTTCTTTCTTTCTTTCTTTCTTTCTTTCTTTCTTTCTTTCTTTCTTTCTTTCTTTCTTTCTTTCTTTCTTTCTTTCTTTCTATTTCTACCTAATCTTTCTTTCTACCTAATCTATCTTTCTTTCTTTCTTTCTTTCTCTCTCTCTTTCTCTCTACCTAATCTTTCTTTCTTTCTGACTACCATTAAAAGAGATCAAAGGGATATCTCAGGATATAAGTGTCATAGAAACATGAGGGTGGGCTCGTTTGACTCGGGCCAGCAAACAGCCAATCCTGTATCACCTCAACACTTACTGGCCACGCCCTAGCAACCATTGTCGAGCACCTTAGCAACCAAAATCCAAAGAGGGATATCTTCCATTCTGAATGTCACAGAGGCATGGGAGTTGGTTTATATCATTTATACTTACAAGCAGCCTTTGGAGTTTCATGATTGGCAGCTGCAAAGCCACTCCCTAGCAACCAAACAGAGTACCCTAGCAACCATTTTGCAAGACCTATATCTCTGCATCAAAAGATCGTATAGAGATGGGGGTTGGTTTATACATTCACATTGACTTTGGAGCTTCATGATTGGCAGCTGCCAAGCCACTCCCTAGCAACCAAACAGAGTACCCTAGCAACCGTTTTGCAAGACCTATATCTCTGCATCAAAACATCGTATAGAGATGGGGGTTGGTTTATATCATTCACACTGACAATCAGCCTTTGGAGTTTTATGATTGGCAGCTGCCAAGCCACTCCCTAGCAACCAAAGAGAGCACCCTAGCAACCATTTTGCAAGACCTATATCTCTGCATCAGAACATTGTATAGAGATGGAGGTTGGCTCTTTTGACTCATGCTAGCAAACAGGACTTCCAACATGCTACACATGCTAGCTGTGAATAGCTACATGCTAATGGCGATCAGGTAAGTGCTAAATCATGCCAAGAAATGTTAAGAATACCCTATCAACTGCCTAGCAATGCCCTAGCAACCACCCAGAATTCCCTAGCAACCACCCAGAACACCCTAGCAACCGCCTAGCAACCACCCAGAACACCCTAGCAACCACCTAGCAACACCCTAGCAACCATCCAGAATACCTTAGCAACCGCCCAGCAACAACCCAGAACACCCTAGCAACCGCCTAGCAACTACCCAGAACACCCTAGCAACCACCTAGCAACACCCTAGCAACCATCCAGAACACCTTAGCAACCAGCTAGCAACACCCTAGCAACCACCCAGAATACCCTAGCAACCACCTAGCAACCGCCTATCAACCACCCAGAACAGCCTAGCAATCACCGAGCAACCACCCAGAACACCCTAGCAACCGCCTATCAACAACCTAGCAACCATCCAGAATACCTTAGCAACCACCTAGCAACACCATAGCAACCACCCAGAACAGCCTAGCAACCGCCTATCAACAACCTAGCAACCATCCAGAATACCTTAGCAACCACCTAGCAACACCATTGCAACCACCCAGAATACCCTAGCAACCGCCTAGCAACGCCCTAGCAACCAATCTTTCTTTCTTTCTTTCTCTTTCTACCTAATCTTTCTTTCTTTCTTTCTACCTAATCTATCTTTCTTTCTTTCTCTCTCTCTTTCTCTCTACCTAATCTTTCTTTCTTTATAATCTTTCTTTCTTTCTTTCTAACTAATCTATCTATTTTTCTAACTAATCTATCTTTCTTTCTCTCTAACTAATCCATCTTTCTTTCTAACTAATCCATCTTTCTTTCTTTCTAACTAATCCTCCTTTATTTTTCTTTCTTTCTTTCTTGCACTTCAGTTAAGCATTTCAAGCATTCACATGCATGTTCCGCAGGAAATGCAATTTTTCTAGTTAGTGTGAATGCTTCAAGCATTCACACTATTGAAATCCAAATCTTTATTATTATTCCGTATTCTTCCGTGGTCGCTTTCAACTCCTCTCTACTTTGTGCTACAAAAACCATTCAAGTATCAAAATGTTCAGCTTTTCAATGACTTTTGTGCTATTATTTTTCTTTTTTATACCTTTTATAATTTTTAAACTATTAAGCTTTTTGTGCATTTTTTTTAACATTTAAGTGCGGATGAGAGAGACTGTTCAGAGCTAGAGCACGTGATGTCATCTGCTAGAGTGAGCCAGCTTGAAAATTAATCGTAAAAAATAATTTTTAAATCGCTGGCCTGGCCACAATTTTAACTCTTCGGGCATGTAATTATACTTGAAACGTAGGTATTTTTGTTGTGGTTCCTCATGTGTGTTTAGTAAATCCCTCGGACTTATCATTTTTTCTCTGTGTCCTTCCAAAGGACAAGAGTGACAGACAATCCTCCATTGGCAGCAATTATAAATTCAGGTCAAACTTTAGTGATCAGAGCATTACGGACCAGTTTTTCAACTCGCCAAAGTGGTCCCTTTTTTCAACTCTATCCACACAAAAAATACATCACATCGTTCACAAAGGCCTTGTCTCGCTCATGGTCAGGTCATTTCGCCGATACAACCTATAGTTTTGTTTCTAGGGAGGTTTGTTTGAGGCCAAGTATCAGCGATTTTGGCCTCTGTCTAAATAGGAAAGCTGATTGCACAGGTGATGTTGATTAGACAAGATTAAAGGGAGACACACATAATTGCTCCTGTGTTCTGATTGGTGGACAGTCACTGAGCTCTTTTCTGAAGGAACTTTAATTACTACAGGTTTTTGTTGCATTTATGCTTCTGCTTCTCCTGTTCTCCCTCCCTCTTCCCTCCTCTTCTCCTCCTTCCATCCTCTACTCCTCCTGTCCTCCTCTTCTCCCCTCCTTTCCTAATCTCTTCTTCTCCTTTCTACTCCTCCTTTTATCCTCTTCTATCTATCTGCCTGTCTAACTATTTGACTTTCTGTGTCCAAAATATCTATCTATCTATCTATCTATCTATCTATCTATCTATCTATCTATCTATCTATCTATCTATCTATCTATCTATCTATCCCTCTGTCTTTCTCTACCTTTCTTTTTTTGTTCTCCTTTACTTCTCTACCTCTGTCTCTTTCTCTACCCCTTTATTTATTTACCTCTGTCTACTTCTCTACCTCTCTAATTAAACTCTTTAGTTTTCTACAATTTTTTTTATCTTTTTTGCATTTCAGCTTATTAATGCATTTGAATTAAGCTATTTTTGCACTTTTGCTCTGTTTTGCAGTTGTTTGTGCATCTCAGCTTGTTTAGCAATATTTTGCAGTTGTTTGTGCATTTCATTTAAGCATTTCAAGCATTCACACGCATGTTCCGCAGGAAATGCAATTTTTCTAGTTACTACAGGTTTTTGTTGCATTTACGCTTCTGCTTCTCCTGTTCTCCCTCCCTCTTCCCTCCTCTTCTCCTCCTTCCATCCTCTACTCCTCCTGTCCTCCTCTTCTCCCCTCCTTTCCTAATCTCTTCTTCTCCTTTCTACTCCTCCTTTTATCCTCTTCTATCTATCTGCCTGTCTAACTATTTGACTTTCTGTGTCCAAATTATCTATCTATCTATCTATCTATCTATCTATCTATCTATCTATCTATCTATCTATCTATCTATCTATCTATCTATCTATCTATCTATCTATCTATCTATCTATCTATCTATATATCTATCTATCTATCTATCCATCTCTCTGTCTTTCTCTACCTTTCTTTTTTTGTTCTCCTTTACTTCTCTACCTCTGTCTTTTTCTCTACCCCTTTATTTATTTACCTCTGTGTCTACTTCTTTACCTCTCTAATTAAACTCTTTAGTTTTCTACAATTTTTTTAAATCTTTTTTTGCATTTCAGCTTATTAATGCATTTGAATTAAGCTTTTTTTGCATTTTTGCTCTGTTTTGCAGTTGTTTGTGCATCTCAGCTTGTTTAGCAATATTTTGCAGTTGTTTGTGCATTTCATTTAAGCATTTCAAGCATTCACACGCATGTTCCACAGGAAATGCAATTTTTCTAGTTAGTGTGAATGCTTCAAGCATTCACACTATTGAAATCCAAATCTTTATTATTATTCCGTATTCTTCCGTGGTCGCTTTCAACTCCTCTCTACTTTGTGCTACAAAAACCATTCAAGTATCAAAATGTTCAGCTTTTCAATGACTTGTGTGCTATTATTTTTCTTTTTTATACCTTTTATAATTTTTAAACTATTAAGCTTTTTGTGCATTTTTTTTAACATTTAAGTGCGGATGAGAGAGACTGTTCAGAGCTAGAGCACGTGATGTCATCCGCTAGAGTGAGCCAGGTTGAAAATTAATCGTAAAAAATAATTTTTAAATCGCTGGCCTGGCCACAATTTTAACTCTTCGGGCATGTAATTATACTTGAAACGTAGGTATTTTTGTTGTGGTTCCTCACGTGTGTTTAGTAAATCCCTCGGACTTATAATTTTTTCTCGGTGTCCTTCCAAAGGACAAGAGTGACAGACAATCCTCCATTGGCAGCAATTATAAATTCAGGTCAAACTTTAGTGATCAGAGCATTACGGACCAGTTTTTCAACTCGCCAAAGTGGTCCCTTTTTTCAACTCTATCCACACAAAAAAATACATCACATCGTTCACAAAGGCCTTGTCTCGCTCATGGTCAGGTCATTTCGCAGATACAACCTATAGTTTTGTCTCTAGGGAGGTTTGTTTGAGGCCAAGTATCAGCGATTTTGGCCTCTGTCTAAATAGGAAAGCTGATTGCACAGGTGATGTTGATTAGACAAGATCAAAGGGAGACACACATAATTGCTCCTGTGTTCTGATTGGTGGACAGTCACTGAGCTCTTTTCTGAAGGAACTTTAATTACTACAGGTTTTTGTTGCATTTATGCTTCTGCTTCTCCTGTTCTCCCTCCCTCTTCCCTCCTCTTCTCCTCCTTCCATCCTCTACTCCTCCTGTCCTCCTCTTCTCCCCTCCTTTCCTAAACTCTTCTTCTCCTTTCTACTCCTCCTTTTCTCCTCTTCTATCTATCTGCCTGTCTAACTATTTTACCGTCTGTGTCCAAATTATCTATCTATCTATCTATCTATCTATCTATCTATCTATCTATCTATCTATCTATCTATCTATCTATCTATCTATCTATATCTATCTATCTATCTATCTATCTATCTATTTTTCTCTAGCTTTCTTTTTTTGTTCCCCTTTACTTCTCTACCTCTGTCTCTTTCTCTACCCCTTTATTTATTTACCTCTGTCTACTTCTCTACCTCTCTAATTAAACTCTTTAGTTTTCTAAAAAAAAAATATCTTTTTTTGCATTTCAGCTTATTAATGCATTTGAATTAAGCTTTTTTTGCATTTTTGCTCTGTTTTGCAGTTGTTTGTGCATCTCAGCTTGTTTAGCAATATTTTGCAGTTGTTTGTGCATTTCATTTAAGCATTTCAAGCATTCACACGCATGTTCTGCAGGAAATGCAATTTTTCTAGTTAGTGTGAATGCTTCAAGCATTCACACTATTGAAATCCAAATCTTTATTATTATTCGTATTCTTCCGTGGTCGCTTTCTTCTCCTCTCTACTTTGTGCTACAAAAACCATTCAACTATCAAAATGTTCAGCTTTTAAATGACTTGTGTGCTATTACTTTTCTTTTTGATGTGACTTTCAGATTACTTAAAAATAATATTAAAAACCATAAAAATCCCATTGACTTTCATTGCAACATGTTCAAATTGAGCCAAGACTACGGTGGCCCAGTAGTGTACAACACAAAAACTCAAATCTAAACTCCCTGAAGCCCTAGACTCAATTAAACTACCATTCTATATGTACTAATGAACGTATCTATCTATCTATCTATCTATCTATCTATCTATCTATCTATCTATCTATCTATCTATCTTTCTTTCTTTCTATCTAATCTCTTTCTTTCTAACTAATCTATCTTTCTAACTAATCTATCTTTCTTTCTTTCTAACTAATCTATCTATCTTTCTTTCTTTCTAACTAATCTTTCTTTCTTTCATTCTTTCTTTCTTTCTTTTTTCTACCTAATCTTTCTTTCTAACTAATCTATCTTTCTTTCTTTCTAACTAATCTATCTATCTTTCTTTCTTTCTAACGAATCTATCTTTTTTCTTTCTCTCTAACTAATCCATTTTTCTTTCTTTCTAACTAATCCATCTTTCTTTCTTTCTAACTAATCCTTCTTTATTTTTCTTTCTTTCTTTTTCTTTCTTTTTTTCTACCTAATATTTCTTTCTCTTTCTACCTAATATTTCTTTCTACCTAATCTATCTTTCTTTCTTTCTTTCTTTCTTTCTTTCTTTCTTTCTTTCTTTCTTTCTTTCTTTCTTTCTTTCTTTCTTTCTTTCTTTCTTTCTTTCTTTCTCTTTCTACCTAATCTTTCTTTCTACCTAATCTATCTTTCTTTCTTTCTTTCTATCTAATCTATCTTTCTTTCTAACTAATCTATCTTTCTAACTAATCTATCTTTCTTTCTAACTAATCTATCTATCTTTCTTTCTTTCTAACTAATCTTTCTTTCTTTCTTTTTTCTACCTAATCTTTCTTTCTTTCTTTCTTTCTTTCTTTCTTTCTAACTAATCTATCTTTCTTTCTTTCGAACTAATGTTTCTTTCTTTCTTTCTTTCTTTTTTCTACCTAATCTTTCTTTCTTTCTTTCTAACTAATCTATCTTTCTTTCTTTCGAACTAATCTATCTTTCTTTCTTTCTAACGAATCTATCTTTTTCCTTTCTCTCTAACTAATCCATCTTTCTTTCTTTCTAACTAATCTTTCTTTCTTTCTCTTTATTTCTTTCTAACTAATCTATCTATCTTTCTTTCTTTCTCTTTCTTTCTTTCTACCTAATCTATCTTTCTTTCTTTCTCTCTCTCTCTACCCAATCTTTCTTTCTTTCTTTCTTTTTTCTACCTAATCTTTCTTTCTTTATTTCTTTCTTTCTTTCTTTCTCTACCTAATCTTTCTTTCTTTCTACCTAATCTTTCTTTCTACCTAATCTATCTTTCTTTCTTTCTTTCTCTCTACCTAATCTTTCTTTCTTTCTGACTACCATTAAAAGAGATCAAAGGGATATCTCAGGATATAAGTGTCATAGAAACATGAGGGTGGGCTCGTTTGACTCGGGCCAGCAAACAGCCAATCCTGAATCACCTCAACACTTACTGGCCACGCCCTAGCAACCATTGTCGAGCACCTTAGCAACCAAAATCCAAAGAGGGATATCTTCCATTCTGAATGTCACAGAGGCATGGGAGTTGGTTTATATCATTTATACTTACAAGCAGCCTTTGGAGTTTCATGATTGGCAGCTGCCAAGCCACTCCCTAGCAACCAAACAGAGTACCCTAGCAACCATTTTGCGAGTCCTATATCTCTGCATCAAAACATCGTATAGAGATGGGGGTTGGTTTATACATTCACATTGACTTTGGAGCTTCATGATTGGCAGCTGCCAAGCCATTCCCTAGCAACCAAACAGAGTACCCTAGCAATCGTTTTGCAAGACCTATATCTCTGCATCAAAACATCGTATAGAGATGGGGGTTGGTTTATATCATTCACACTGACAATCAGCCTTTGGAGCTTTATGATTGGCAGCTGCCAAGCCACTCCCTAGCAACCAAAGAGAGTACCCTAGCAACCATTTTGCAAGACCTATATCTCTGCATCAGAACATCGTATAGAGATGGAGGTTGGCTCTTTTGACTCATGCTAGCAAACAGGACTTCCAACATGCTACACATGCTAGCTGTGAATAGCTACATGCTAATTGCGATTAGGTAAGTGCTAAATCATGCCAAGAAATGTTAAGAATACCCTATCAACTGCCTAGCAACGCCCTAGCAACCACCCAGATTTCCCTAGCAACCACCCAGAACACCCTAGCAACCGCCTAGCAACACCCTAGCAACCATCCAGAATACCTTAGCAACTGCCTAGCAACCACCCAGAACACCCTAGCAACCACCTAGCAACACCCTAGCAACCATCCAGAATACCTTAGCAACCGCCTAGCAACCACCCAGAACACCCTAGCATCCGCCTAGCAACTACCCAGAACACCTTAGCAACCGCCTAGCAACCACCCAGAACACCCTAGCAACCACCTAGCAACACCCTAGCAACCATCCAGAATACCTTAGCAACCAGCAAGCAACACCCTAGCAACCACCCAGAATACCCTAGCAACCACCTAGCAACCGCCTATCAACCACCCAGAGCACCATAGCAACAACCTAGCAACCACCCAGAACACCCTAGCAACCGCCTATCAACAACCTAGCAACCATCCAGAATACCTTAGCAACCACCTAGCAACACCATAGCAACCACCCAGAACAGCCTAGCAACCGCCTATCAACAACCTAGCAACCATCCAGAATACCTTAGCAACCACCTAGCAACACCATAGCAACCACCCAGAATACCCTAGCAACCGCCTAGCAACGCCCTAGCAACCAATCTTTCTCTCTTTCTTTCTCTTTCTACCTAATCTTTCTTTCTTTCTTTCTACCTAATCTTTCTTTCTACCTAATCTATCTTTCTTTCTTTCTTCCTCTCTCTCTTTCTCTCTACCTAATCTTTCTTTCTTTCTAATCTTTCTTTCTTTTTTTTCGAACTAATCTATCTTTCTTTATTTCTTTCTAACTAATCTATCTATCTTTCTTTCTAACGAATCTATCTTTTTTCTTTCTAACTAATCTATCTATCTTTCTTTCTTTCTAACTAATCTATCTTTCTTTCTTTCTCTCTAACTAATCCATCTTTCTTTCTAACTAATCCATCTTTCTTTCTAACAAATCCTTCTTTATTTTTCTTTCTTTCTTTCTTGCATTTCAGTTAAGCATTTCAAGCATTCACACTCATGTTCCGCAGGAAATGCAATTTTTCTAGTTAGTGTGAATGCTTCAAGCATTCACACTATTGAAATCCAAATCTTTATTATTATTCCGTATTCTTCCGTGGTCGCTTTCAACTCCTCTCTACTTTGTGCTACAAAAACCATTCAAGTATCAAAATGTTCAGCTTTTCAATGACTTGTGTGCTATTATTTTTCTTTTTTATACCTTTTATAATTTTTAAACTATTAAGCTTTTTGTGCATTTTTTTTAACATTTAAGTGCGGATGAGAGAGACTGTTCAGAGCTAGAGCACGTGATGTCATCTGCTAGAGTGAGCCAGCTTGAAAACTAATCGTAAAAAATAATTTTTAAATCGCTGGCCTGGCCACAATTTTAACTCTTCGGGCATGTAATTATACTTGAAACGTAGGTATTTTTGTTGTGGTTCCTCACGTGTGTTTAGTAAATCCCTCGGACTTATAATTTTTTCTCTGTGTCCTTCCAAAGGACAAGAGTGACAGACAATCCTCCATTGGCAGCAATTATAAATTCAGGTCAAACTTTAGTGATCAGAGCATTACGGACCAGTTTTTCAACTCGCCAAAGTGGTCCCTTTTTTCAACTCTATCCACACAAAAAATACATCACATCGTTCACAAAGGCCTTGTCTCGCTCATGGCGTCATTTCGCCGATACAACCTATAGTTTTGTCTCTAGGGAGGTTTGTTTGAGGCCAAGTATCAGCGATTTTGGCCTCTGTCTAAATAGGAAAGCTGATTGCACAGGTGGTGTTGATTAGACAAGATCAAAGGGAGACACACATAATTGCTCCTGTGTTCTGATTGGTGGACAGTCACTGAGCTCTTTTCTGAAGGAACTTTAATTACTACAGGTTTTTGTTGCATTTATGCTTCTGCTTCTCCTGTTCTCCCTCCCTCTTCCCTCCTCTTCTCCTCCTTCCATCCTCTACTCCTCCTGTCCTCCTCTTCTCCCCTCCTTTCCTAAACTCTTCTTCTCCTTTCTACTCCTCCTTTTATCCTCTTCTATCTATCTGCCTGTCTAACTATTAGACCTTCTGTGTCCAAATTATCTATCTATCTATCTATCTATCTATCTATCTATCTATCTATCTATCTATCTATCTATCTATCTATCTATCTATCTATCTATCTATCTATCTATCTATCTATCTATCTATCTATCTATCTATCTATCTATCTATCTTTCTCTAGCTTTCTTTTTTTGTTCCCCTTTACTTCTCTACCTCTGTCTCTTTCTCTACCCCTTTATTTATTTACCTCTGTCTACTTCTCTACCTCTCTAATTAAACTCTTTAGTTTTCTAAAAAAAATATATATTTTTTTGCATTTCAGCTTATTAATGCATTTGAATTAAGCTTTTTTTGCATTTTTGCTCCGTTTTGCAGTTGTTTGTGCATCTCAGCTTGTTTAGCAATATTTTGCAGTTGTTTGTGCATTTCATTTAAGCATTTCAAGCATTCACACGCATGTTCCGCAGGAAATGCAATTTTTCTAGTTAGTGGTGTTTGCAAAGCAACACTATTGTTCTTCTCCATACTTATTATTAGTGGTGCTTGCAAAGCAACACTATTGTTCTTCTCCATACTTATTATTAGTGGTGCTTGCCTATGGCAAAGCAACACTATTGTTATCTCACATACTTATTATTCTTATTCTTATTCTTATTATTCTTCTGGCCACTTTTTGACGCGCTACTCCTCCCGCAGTTTTTGTCACAGACCCACGAATGAGGTGTCAAAACGTGCGGCCTGTTCGGGAATGGTGTGCTATGACTTTTATAAGGGATCGGGGGTACGATGTTCGCCCCAGGGGCGAAAAACCGGCCGAAAAATCCCATAGACTTAACATTGCGTCAAACTTTGACGAGTCGTAGCTCGGAACGAGGATGTCACAGAAACGTGAAATTTGCCACATTTGAAGAGGCTGACAGGCTCTGTAAGAACATACCACACAATGGGGTAAAAGTTGCACCCCTGTGGGGCAGGAGCTGCCCAAAGTTGCCCCATTGACTTACTATGGTGTAGGACGGCCCATGAAATGGGCCGTCCTACACCATAGAAACCGCTTTTATATTGAACATAACTCTGGATCACAGTGTCGTAGAGACAAAGGGGCGGGCTCATTTTACTCAGACGGCCAATCATTCTCCTTGGATCATTGTGAAGCTATCAAGCCACGCCCTAGCAACCATTTAGAGCTCCTTAGCAACAAGTTCCATAGACTTCCATTGAAAGAGATCGAAGGGATATCTCTGGACTGAATTGTCATAGAAACATGAGGGTGGTCTGGTTTGACTCGGGGCAGCAAACAGCCAATCATGAATCACCTCAACACTTCCTAGCCACGCCCTAGCAACCATTGTCGAGCACCTTAGCAACCAAAATCCAAAGAGGAATATCGTCCATTCTGAATGTCACAGAGGCATGGGAGTTGGTTTATATCATTCATACTGACAAGCAGCCTTTGGAGTTTCATGATTGGCAGCTGCCAAGCCACTCCCTAGCAACCAAACAAGGTACCCTAGCAACCATTTTGCAAGACCTATATCTCTGCATCAAAACGTCGTATAGAGATGGGGGTTGGTTTATACATTCACATTGACTTTGGAGCTTCATGATTGGCAGCTGCCAAGCCACTCCCTAGCAACCAAACAGAGTACCCTAGCAACCGTTTTGCAAGACCAATATCTCTGCATCAGAACATCGTATAGAGATGGGGGTTGGCTCTTTTGACTCATGCTAGCAAACAGGACTTGCTACATGCTAAACATGCTAGCTGTGAATAGCTACATGCTAATATTGATTAGCTAAGTGCTAAATCATGCCATGAACATTATAAAAACTCTATAGTAACCAAATGTGAACACTACCAACCACCTAGTAACACCATAGCAACCATCCAGAATACCATAGCAACCACCTAAAACACCCTAGCAACCGCCTAGCAACACCATAGCAACCACCCAGAATACCCTAGCAACCGCCTAGCAACACCCTAGCAACACCTCAGAACACCCTAGCAACCACCTAGCAACACCCTAGCAACCACCCACAACACCCTAGCAACCACCTAGCAACACCCTAGCAACCACCCAAAACACCCTAGCAACCACCTAGCAACCAACCAGAACACCCTAGCAACCACCCAGAATACCCTAGCAACCACCCAAAACACCCTAGCAACCACTCAGAACACCTTAGCAACGCCCCAGCAACCACCTGAACACATGAATAAGCCATATCTCAGCACCAAAACATCGTACAGACATGTTTGTTGGTTCGTATGCAATCATGTACCACACTCTAGCAACCGTGTGGCGAGTTTTGCCACTGCAAGCACCACTTCACATTTTCTTCTGGAAATGTACATTCTAGTTCTTATTAGTGGTGCTTGCCTATGGCAAAGCAACACTATTGTTATCTCACATACTTATTATTCTTATTCTTATTCTTATTCTTATTATTCTTCTGGCCACTTTTTGACGCGCTACTCCTCCCGCAGTTTTTGTCACAGACCCACGAATGAGGTGTCAAAACGTGCGGCCTGTTCGGGAATGGTGTGCTATGACTTTTATAAGGGATCGGGGGTACGATGTTCGCCCCAGGGGCGAAAAACCGGCCGAAAAATCCCATAGACTTAACATTGCGTCAAACTTTGACGAGTCGTAGCTCGGAACGAGGATGTCACAGAAACGTGAAATTTGCCACATTTGAAGAGGCTGACAGGCTCTGTAAGAACATACCACACAATGGGGTAAAAGTTGCACCCCTGTGGGGCAGGAGCTGCCCAAAGTTGCCCCATTGACTTACTATGGTGTAGGACGGCCCATGAAATGGGCCGTCCTACACCATAGAAACCGCTTTTATATTGAACATAACTCTGGATCACAGTGTCGTAGAGACAAAGGGGCGGGCTCATTTTACTCAGACGGCCAATCATTCTCCTTGGATCATTGTGAAGCTATCAAGCCACGCCCTAGCAACCATTTAGAGCTCCTTAGCAACAAGTTCCATAGACTTCCATTGAAAGAGATCGAAGGGATATCTCTGGACTGAATTGTCATAGAAACATGAGGGTGGTCTGGTTTGACTCGGGGCAGCAAACAGCCAATCATGAATCACCTCAACACTTCCTAGCCACGCCCTAGCAACCATTGTCGAGCACCTTAGCAACCAAAATCCAAAGAGGAATATCGTCCATTCTGAATGTCACAGAGGCATGGGAGTTGGTTTATATCATTCATACTGACAAGCAGCCTTTGGAGTTTCATGATTGGCAGCTGCCAAGCCACTCCCTAGCAACCAAACAAGGTACCCTAGCAACCATTTTGCAAGACCTATATCTCTGCATCAAAACGTCGTATAGAGATGGGGGTTGGTTTATACATTCACATTGACTTTGGAGCTTCATGATTGGCAGCTGCCAAGCCACTCCCTAGCAACCAAACAGAGTACCCTAGCAACCGTTTTGCAAGACCAATATCTCTGCATCAGAACATCGTATAGAGATGGGGGTTGGCTCTTTTGACTCATGCTAGCAAACAGGACTTGCTACATGCTAAACATGCTAGCTGTGAATAGCTACATGCTAATATTGATTAGCTAAGTGCTAAATCATGCCATGAACATTATAAAAACTCTATAGTAACCAAATGTGAACACTACCATTATTCCCAACCAAACAGAGTACCCTAGCAACCATTTTGCAAGACCTATATCTCTGCATCAGAACATCGTATAGAGATGTGGTTTGGCTCTTTTGACTCATGCTAGCAAACAGGGCTTCCAACATGCTACACATGCTAGCTGTGAATAGCTACATGCTAATAGCGATTAGGTAAGTGCTAAGTCATGCCAAGAAAGTGTTAAGAACTCCAATAGTAACCATCTGTGACAAATACCAACCACCTAGTAACACCATAGCAACCACCCAGAATACCTTAGCAACCACCTAGCAACGCCTAGCAACCACCCAGAATACCCTAGCAACCGCCTAGCAACACCATAGCAACCATCCAGAACACCCTAGCAACCGCCTAGCAACGCCCTAGCAACCACCCAGAATACCCTAGCAACCGCCTAGCAACACCATAGCAACCACCCAGAATACCATAGCAACCGCCTAGCAACCACCCAGAATACCCTAGCAACCGCCTAGCAACGCCATAGCAACCACCCAGAATACCCTAGCAACCACTTAGCAACACCATAGCAACCACCCAGAACACCCTAGCAACCGCCTAGCAACGCCCTAGCAACCACCAAGAATACCCTAGCAACTGCCTAGCAACACCCTAGCAACCACCCAGAATACCCTAGCAACCGCCTAGCAACACCATAGCAACCACCCAGAATACCCTAGCAACCGCCTAGCCACCACCCAGAAAACCCTAGCAACCGCCTAGCAACGCCCTAGCAACCACCCAGAATACCCTAGCAACCACCTAGCAACACCATAGCAACCACCCAGAATACCCTAGCAACCGCCTAGCAACCACCCAGAACACCCTAGCAACCGCCTAGCAACGCCATAGCAACCACCCAGAATACCCTAGCAACCAACCAGAACACCCTAGCAACCACCCAGAATACCCTAGCAACCACCCAAAACACCCTAGCAACCACTCAGAACACCTTAGCAACGCCCCAGCAACCACCTGAACACATGAATAAGCCATATCTCAGCACCAAAACATCGTACAGACATGTTTGTTGGTTCGTATGCAATCATGTACCACACTCTAGCAACCGTGTGGCGAGTTTTGCCACTGCAAGCACCACTTCACATTTTCTTCTGGAAATGTACATTCTAGTTAGTGGTGCTTGCCTATGGCAAAGCAACACTATTGTTATCTCACATACTTATTATTCTTATTCTTATTCTTATTCTTATTCTTATTATTCTTCTGGCCACTTTTTGACGCGCTACTCCTCCCGCAGTTTTTGTCACAGACCCACGAATGAGGTGTCAAAACGTGCGGCCTGTTCGGGAATGGTGTGCTATGACTTTTATAAGGGATCGGGGGTACGATGTTCGCCCCAGGGGCGAAAAACCGGCCGAAAAATCCCATAGACTTAACATTGCGTCAAACTTTGACGAGTCGTAGCTCGGAACGAGGATGTCACAGAAACGTGAAATTTGCCACATTTGAAGAGGCTGACAGGCTCTGTAAGAACAAACCACACAATGGGGTAAAAGTTGCACCCCTGTGGGGCAGGAGCTGCCCAAAGTTGCCCCATTGACTTACTATGGTGTAGGACGGCCCATGAAATGGGCCGTCCTACACCATAGAAACCGCTTTTATATTGAACATAACTCTGGATCACAGTGTCGTAGAGACAAAGGGGCGGGCTCATTTTACTCAGACGGCCAATCATTCTCCTTGGATCATTGTGAAGCTATCAAGCCACGCCCTAGCAACCATTTAGAGCTCCTTAGCAACAAGTTCCATAGACTTCCATTGAAAGAGATCGAAGGGATATCTCTGGACTGAATTGTCATAGAAACATGAGGGTGGTCTGGTTTGACTCGGGGCAGCAAACAGCCAATCATGAATCACCTCAACACTTCCTAGCCACGCCCTAGCAACCATTGTCGAGCACCTTAGCAACCAAAATCCAAAGAGGAATATCGTCCATTCTGAATGTCACAGAGGCATGGGAGTTGGTTTATATCATTCATACTGACAAGCAGCCTTTGGAGTTTCATGATTGGCAGCTGCCAAGCCACTCCCTAGCAACCAAACAAGGTACCCTAGCAACCATTTTGCAAGACCTATATCTCTGCATCAAAACGTCGTATAGAGATGGGGGTTGGTTTATACATTCACATTGACTTTGGAGCTTCATGATTGGCAGCTGCCAAGCCACTCCCTAGCAACCAAACAGAGTACCCTAGCAACCGTTTTGCAAGACCAATATCTCTGCATCAGAACATCGTATAGAGATGGGGGTTGGCTCTTTTGACTCATGCTAGCAAACAGGACTTGCTACATGCTAAACATGCTAGCTGTGAATAGCTACATGCTAATATTGATTAGCTAAGTGCTAAATCATGCCATGAACATTATAAAAACTCTATAGTAACCAAATGTGAACACTACCAACCACCTAGTAACACCATAGCAACCATCCAGAATACCATAGCAACCACCTAAAACACCCTAGCAACCGCCTAGCAACACCATAGCAACCACCCAGAATACCCTAGCAACCGCCTAGCGACACCATAGCAACCACCCAGAACACCCTAGCAACCGCCTAGCAACCACCCAGAATACCCTAGCAACTTCCTAGCAATGCCATAGCAACCACCCAGAATACCCTAGCAACCACCTAGCAACTCCATAGCAACCACCCAGAACACCCTAGCAACCGCCTAGCAACACCCTAGCAACCACCCTGAATACCCTAGCAACGCCTAGCAACGCCCTAGCAACCACCCAGAATACCCTAGCAACCACCTAGCAACACCATAGCAACCACCCAGAACACCCTAGCAACGCCGTAGCAACCACCCAAAATACCCTAGCAACCAACCAGAACACCCTAGCAACCACCCAGAATACCCTAGCAACCACCCAAAACACCCTAGCAACCACTCAGAACACCTTAGCAACGCCCTAGCAACCACCTGAACACACGAATAAGCCATATCTCAGCACCAAAACATTGTACAGACATGTTTGTTTTTTCGTATGCAATCATGTACCACACCCTAGCAACCGAGTGGCGAGTTTTGCCACCGCAAGCACCACTTCACATTTTCTTCTGGAAATGTACATTCTAGTTCTTATTCTTATTCTTATTATTCTTCTGGCCACTTTTTGACGCGCTACTCCTCCCGCAGTTTTTGTCACAGACCCACGAATGAGGTGTCAAAACGTGCGGCCTGTTCGGGAATGGTGTGCTATGACTTTTATAAGGGATCGGGGGTACGATGTTCGCCCCAGGGGCGAAAAACCGGCCGAAAAATCCCATAGACTTAACATTGCGTCAAACTTTGACGAGTCGTAGCTCGGAACGAGGATGTCACAGAAACGTGAAATTTGCCACATTTGAAGAGGCTGACAGGCTCTGTAAGAACATACCACACAATGGGGTAAAAGTTGCACCCCTGTGGGGAAGGAGCTGCCCAAAGTTGCCCCATTGACTTACTATGGTGTAGGACGGCCCATGAAATGGGCCGTCCTACACCATAGAAACCGCTTTTATATTGAACATAACTCTGGATCACAGTGTCGTAGAGACAAAGGGGCGGGCTCATTTTACTCAGACGGCCAATCATTCTCCTTGGATCATTGTGAAGCTATCAAGCCACGCCCTAGCAACCATTTAGAGCTCCTTAGCAACAAGTTCCATAGACTTCCATTGAAAGAGATTGAAGGGATATCTCTGGACTGAATTGTCATAGAAACATGAGGGTGGTCTCGTTTGACTTGGGGCAGCAAACAGCCAATCATGAATCACCTCAACACTTCCTAGCCACGCCCTAGCAACCATTGTCGAGCACCTTAGCAACCAAAATCCAAAGAGGAATATCGTCCATTCTGAATGTCACAGAGGCATGGGAGTTGGTTTATATCATTCATACTGACAAGCAGCCTTTGGAGTTTCATGATTGGCAGCTGCCAAGCCACTCCCTAGCAACCAAACAAGGTACCCTAGCAACCATTTTGCAAGACCTATATCTCTGCATCAAAACATCGTATAGAGATGGGGGTTGGTTTATACATTCACATTGACTTTGGAGCTTCATGATTGGCAGCTGCCAAGCCACTCCCTAGCAACCAAACAGAGTACCCTAGCAACCGTTTTGCAAGACCAATATCTCTGCATCAGAACATCGTATAGAGATGGGGGTTGGCTCTTTTGACTCATGCTAGCAAACAGGACTTGCTACATGCTAAACATGCTAGCTGTGAATAGCTACATGCTAATATTGATTAGCTAAGTGCTAAATCATGCCATGAACATTATAAAAACTCTATAGTAACCAAATGTGAACACTACCAACCACCTAGTAACACCATAGCAACCATCCAGAATACCATAGCAACCACCTAAAACACCCTAGCAACCACCCAAAACACCCTAGCAACCGCCTAGCAACACCATAGCAACCACCCAGAATACCCTAGCAACCGCCTAGCAACCACCCAGAACACCCTAGCAACCGCCTAGCAACACCCTAGCAAGCACTCAGAACACCCTAGCAACCACCTAGCAACACCCTAGCAACCACCCACAACACCCTAGCAACCACCTAGCAACACCCTAGCAACCACCCAAAACACCCTAGCAACCACCTAGCAACCACCCAGAACACCCTAGCAACCGCCTAGCAACACCCTAGCAACCACCCAGAACACCCTAGCAACCACCTAGCAACCACACAAAACACCCTAGCAACCACCTAGCAACCCCCTAGCAACCACCCAGAACACCCTAGCAACCGCCTAGCAACACCCTAGCAACCACCCAGAACACCCTAGCAACCGCCTAGCAACACCCTAGCAACCACCCAGAACACCCTAGCAACCACCTAGCAACCACCCAAAACACCCTAGCAACCACCTAGCAACCCCCTAGCAACCACCCAGAACACCCTAGCAACCGCCTAGCAACACCCTAGCAACCACCCAGAACACCCTAGCAACCACCCAGAACACCCTAGCAACCACCTAGCAACACCCTAGCAACCACCCAAAACACCCTAGCAACACCCTAGCAACCACCCAGAACACCCTAGCAACCGCCTAGCAACACCCTAGCAACCACCTGAACACATGAATAAGCCATATCTCAGCACCAAAACGTCGTACAGACATGTTTGTTAGTTTGTATGCAATCATGTACCACACTATAGCAACCGTGTGGCGAGTTTTGCCACTGCAAGCACCACTTCACATTTTCTTCTGGAAATGTACATTCTAGTTATTATTCTTATTATTCTGGACAAAGTTTGGCGCGTAACTCGTCCCGCAAATTTTGTCACAGACCCCTGAGTGAGGCGTCAAATCGTGCGGCTCATTGAGGAGAGGTGTGCTATGACTTTTCTAAGCAATCGGGTGTACGATGTTCGCACAGCGGACGAAAAAGCGGCCAAAAAATCCCATTGACTTAACATTGCGGAATGTTCAGAAATTCAAATCCCAACTGTCACTTTCACACACACCCACAGAAAAGGGCCTGACAGCCCTGCATTTCTCTCCCTCTCTCTCTCCCTCAGAGGATTTATTTTATCAAGCAGCCAATAAGTAATGGCCTAAAATCTTCATAGCCACACCATAGCAACCAATTACAGCACCCTAGCAACCGTGGGCGATAGGCACGAGGCCGCAGCCCTCGTGCCATACTAAATAACTCTATAAAAACTCTATAAAAACTCCTTTTAAAAACTCCATAGTAATCATCTGTTAAAGTAAACAGTTGCACCCCTGGGGGGCAGGAGCTGCTCAAATTTGCCCCATTGACTTACTATGGTGTACACATTGCATAGGGATTTTGTATTGAACATAGCTCTGGATCACAGTGTCATAGAGACAAGGGGACGGGCTCATTTTTCTCAGATGACCAGTCAGTCTCTCAGGATCATTGTGAAGCTATTAAGCCACGCCCTAGCAACCATTTAGAGCACCTTAGCAACAAGTCCCATAGACTTCCATTGAAAGAGGTCAAAAGAATATCTCAGGATAGAAGTGTCATAGAAACACAAGGGTGGTCTCGTTTGACTCGGGGCAGCACACAGCCAATCATGAATCCCCTCAACACTTCCTAGCCCCTCCCTAGCAACCATTGTCGAGCACCTTAGCAACTAAAATCTATAGAGGGATATCTTCCATTCTGAATGTCACAGAGGCATGGGAGTTGGTTTATATCATTCATACTGACAAGCAACCTTTGGACTTTGATGACTGGCAGCTGCCAAGCCATTCCCTAGAAACCAAACAGAGTACCCTAGCAACCATTTTGCAAGACCTATATCTCTGCATCAGAACATCGTATAGAGATGTGGTTTGGCTCTTTTGACTCATGCTAGCAAACAGGGCTTCCAACATGCTACACATGCTAGCTGTGAATAGCTACATGCTAATAGCGATTAGGAAGTGCTAAATCATGCCAAGAAAGTGTTAAGAACTCCAATAGTAACCATCTGTGACAACTACCAACAACCTAGTAACACCATAGAAACCACCCAGAATACCTTAGCAACCACCTAGCAACGTCCTAGCAACCACCCAGAATACCCTAGCAACCGCCTAGCAACACCATAGCAACCACCCAGAATACCCTAGCAACCGCCTAGCAACCACCCTGAACACCCTAGCAACCGCCTAGCAACCACCCAGAATACCCTAGCAACCGCCTAGCAACGCCATAGCAACCACACAGAATACCCTAGCAACCACCTAGCAACACCATAGCAACCACCCAGAACACCCTAGCAACCGCCTAGCAACGCCCTAGCAACCACCCAGAATACCATAGCAACCGCCTAGCAACACCATAGCAACCACCCAGAATACCCTAGCAACCGCATAGCAACCACCCAGATCACCCTAGCAATGCTCTAGCAACCACCCAAAATACCCTAGCAACCAACCAGAACACCCTAGCAACCACCCAGAATACCCTAGCAACCACCCAAAACACCCTAGCAACCACTCAGAACACCTTAGCAACGCCCTAGCAACCACCTGAACAACATGAATAAGCCATATCTCAGCACCAGAACATAGTACAGACATGTTTGTTGGCTCGTATGCAATCATGTACCACACCCTAGCAACCGAGTGGCGAGTATTGCCACTGCAAGCACCACTTCACATTTTCTTCCAGAAATGTACATTCTAGTTATTATTCTTATTATTCTTATTATTCTGGACAAAGTTTGGCATGTAACTCGTCCCGCAAATTTTGTCACAGACCCCTGAGTGAGGCGTCAAATCGTGCGGCTCATTGAGGAGAGGTGTGCTATGACTTTTCTAAGCGATCGGGTGTACGATGTTCGCACAGCGGATGAAAAAGCGGCCAAAAAAATCCCATTGACTTAACATTGCGGAATGTTCAGAAATTCAAATCCCAACTGTCACTTTCACACACACCCACAGAAAAGGGCCTGACAGCCCTGCATTTCTCTCCCTCTCTCTCTCCCTCAGAGGATTTATTTTATCAAGCAGCCAATAAGTAATGGCCTAAAATCTTCATAGCCACACCATAGCAACCAGTTACAGCACCCTAGCAACCGTGGGCGATAGGCACGAGGCCTGCCATACTAAATAACTCTATAAAAACTCTATAAAAACTCCTTTTAAAAACTCCATAGTAATCATCTGTTAAAAAATACACGCCGACATCACAGACCCCTGATTGAGGCGTCAAATTGTGCGGATTATTGAGGAGAGGTGTGCTGGGACTTTTCTTACCGATCGGGGGTACGGTGTTTGCCCCAGGGGCAAATCATTGGGTAAAAAAAGTCCCATAGACTTAACATTGCCACAAACTTTGACGACTCGTAGCACTGACCAATGATTTCTCAGAAACTTGTAATTTACCACATTTGAAGAGGCTGGCAGGCTCTGTAAGAACATACCTCACAATGGGGTAAAAGTTGCACCCCTGGGGGGCAGGAGCTGCTCAAATTTGCCCCATTGACTTACTATGGTGTAGGACGGCCCATTGCATAGGGATTTTGTATTGAACATAGCTCTGGATCACAGTGTCATAGAGACAAGGGGACGGGCTCATTTTTCTCAGATGACCAATCAGTCTCTCAGGATCATTGTGAAGCTATTAAGCCACGCCCTAGCAACCATTTAGAGCACCTTAGCAACAAGTCCCATAGACTTCCATTGAAAGAGGTCAAAAGAATATCTCCAGATAGAAGTGTCATAGAAACACAAGGGTGGTCTCGTTTGACTCGGGGCAGCACACAGCCAATCATGAATCCCCTCAACACTTCCTAGCCCCTCCCTAGCAACCATTGTCGAGCACCTTAGCAACTAAAATCTATAGAGGGATATCTTCCATTCTGAATGTCACAGAGGCATGGGAGTTGGTTTATATCATTCATACTGACAAGCAACCTTTGGACTTTGATGACTGGCAGCTGCCAAGCCATTCCCTAGCAACCAAACAGAGTACCCTAGCAACCATTTTGCAAGACCTATATCTCTGCATCAGAACATCGTATAGAGATGTGGTTTGGCTCGTTTGACTCATGCTAGCAAACAGGGCTTCCAACATGCTACACATGGTAGCTGTGAATAGCTACATGCTAATAGCGATTAGGTATGTGCTAAATCATGCCAAGGAAGTGTTAAGAACTCCAATAGTAACCATCTGTGACAAATACCAACCACCTAGTAACACCATAGCAACCACCCGGAACACCCTAGCAACCAACCAAAATACCTTAGCAACAACCTAGCAACCACCGAGAACACCCTAGCAACCACCCAAAATACCTTAGAACACCCTAGCAACACCATAGCAACCACCCAAAATACCTTAGAACACCCTAGCAACACCATAGTACCCACCCAGAACGCCCTAGCAACCACCCAAAATACCTTAGAACACCCTAGCAACACCATAGCAAGCACCTAAAATACCTTAGAACACCCTAGCAACCACCCAGAAAACCCTAGCAACCACTCAAAATGCCTTAAAACGCCCTAGCAACACCATAGCAACCACCCAAAATAGCCTAGAACACCCTAGCAACGCCATAGCAACCACCCAGAACACCCTAGCAACCGCATAGCAACCACCCAAAATACCTTAAAACACCCTAGCAACACCATAGCAACCACCCAAAATAGCCTAGAACACCCTAGCAACACCATAGCAACCACCCAGAACACCCTAGCAACCACCCAAAATACCTTGAACACCCTAGCAACACCATAGCAACCACCCAGAACACCCTAGCAACCACCTAAAATACCTTAAAACATCCTAGCAACACCATAGCAACCACCCAAAAAAGCCTAGAACACCATAGCAACCACCCAGAACACCCTAGCAACTGCCTAGCAACCATCCAGAACACCCTAGCAACCACCCAAAATACCATAGCAACCGCCGGGCAACCACCCAGAACACCTTAGCAACCCACTAGAAACACCCTAGCAACTTTAAATTACTTTAAACTACTTTAAACTTTAAACTATACTTTAAAGTTTAAACTACTTCAAACTTTAAACTATTTAAAATTTTAAACTACTTTAAACTAATTCAAGCTTTAAACTAATTTAAACTTTAAACTACTTTAAACTTTAAACTAATTTAAACTTCAAACTACTTTAAAATTCAAACTAATTTAAATTTCAAACTAATTTAAGCTTCAAACTACTTTAAAATTCAAACTAATTTAAACTTTAAACTACTTTAAACTTTAAACTGATTTAAACTTCAAACTACTTTAAACTTCTACAAACTTTCTGGTCAAAACTTTCACAAGCCAACTTAAAGTTTGTCTCGACGAACTTTTTCTAGTTAGTGGTGCTTGCCTATGGCAAAGCAACACTATTGTTATCTCACATACTTATTATTCTTATTAGTGGTGCTTGCCTATGGCAAAGCAACACTATTGTTATCTCACATACTTATTATTAGTGGTGCTTGCCAAAGGCAAGGCAACACTAGTGTTATCTTGCAAAAATTATTCCACACAAAGTTTGGCGCGTAACTCGTCCCGCACCGTTTATCACAGACCCCTGAGTGAGGCGTCAAATCGTGCGGCTCATTGAGGAGAGGTGTGCTATGACTTTTCTAAGCGATCGGGTGTACGATGTTCGCACAGCGGACGAAAAAGCGGCCAAAAAAATCCCATTGACTTAACATTGCGGAATGTTCAGAAATTCAAATCCCAACCGACTTTTTCACACACACAGACACAAAGGGCCTGACACCCCTGCGTTTCTCTCCCTCTCTCTCTCCCTCAGAGGATTTATATTATCAAGCAGCCAATAATTAATGGCCTAAAATCTTCATAGCCTCACCATAGCAACCAGTTACAGCACCCTAGCAACCGTGGGCGATAGTATAGGGCGATAGTGCCATACTAAATAACTCTATAAAAACTCTATAAAAACTCCTTTTAAAAAAATACACGCCGACATCACAGACCCCTGATTGAGGCGTCAAATTGTGCGGATTATTGAGGAGAGGTGTGCTGTGACTTTTCTTACCGATCGGGGGTACGGTGTTTGCCCCAGGGGCAAATCATTGGGTAAAAAAAATCCCATAGACTTAACATTGCCACAAACTTTGACGACTCGTAGCACGTAGCACTGACCAATGATTTCTCAGAAACTTGTAATTTACCACATTTGAAGAGGATGGCAGGCTCTGTAAGAACATACCTCACAATGGGGTAAAAGTTGCACCCCTGGGGGACAAGAGGCCCCCAAAGTTTCCTATTGACTTACTATGGCGAAGGCCGTCCCATGAAACGCATGCGTTTCTCCTACTATGGTAAATTGCATTGGGATTTTGTATTGAACAAAGATCTGGATCACAGTATCATAGAGACAAGGGGGCGGGCTCATTTTACTCAGAGGACCAATCAGTCTCTCAGGATCAGTGTGAAGCTATCAAGCCACGCCCTAACAACCATTTAGAGCACCTTAGCAACAAGTCCCATAGACTTCCATTGAAAGAGGTCAAAAGAATATCTCCGGATAGAAGTGTCATAGAAACACAAGGGTGGTCTCGTTTGACTCGGGGCAGCACACAGCCAATCATGAATCCCCTCAACACTTCCTAGCCCCTCCCTAGCAACCATTGTCGAGCACCTTAGCAACTAAAATCTATAGAGGGATATCTTCCATTCTGAATGTCACAGAGGCATGGGAGTTGGTTTATATCATTCATACTGACAAGCAACCTTTGGACTTTGATGACTGGCAGCTGCCAAGCCATTCCCTAGCAACCAAACAGAGTACCCTAGCAACCATTTTGCAAGACCTATATCTCTGCATCAGAACATCGTATAGAGATGTGGTTTGGCTCTTTTGACTCATGCTAGCAAACAGGGCTTCCAATATGCTACACATGCTAGCTGTGAATAGCTACATGCTAATAGCGATTAGGTAGTGCTAAATCATGCCAAGAAAGTGTTAAGAACTCCAATAGTAACCATCTGTGACAACTACCAACCACCTAGTAACACCATAGCAACCACCCAGAATACCTCAGCAACCACCTAGCAACGTCCTAGCAACCACCCAGAATACCCTAGAAACCGCCTAGCAACACCATAGCAACCACCCAGAATACCCTAGCAACCGCATAGCAACCACCCAGAACACCCCTAGCAACCGCCTAGCAACCACCCAGAATACGATAACAACCGCCTAGCAACTCCATAGCAACCACCCAGAATACCCTAGCAACCACCTAGCAACACCATAGCAACCACCCAGAACACCCTAGCAACCGCCTAGCAACGCCCTAGCAAATGCCTAGCAATGCCCTAGCAACTGCCTAGCAACGCCCTAGCAACCACCCAGAATACCCTAGCAACTGCCTAGCAACACCATAGCAACCACCCAGAATACCCTAGCAACCGCCTAGCAACCACCCAGAGCACCCTAGCAACCGCCTAGCAACGCCCTAGCAACCACCCAGAATACCCTAGCAACCACCTAGCAACATCCTAGCAACCACCCAGAATACCCTAGCAACCGCCTAGCAACCACCCAGAACACCCTAGCAACCGCCTAGCAACCACCCAGAACACCCTAGCAACGCCCTAGCAACCACCCAGAATACCCTAGCAACCGCCTAGCAACGCCCGAGCAACCACCCAGAATACCCTAGCAACCGCCTAGCAACCACCCAGAACACCCTAGCAACCACCTGAACAACATGAATAAGCCATATCTCAGCACCAGAACATCGTACAGACATGTTTCTTGGCTCGTATGCAATCATGTACCACACCCTAGCAACCGAGTGGTGAGTTTTGCCACTGCAAGCACCACTTCACATTTTCTTCTGGAAATGTACATTCTAGTTCTTATTAGTGGTGCTTGCCTATGGCAAAGCAACACTATTGTTATCTCACATACTTATTATTCTTATTCTTATTAGTGGTGCTTGCCTATGGCAAAGCAACACTATTGTTATCTCACATACTTATTATTCTTATTCTTATTCTTATTCTTATTCTTATTCTTATTATTCTTCTGGCCACTTTTTGACGCGCTACTCCTCCCGCAGTTTTTGTCACAGACCCACGAATGAGGCGTCAAAACGTGCGGCCTGTTCGGGAATGGTGTGCTATGACTTTTATAAGGGATCGGGGGTACGATGTTCGCCCCAGGGGCGAAAAACCGGCCGAAAAATCCCATAGACTTAACATTGCGTCAAACTTTGACGAGTCGTAGCTCGGAACGAGGATGTCGCAGAAACGTGTAATTTACCACATTTGAAGAGGCTGACAGACTCTGTAAGAACATACCACACAATGGGGTAAAAGTTGCACCCCTGGGGGGCAGGAGCTGCCCAAAGTTTCCCCATTGACTTACTATGGTGTAGGACGGCCCATGAAATGGGCCGTCCTACACCATAGAAACCGCTTTTATATTGAACATAACTCTGGATCACAGTGTCGTAGAGACAAAGGGGCGGGCTCATTTTACTCAGACAACCAATCAGTCTCTCAGGATCATTGTGAAGCTATCAAGCCACGCCCTAGCAACCATTTAGAGCACCTTAGCAACGACTCCCATAGACTTCCATTGAAAGAGATCGAAGGGATATCTCTGGACTGAATTGTCATAGAAACATGAGGGTGGTCTCGTTTGACTCGGGGCAGCAAACAGCCAATCATGAATCACCTCAACACTTCCTAGCCACGCCCTAGCAACCATTGTCGAGCACCTTAGCAACCAAAATCCAAAGAGGGATATCTTCCATTCTGAATGTCACAGAGGCATGGGAGTTGGTTTATATCATTCATACTGACAAGCAGCCTTTGGAGTTTCATGATTGGCAGCTGCCAAGCCACTCCCTAGCAACCAAACAGAGTACCCTAGCAACCATTTTGCAAGACCTATATCTCTGCATCAAAACATCGTATAGAGATGGGGGTTGGTTTATACATTCACATTGACTTTGGAGCTTCATGATTGGCAGCTGCCAAGCCACTCCCTAGCAACCAAACATAGTACCCTAGCAACCGTTTTGCAAGACCTATATCTCTGCATCAAAACATCGTATAGAGATGGGGGTTGGCTCTTTTTACTCATGCTAGCAAACAGGACTTGCTACATGCTAAACATGCTAGCAGTGAATAGCTACATGCTAATATTGATTAGCTAAGTGCTAAATCATGCCAATAAAATGCTACAAACTCAACAGTAACCATCTTTGACAACTACCAACCACCTAGTAACACCATAGCAACCACCCAAATTACCCTAGCAACACCCTAGCAACCACCCAGAACACCCTAGCAACTGCCTAGCAACGCCCTATCAACCACCCAGAACACCATAGCAACCGCCTAGCAACCACCCAGGATACCCTAGCAACCGCCTAGCAACACCCTAGCAACCACTCAGAACACCCTAGCAACCACCTAGCAACACCCTAGCAACCACCCAAAACACCCTAGCAACCGCCTAGCAACACCCTGGCAACCATCCAGAATACCCTAGCAACCGCCTAGCAACGCCATAGCAACCACCCAGAATACCCTAGCAACCACCTAGTAACACCATAGCAACCACCCAGAACACCCTAGCAACCGCCTAGCAACGCCCTAGCAACCACCAAGAATACCCTAGCAACTGCCTAGCAACGCCCTAGCAACCACCCAGAATACCCTAGCAACCGCCTAGCAACACCATAGCAACCACCCAGAATACCCTAGCAGCCGCCTAGCAACCACCCAGAACACCCTAGCAACCGCCTAGCAACGCCCTGGCAACCACCCAGAATACCCTAGCAACCGCCTAGCAACGCCCTAGCAACCACCCAGAATACCCTAGCAACCGCCTAGCAACACCATAGCAACCACCCAGAACACCCTAGCAACCACCTAGCAACCACCCAGAACACCCTAGCAACGCCCTAGCAACCACCCAAAATACCCTAGCAACCAACCAGAACACCCTAGCAACCACCCAGAATACCCTAGCAACCACCCAAAACACCCTAGCAACCACTCAGAACACCTTAGCAATGCCCTAGCAACCACCTGAACAACATGAATAACCCATATCTCAGCACCAGAACATAGTACAGACATGTTTGTTGGCTCGTATTCAATCATGTACCACACCCTAGCAACCGAGTGGCGAGTTTTGCCACTGCAAGCACCACTTCACATTTTCTTCTGGAAATGTACATTCTAGTTCTTATTCTTATTCTTATTATTCTTCTGGCCACTTTTTGACGCGCTACTCCTCCCGCAGTTTTTGTCACAGACCCACGAATGAGGTGTCAAAACGTGCGGCCTGTTCGGGAATGGTGTGCTATGACTTTTATAAGGGATCGGGGGTACGATGTTCGCCCCAGGGGCGAAAAACCGGCCGAAAAATCCCATAGACTTAACATTGCGTCAAACTTTGACGAGTCGTAGCTCGGAACGAGGATGTCACAGAAACGTGAAATTTGCCACATTTGAAGAGGCTGACAGGCTCTGTAAGAACATACCACACAATGGGGTAAAAGTTGCACCCCTGTGGGGCAGGAGCTGCCCAAAGTTGCCCCATTGACTTACTATGGTGTAGGACGGCCCATGAAATGGGCCGTCCTACACCATAGAAACCGCTTTTATATTGAACATAACTCTGGATCACAGTGTCGTAGAGACAAAGGGGCGGGCTCATTTTACTCAGACGGCCAATCATTCTCCTTGGATCATTGTGAAGCTATCAAGCCACGCCCTAGCAACCATTTAGAGCTCCTTAGCAACAAGTTCCATAGACTTCCATTGAAAGAGATCGAAGGGATATCTCTGGACTGAATTGTCATAGAAACATGAGGGTGGTCTGGTTTGACTCGGGGCAGCAAACAGCCAATCATGAATCACCTCAACACTTCCTAGCCACGCCCTAGCAACCATTGTCGAGCACCTTAGCAACCAAAATCCAAAGAGGAATATCGTCCATTCTGAATGTCACAGAGGCATGGGAGTTGGTTTATATCATTCATACTGACAAGCAGCCTTTGGAGTTTCATGATTGGCAGCTGCCAAGCCACTCCCTAGCAACCAAACAAGGTACCCTAGCAACCATTTTGCAAGACCTATATCTCTGCATCAAAACGTCGTATAGAGATGGGGGTTGGTTTATACATTCACATTGACTTTGGAGCTTCATGATTGGCAGCTGCCAAGCCACTCCCTAGCAACCAAACAGAGTACCCTAGCAACCGTTTTGCAAGACCAATATCTCTGCATCAGAACATCGTATAGAGATGGGGGTTGGCTCTTTTGACTCATGCTAGCAAACAGGACTTGCTACATGCTAAACATGCTAGCTGTGAATAGCTACATGCTAATATTGATTAGCTAAGTGCTAAATCAAGCCATGAACATTATAAAAACTCTATAGTAACCAAATGTGAACACTACCAACCACCTAGTAACACCATAGCAACCATCCAGAATACCATAGCAACCACCTAAAACACCCTAGCAACCACCCAAAACACCCTAGCAACCGCCTAGCAACACCATAGCAACCACCCAGAATACCCTAGCAACCGCCTAGCAACCACCCAGAACACCCTAGCAACCGCCTAGCAACACCCTAGCAAGCACTCAGAACACCCTAGCAACCACCTAGCAACACCCTAGCAACCACCCACAACACCCTAGCAACCACCTAGCAACTCCCTAGCAACCACCCAAAACACCCTAGCAACCACCTAGCAACCACCCAGAACACCCTAGCAACCGCCTAGCAACACCCTAGCAACCACCCAGAACACCCTAGCAACCACCTAGCAACCACACAAAACACCCTAGCAACCACCTAGCAACCCCCTAGCAACCACCCAGAACACCCTAGCAACCGCCTAGCAACACCCTAGCAACCACCCAGAACACCCTAGCAACCGCCTAGCAACACCCTAGCAACCACCCAGAACACCCTAGCAACCACCTAGCAACCACCCAAAACACCCTAGCAACCACCTAGCAACCCCCTAGCAACCACCCAGAACACCCTAGCAACCGCCTAGCAACACCCTAGCAACCACCCAGAACACCCTAGCAACCACCCAGAACACCCTAGCAACCACCTAGCAACACCCTAGCAACCACCCAAAACACCCTAGCAACACCCTAGCAACCACCCAGAACACCCTAGCAACCGCCTAGCAACACCCTAGCAACCACCTGAACACATGAATAAGCCATATCTCAGCACCAAAACGTCGTACAGACATGTTTGTTAGTTTGTATGCAATCATGTACCACACTATAGCAACCGTGTGGCGAGTTTTGCCACTGCAAGCACCACTTCACATTTTCTTCTGGAAATGTACATTCTAGTTAGTGGTGCTTGCCTATGGCAAAGCAACACTATTGTTATCTCACATACTTATTATTAGTGGTGCTTGCCTATGGCAAAGCAACACTATTGTTATCTCACATACTTATTATTCTTATTCTTATTAGTGGTGCTTGCCTATGGCAAAGCAACACTATTGTTATCTCACATACTTATTATTCTTATTCTTATTCTTATTCTTATTCTTATTATTCTTCTGGCCACTTTTTGACGCGCTACTCCTCCCGCAGTTTTTGTCACAGACCCACGAATGAGGTGTCAAAACGTGCGGCCTGTTCGGGAATGGTGTGCTATGACTTTTATAAGGGATCGGGGGTACGATGTTCGCCCCAGGGGCGAAAAACCGGCCGAAAAATCCCATAGACTTAACATTGCGTCAAACTTTGACGAGTTGTAGCTCGGAACGAGGATGTCACAGAAACGTGAAATTTGCCACATTTGAAGAGGCTGACAGGCTCTGTAAGAACATACCACACAATGGGGTAAAAGTTGCACCCCTGTGGGGCAGGAGCTGCCCAAAGTTGCCCCATTGACTTACTATGGTGTAGGACGGCCCATGAAATGGGCCGTCCTACACCATAGAAACCGCTTTTATATTGAACATAACTCTGGATCACAGTGTCGTAGAGACAAAGGGGCGGGCTCATTTTACTCAGACGGCCAATCATTCTCCTTGGATCATTGTGAAGCTATCAAGCCACGCCCTAGCAACCATTTAGAGCTCCTTAGCAACAAGTTCCATAGACTTCCATTGAAAGAGATCGAAGGGATATCTCTGGACTGAATTGTCATAGAAACATGAGGGTGGTCTGGTTTGACTCGGGGCAGCAAACAGCCAATCATGAATCACCTCAACACTTCCTAGCCCCTCCCTAGCAACCATTGTCGAGCACCTTAGCAACCAAAATCCAAAGAGGGATATCGTCCATTATAAATGTCACAGAGGCATGGGAGTTGGTTTATATCATTCATACTGACAAGCAGCCTTTGGAGTTTCATGATTGGCAGCTGCCAAGCCACTCCCTAGCAACCAAACAGAGTACCCTAGCAACCATTTTGCAAGACCTATATCTCTGCATCAAAACATTGTATAGAGATGGGGGTTGGTTTATACATTCACATTGACTTTGGAGCTTCATGATTGGCAGCTGCCAAGCCACTCCCTAGCAACCAAACATAGTACCCTAGCAACCGTTTTGCAAGACCTATATCTCTGCATCAAAACATCGTATAGAGATGGGGGTTGGCTCTTTTTACTCATGCTAGCAAACAGGACTTGCTACATGCTAAACATGCTAGCAGTGAATAGCTACATGCTAATATTGATTAGCTAAGTGCTAAATCATGCCAATAAAATACTACAAACTCAACAGTAACCATCTTTGACAACTACCAACCACCTAGTAACACCATAGCAACCACCCAAATTACCCTAGCAACACCCTAGCAACCACCCAGAACACCCTAGCAACTGCCTAGCAACGCCCTAGCAACCACCCAGAACACCCTAGCAACCGCCTAGCAACCACCCAGGATACCCTAGCAACCGCCTAGCAACCACTCAGAACACCCTAGCAACCACCTAGCAACACCCTAGCAACCACCCAAAACACCCTAGCAACCGCCTAGCAACACCCTGGCAACCATCCAGAATACCCTAGCAACCGCCTAGCAACGCCATAGCAACCACCCAGAATACCCTAGCAACCACCTAGCAACACCATAGCAACCACCCAGAACACCCTAGCAACCGCCTAGCAACGCCCTAGCAACCACCAAGAATACCCTAGCAACTGCCTAGCAACGCCCTAGCAACCACCCAGAATACCCTAGCAACCGCCTAGCAACACCATAGCAACCACCCAGAATACCCTAGCAGCCGCCTAGCAACCACCCAGAACACCCTAGCAACCGCCTAGCAACGCCCTAGCAACCACCCAGAATACCCTAGCAACCGCCTAGCAACGCCCTAGCAACCACCCAGAATACCCTAGCAACCGCCTAGCAACACCATAGCAACCACCCAGAACACCCTAGCAACCACCTAGCAACCACCCAGAACACCCTAGCAACGCCCTAGCAACCACCCAAAATACCCTAGCAACCAACCAGAACACCCTAGCAACCACCCAGAATACCCTAGCAACCACCCAAAACACCCTAGCAACCACTCAGAACACCTTAGCAATGCCCTAGCAACCACCTGAACAACATGAATAAGCCATATCTCAGCACCAGAACATAGTACAGACATGTTTGTTGCCTCGTATGCAATCATGTACCACACCCTAGCAACCGAGTGGCGAGTTTTGCCACTGCAAGCACCACTTCACATTTTCTTCTGGAAATGTACATTCTAGTTCTTATTCTTATTCTTATTATTCTTCTGGCCACTTTTTGACGCGCTACTCCTCCCGCAGTTTTTGTCACAGACCCACGAATGAGGTGTCAAAACGTGCGGCCTGTTCGGGAATGGTGTGCTATGACTTTTATAAGGGATCGGGGGTACGATGTTCGCCCCAGGGGCGAAAAACCGGCCGAAAAATCCCATAGACTTAACATTGCGTCAAACTTTGACGAGTCGTAGCTCGGAACGAGGATGTCACAGAAACGTGAAATTTGCCACATTTGATGAGGCTGACAGGCTCTGTAAGAACATACCACACAATGGGGTAAAAGTTGCACCCCTGTGGGGCAGGAGCTGCCCAAAGTTGCCCCATTGACTTACTATGGTGTAGGACGGCCCATGAAATGGGCCGTCCTACACCATAGAAACCGCTTTTATATTGAACATAACTCTGGATCACAGTGTCGTAGAGACAAAGGGGCGGGCTCATTTTACTCAGACGGCCAATCATTCTCCTTGGATCATTGTGAAGCTATCAAGCCACGCCCTAGCAACCATTTAGAGCTCCTTAGCAACAAGTTCCATAGACTTCCATTGAAAGAGATCGAAGGGATATCTCTGGACTGAATTGTCATAGAAACATGAGGGTGGTCTGGTTTGACTCGGGGCAGCAAACAGCCAATCATGAATCACCTCAACACTTCCTAGCCACGCCCTAGCAACCATTGTCGAGCACCTTAGCAACCAAAATCCAAAGAGGAATATCGTCCATTCTGAATGTCACAGAGGCATGGGAGTTGGTTTATATCATTCATACTGACAAGCAGCCTTTGGAGTTTCATGATTGGCAGCTGCCAAGCCACTCCCTAGCAACCAAACAAGGTACCCTAGCAACCATTTTGCAAGACCTATATCTCTGCATCAAAACGTCGTATAGAGATGGGGGTTGGTTTATACATTCACATTGACTTTGGAGCTTCATGATTGGCAGCTGCCAAGCCACTCCCTAGCAACCAAACAGAGTACCCTAGCAACCGTTTTGCAAGACCAATATCTCTGCATCAGAACATCGTATAGAGATGGGGGTTGGCTCTTTTGACTCATGCTAGCAAACAGGACTTGCTACATGCTAAACATGCTAGCTGTGAATAGCTACATGCTAATATTGATTAGCTAAGTGCTAAATCATGCCATGAACATTATAAAAACTCTATAGTAACCAAATGTGAACACTACCAACCACCTAGTAACACCATAGCAACCATCCAGAATACCATAGCAACCACCTAAAACACCCTAGCAACCGCCTAGCAACACCATAGCAACCACCCAGAATACCCTAGCAACCGCCTAGCAACACCCTAGCAACACCTCAGAACACCCTAGCAACCACCTAGCAACACCCTAGCAACCACCCACAACACCCTAGCAACCACCTAGCAACACCCTAGCAACCACCCAAAACACCCTAGCAACCACCTAGCAACCACCCAGAACACCCTAGCAACCACCTAGCAACCACCTAGCAACCCCCTAGCAACCACCCAGAACACCCTAGCAACCGCCTAGCAACACCCTAGCAACCACCCAGAACACCATAGCAACCGCCTAGCAACGCCCTAGCAACCACCCAGAATACCCTAGCAACCACCCAGAACACCCTAGCAACGCCCTAGCAACCACCCAGAATACCCTAGCAACCGCCTAGCAACGCCCTAGCAACCACCCAGAATACCCTACAAACCACCCAAAACACCCTAGCAACCACCTGAACAACATGAATAACCCATATCTCAGCACCAGAACATCGTACAGACATGTTTGTTGGCTCGTATGCAATCATGTACAACACCCTAGCAACCGAGTGGTGAGTTTTGCCACTGCAAGCACCACTTCACATTTTCTTCTGGAAATGTACATTCTAGTTATTATTCTTATTCCACACAAAAGTTTGGCGCGTAACTCCTCCCGCAAAGTTTGCCACAGACCCCTGAGTGAGGCATCAAATCGTGCGGATTATTCGGGAATGGTGTGCTATGACTTTTATAAGCGATCGGGGGTACGATGTTCACCCCAGGGGCAAAAAATTGGGCAAAAAATCCCATAGACTTAACATTGCGCCGAACTTTGACGTATCATAGCTCAGAGCGAGAATTTCGCAGAGACGTGTGATTTACCACATTTGAAGAGGCTGACAGGCTCTGTAAGAACATACCTCACAATGGGGTAAAAGTTGCACCCCTGGGGGGCAGGAGCTGCCCAAAGTTGCCCCATTGACTTACTATGGTGTAGGACGGCCCATGAAACGCATGCTTTTCCTACTATGGTAAATTGGATAGGGATTTTGTATTGAACATAGCTCTAGATCACAGTGTCATAGAGACAAGGGGGCGAGCTCATTTTACTCAGACGACCAATCAGTCTCTCAGGATCATTGTGAAGCTATTAAGCCACGCCCTAGCAACCATTTAGAGCACCTTAGCAACAAGTTCCATAGACTTCCATTGAAAGAGATCAAAAGGATATCTCCGGATAGCACTGTCATAGAAACACGAGGGTGGTCTCGTTTCACTCGGGGCAGCAAACAGCCAATCATGAATAACCTCAACACTTCCTAGCCCCTCCCTAGCAACCATTGTCGAGCACCTTAGCAACCAAAATCCAAAGAGGGATATCGTCCATTCTAAATGTCACAGAGGCATGGGAGTTGGTTTATATAAATCATACTGACAAGCAACCGTTGGACTTTGATGACTGGCAGCTGCCAAGCCATTCCCTAGCAACCAAACAGAGTACCCTAGCAACCATTTTGCAAGACCTATATCTCTGCATCAGAACATCGTATAGAGATGTGGTTTGGCTCTTTTGACTCATGCTAGCAAACAGGGCTTCCAACATGCTACACATGCTAGCTGTGAATAGCTACATGCTAATAGTGATTAGGTAGTGCTAAATCATGCCAAGAAAGTGTTAAGAACTCCAATAGTAACCATCTGTGACAACTACCAACCACCTAGCAACCACCCAGAATACCCTAGCAACCGCCTAGCAACACCATAGCAACCACCCAGAATACCCTAGCAACCGCCTAGCAACCACCCAAAACACCTTAGCAACCGCCTAGCAACCACACAGAATACCCTAGCAACCGCCTAGCAACGCCATAGCAACCACCCAGAATACCCTAGCAACCACCTAGCAACACCATAGCAACCATCCAGAACACCCTAGCAACCGCCTAGCAACGCCCTAGTAACCACCAAGAATACCCTAGCAACTGCCTAGCAATGCCCTAGCAACCACCCAGAATACCCTAGCAACCACCTAGCAACACCATAGCAACCACCCAGAACACCCTAGCAACCGCCTAGCAACCACCTAGAATACCCTAGCAACCGCCTAGCAATGCCATAGCAACCACCCAGAATACCCTAGCAACCACCTAGCAATACCATAGCAACCACCCAGAACACCCTAGCAACGCCAGAGCAACCACCAAGAATAGCCTAGCAACTGCCTAGCAACCACCCAAAATACCCTAGCAACCGCCTAGCAACACCATAGCAACCACCCAGAATACCCTAGCAACCGCCTAGCAACCACCCAGAACACCCTAGCAACCGCATAGCAACGCCCTAGCAACCACCCAGAATATCCTAGCAACCACCCAGAACACCCTAGCAACGCCCTAGCAACCACCCTGAATACCCTAGCAACCGCCTAGCAACGCCCTAGCAACCACCCAGAATACCCTAGAAACCACCCAAAACACCCTAGCAACAACCTGAACAACATGAATAAGCCATATCTCAGCACCAGAACATCGTACAGACATGTTTGTTGGCTCGTATGCAATCATGTACCACACCCTAGCAACCGAGTGGTGAGTTTTGCCACTGCAAGCACCACTTCACATTTTCTTCTGGAAATGTACATTCTAGTTATTATTATTCTTCTGAGCGGTAAAATTTACAACTCTAACTCCTCCTAGAGCTTTAACTCCACATACTCCAAACTCGGCTCAGACACTCAAACTGTTCTGACTCGGTGTGCTATATCTTTTTAGACTGATCGGACTTACGGTTTTCCTAAAAATGACGATCAAAGTCGGAAAAAACTCCCATTGACTTAACATTGCGGAATGTTCAGATTTTCAAACTGGCCAACTGCCAAAAATTCAAATCTAAACTCCTTGAAGCCCTAGACTGAATCAAACTGCCATTCTATATACTATATGAGCCATTGATACTCATTTAAACTAATAAACTCATCTATCTATGACACTTATCTATCTATCTATCTATCTATCCATTCTTTCTTTCTAATCTTTCTTTCTCTCTCTTTTTCTTTCTCTCTTTCTTTCTTTCTTTCTTACTAAACTTTCTATCATCTAACTATTTCTATCTATCTATCATCTGACTATTTTATCTATCTATCTATCTATCATCTGACTATTTTATCTATCTATCGATCTTTCTTTTTCTTTCTTTCTAACTAATCTATCTTTCTTTCTTTCTAACTATACTTTCTTTCTTTCTTTCTAACTAATCTTTCTTTCTTTCTCTCTAACTAATCTATCTGTCTTTCTATCTCTCTTTCTTTCTAACTAATCTATCTTTCTTTCTTTCTTTCTTTCTTTTCTAACTAATCTTTCTTTCTTTCTTTCTAACTAATCTTTCTTTCTTTCTTTCTAACTAATCTTTCTTTCTAACTAATCTTTCTATCTATCTTTCTTTCTTTCTTTCTTTCTTTCTTTCTAACTTTATTTCTTTCTTTCTAACTAATCTTTCTTTCTAACTTTCTTTCTTTCTAACTAATCTTTCTATCTTTCTTTCTTTCTCTCTTTCTAATCTTTCTTTTAAACTAATCTTTCTTTCTTTCTTTCTTTTCGAACTAATCTATTTCTTTCTAACTAATCTATCTTTCTTTCTTTCTTTCTAACTAATCTTTCTATCTATCTTTCTTTCTTTCTCTTTCTTTCTAATCTTTCTTTCTTTCTTTCTTTCTTTCTTTCTTTCTTTCTTTCTAACTAATTTTCCTTTCTAACTTTCTGTCTAATTAATCTTTTTCTTTCTAACTAATCTTTCTATCTTTCTTTCTTTCTCTCTTTCTAATCTTTCTTTCTAAATAATCTTTCTTTCTTTCTATCTTTTTCTTTCTTTCTTTCTTTCTTTTCTAACTAATCTATTTCTTTCTAACTAATCTTTCTTTCTTTCTTTCTTTCTAACTAATCTTCCTTTCTAACTTTCTTTCTAACCAATCTTTCTTTCTTTCTTTCTTTCTTTTCAAACTAATCTATTTCTTTCTTTCTAATCTTTCTTTCAATCTATTTCTTTCTAACTAATCTTTCTTTCTTTCTTTCTTTCTTTCTTTCTTTCTTTCTTTCTTTCTTTCTAACTAATCTTCCTTTCTAACTTTCTTTCTAACTAATCTTTCTTTCTAACTAATATTTCTTTCTTTCTAACTAATCTTTCTATCTTTCTTTCTCTTTTTCTTTCTAACTAATCTGTCTATCTTTCTTTCTAATCTTTCTTTCTTTCTAACTAATCTTCCTTTATAACTTTCTAATCTTTCTTTCTAACTAATCTTTCTTTCGTCCTTTCTTTCTAACTAATCTTTCTTTCGTCCTTTCTTTCTAACTAATCTTTCTTTCTAACTAATCTATTTTCTTTCTTTTCTAACTAATCTTTCTTTCCCACTAGAAACACCCTAGCAACTTTAAATTACTTCAAACTATACTTTAAACTTTAAACTACTTTAAACTATATAAAACATTAAACTAATTCAAACTTCAAACTAATTTAAACTTCAAACTCCTTTAAAATTCAGACTAATTTAAACTTTAAACTAATTTAATCTTTAAACTACTTTAAACTTTAAATACTTTGAAATTCAAACTAATTTAAACTTTAAACTACTTTAAACTTCAAACTTCTTCAGACTTATTGGTCCAAACTTTCACAAGCCAACTTAAAGTTTGTCTCGACGAACTTTTTCTAGTTATTATTATTCTTCTGAGCGGTAAAATTTACAACTCTAACTCCTCCTAGAGCTTTAACTCCACATACTCCAAACTCGGCTCAGACACTCAAACTGTTCTGACTCGGTGTGCTATATCTTTTTAGACTGATCGGACTTACGGTTTTCCTAAAAATGACGATCAAAGTCGGAAAAAACTCCCATTGACTTAACATTGCGGAATGTTCAGAAATTCAAATCCCAACTGTCACTTTCACACACACCCACAGAAAAGGGCCTGACAGCCCTGCTGTCAGGCCCTCTCTCTCTCCCTCAGAGGATTTATTTTATCAAGCAGCCAATAAGTAATGGCCTAAAATCTTCATAGCCACACCATAGCAACCAGTTACAGCACCCTAGCAACCGTGGGCCTCGTGCCATACTAAATAACTCTATAAAAACTCTATAAAAACTCCTTTTAAAAACTCCATAGTAATCATCTGTTAAAAAATACACGCCGACATCACAGACCCCTGATTGAGGCGTCAAATTGTGTGGATTATTGAGGAGAGGTGTGCTGTGACTTTTCTTACCGATCGGGGGTACGGTGTTTGCCCCAGGGGCAAGTCATTGGGTAAAAAAAATCCCATAGACTTAACATTGCCACAAACTTTGACGACTCGTAGCACTGACCAGTGATTTCTCAGAAACTTGTAATTTACCACATTTGAAGAGGCTGGCAGGCTCTATAAGAACATACCTCACAATGGGGTAAAAGTTGCACCCCTGGGGGGCAGGAGCTGCTCAAATTTGCCCCATTGACTTACTATGGTGTAGGGATTTTGTATAGGGATGCATTGCATAGGGATTTTGTATTGAACATAGCTCTGGATCACAGTGTCATAGAGACAAGAGGACGGGCTCATTTTTCTCAGATGACCAATCAGTCTCTCAGGATCATTGTGAAGCTATTAAGCCACGCCCTAGCAACCATTTAGAGCACCTTAGCAACAAGTCCCATAGACTTCCATTGAAATAGGTCAAAAGAATATCTCCGGATAGAAGTGTCATAGAAACACAAGGGTGGTCTCGTTTGACTCGGGGCAGCACACAGCCAATCATGAATCCCCTCAACACTTCCTAGCCCCTCCCTAGCAACCATTGTCGAGCACCTTAGCAACTAAAATCTATAGAGGGATATCTTCCATTCTGAATGTCACAGAGGCATGGGAGTTGGTTTATATCATTCATACTGACAAGCAACCTTTGGACTTTGATGACTGGCAGCTGCCAAGCCATTCTCTAGCAACCAAACAGAGTACCCTAGCAACCATTTTGCAAGACCTATATCTCTGCATCAGAACATCGTATAGAGATGTGGTTTGGCTCTTTTGACTCATGCTAGCAAACAGGGCTTCCAACATGCTACACATGGTAGCTGTGAATAGCTACATGCTAATAGCGATTAGGTATGTGCTAAATCATGCCAAGGAAGTGTTAAGAACTCCAATAGTAACCATCTGTGACAAATACCAACCACCTAGTAACACCATAGCAACCACCCGGAACACCCTAGCAACCAACCAAAATACCTTAGCAACAACCTAGCAACCACCGAGAACACCCTAGCAACCACCCAAAATACCTTAGAACACCCTAGCAACCACCCAAAATACCTTAGAACACCCTAGCAAAACCATAGTACCCACCCAGAACGCCCTAGCAACCACCCAAAATACCTTAGAACACCCTAGCAACACCATAGCAAGCACCTAAAATACCTTAGAACACCCTAGCAACCACCCAGAAAACCCTAGCAACCACTCAAAATGCCTTAAAACGCCCTAGCAACACCATAGCAACCACCCAAAATAGCCTAGAACACCCTAGCAACACCATAGCAACCACCCAGAACACCCTAGCAACTGCCTAGCAACCACCCAAAATACCTTAAAACACCCTAGCAACACCATAGCAACCACCCAAAATAGCCTAGAACACCTTAGCAACACCATACCAACCACCCAGAACACCCTAGCAACCACCCAAAATACCTTGAACACCCTAGCAACACCATAGCAACCACCCAGAACACCCTAGCAACCACCTAAAATACCTTAAAACATCCTAGCAACACCATAGCAACCACCCAAAAAAGCCTAGAACACCATAGCAACCACCCAGAACACCCTAGCAACTGCCTAGCAACCATCCAGAACACCCTAGCAACCACCCAAAATACCATAGCAACCACCCAAAATACCTTAGCAACCGCCGGGCAACCACCCAGAACACCTTAGCAACCCACTAGAAACACCCTAGCAACTTTAAATTACTTTAAACTACTTTAAACTTTAAACTATACTTTAAAGTTTAAACTACTTCAAACTTTAAACTATTAAAAATTTTAAACTACTTTAAACTAATTCAAGCTTTAAACTAATTTAAACTTGAAACTACTTTAAACTTTAAACTAAATTAAACTTCAAACTACTTTAAAATTCAAACTAATTTAAACTTCAAACTAATTTAAGCTTCAAACTACTTTAAAATTCAAACTAATTTAAACTTTAAACTACTTTAAACTTTAAACTAATTTAAACTTCAAACTACTTTAAACTTCTACAAACTTTTTGGTCAAAACTTTCACAAGCCAACTTAAAGTTTGTCTCGACGAACTTTTTCTAGTTATTATTATTCTTCTGAGCGGTAAAATTTACAACTCTAACTCCTCCTAGAGCTTTAACTCCACATACTCCAAACTCGGCTCAGACACTCAAACTGTTCTGACTCGGTGTGCTATATCTTTTCAGACTGATCGGACTCACGGTTTTCCTAAAAATGACGATCAAAGTCGGAAAAAACTCCCATTGACTTAACATTGCGGAATGTTCAGATTTTCAAACTGGCCAACTGCCAAAAATTCAAATCTAAACTCCTTGAAGCCCTAGACTGAATCAAACTGCCATTCTATATACTATATGAGCCATTGAGACTCATTTAAACTAATAAACTCATCTATCTATGACACTTATCTATCTATCTATCTATCTATCTACCCATTCTTTCTTTCTAATCTTTCTTTCTCTCTCTTTTTCTTTCTCTTATTCTTTCTTTCTTTCTTACTAATCTTTCTATCATCTATTTCTATCTATCATCTGACTATTTTATCTATCTATCTATCTATCTATCTATCTATCTATCTATCTATCTATCTATCTATCTATCTATCTATCTATCTATCTATCTATCTATCTATCTACCATCTGACTATTTTATCTATCTATCTATCTATCTATCTATCTATCTATCTTTTTCTTTCTTTCTAACTAATCTATCTTTTTCTTTCTTTCTAACTAATCTATCTTTCATTCTTTCTTTCTAACTAATCTTTCTTTCTTACTAATCTTTCTTTATTTCTAACTAATCTATCTTTCTTTCTATCTTTCTTTCTTTCTAACTACTCTATCTTTCTTTCTTTCTTTCTTTCTTTCTTTCTTTCTTTCTTTCTAACTAATTTTCCTTTCTAACTTTCTGTCTAATTAATCTTTTTCTTTCTAACTAATCTTTCTATCTTTCTTTCTTTCTTTCTCTCTTTCTAATCTTTCTTTCTAAATAATCTTTCTTTCTTTCTATCTTTTTCTTTCTTTCTTTCTTTTCTAACTAATCTATTTCTTTCTAACTAATCTTTCTTTCTTTCTTTCTAACTAATCTTCCTTTCTAACTTTCTTTCTAACCAATCTTTCTTTCTTTCTTTCTTTCTTTTCAAACTAATCTATTTCTTTCTTTCTAATCTTTCTTTCAATCTATTTCTTTCTAACTAATCTTTCTTTCTTTCTTTCTAACTAATCTTCCTTTCTAACTTTCTTTCTAACTAATCTTTCTTTCTAACTAATATTTCTTTCTTTCTAACTAATCTTTCTATCTTTCTTTCTTTCTCTCTTTCTTTCTAACTAATCTGTCTATCTTTCTTTCTAATCTTTCTTTCTTTCTAACTAATCTTCCTTTATAACTTTCTAATCTTTCTTTCTAACTAATCTTTCTTTCGTCCTTTCTTTCTAACTAATCTTTCTTTCTAACTAATCTTTCTTTCGTCCTTTCTTTCTAACTAATCTTTCTTTCTAACTAATCTATTTTCTTTCTTTTCTAACTAATCTTTCTTTCCCACTAGAAACACCCTAGCAACTTTAAATTACTTCAAACTATACTTTAAACTTTAAACTACTTTAAACTATATAAAACATTAAACTAATTCAAACTTCAAACTAATTTAAACTTCAAACTCCTTTAAAATTCAGACTAATTTAAACTTTAAACTAATTTAATCTTTAAACTACTTTAAACTTTAAACTACTTTGAAATTCAAACTAATTTAAACTTTAAACTACTTTAAACTTCAAACTTCTTCAAACTTATTGGTCCAAACTTTCACAAGCCAACTTAAAGTTTGTCTCGACAAACTTTTTCTAGTTATTATTATTATTAAGTTGGCTTGTGAGAGCCAACTTACTGAAATCCTATTTAAACTTATTATTATTAAGTTGGCTTGTGAGAGCCAACTTACTGAAATCCTACTTAAACTTATTATTATTCTTCTTCTTCTTCTTAGCAGTGAAATTTCTATATCTAACTCCTCCTAGAGCTTTAACTCCACATACTCCAAACTCGGCTCGGACACTCAAACTGTTCTGACTCGAGTTGCTATATCTTTTCAGACTGATCGGACTTACGGTTTTCCTAAAAATGACGATCAAAACTCGAAAAAAAACATTTGAAAATCCCATTGACTTAACATTGCGGAATGTTCAGATTTTCAAACTCCCCAACTGTCAAAAATTCAAATCTAAATACCTTGAAGCCCTAGACTGAATCAAACTGCCATTCTATATACTATATGAGCCATTGAGACTCATTTAAACTAATAAACTCATCTATCTATGACACTTTTCTATCTATCTATCTACCCATTCTTTCTTTCTAATCTTTCTTTCTCTCTCTTTTTCTTTCTCTTTCTTTCTTTCTTTCTTTCTTACTAATCTTTCTATCATCTAACTATTTCTATCTATCTATCATCTGACTATTTTATCTAATCTATCTATCTATCTATCTATCTATCTATCTATCATCTGACTATTTTATCTATCTATCTATCTATCTATCTTTTTCTTTCTTTCTTTCTAACTAATCTATCTTTCATTCTTTCTTTCTAACTAATCTTTCTTTCTTTCTTACTAATCTTTCTTTCTAACTAATCTATCTTTCTTTCTATCTTTCTTTCTTTCTAACTAATCTATCTTTCTTTCTTTCTTTCTAATCTTTCTTTCTCTCTCTTTTTCTTTCTCTTTCTTTCTTACTAATCTTTCTATCATCTAACTATTTCTATCTATCTATCATCTGACTATTATCTATCTATCTATCTATCTATCTATCTATCTATCTATCTATCTATCTATCTATCTATCTATCTATCTATCTATCTATCTATCTATCATCTGACTATTTTATCTATCTATCTATCTATCTATCTATCTATCTATCTATCTTTTTCTTTCTTTCTTTCTAACTAATCTATCTTTCATTCTTTCTTTCTAACTAATCTTTCTTTCTTTCTTACTAATCTTTCTTTCTTTCTATATAATCTATCTTTCTTTCTTTCTTTCTAACTAATCTATATTTCTTTCTTTCTTTTCTAACTAATTTATCTTTCTTTCTTTTCTAGCTAATCTATTTCTTTCTAACTAATCTTTCTTTCTTTCTTTCTAACTAGTCTTTCTTTCTAACTAATCTTTCTTTCTAACTAATCTTTCTTTCTTTCTTTCTTTATAACTAATCTTTCTTTATAAATTTCTTTCTTTTTAACTAATCTTTCTATCTTTCTTTCTTTCTAATCTTTCTTTCTAACTAATCTTTCTTTCTTTCTTTCTTTCTTTCTTTCTTTCTTTCTTTCTTTCTTTCTTTCTTTCTTTCTTTCTTTCTTTCTTTCTTTCTTTCTTTCTTTCTTTCTTTTCTAACTAATCTATTTCTTTCTAACTAATCTTTCTTTCTTTCTAACTAATCTTTCTATCTTTCTTTCTTTTCTCTCTTTCTTTCTAATCTTTCTTTCTTTCTAACTAATCTTTCTATCTTTCTTTCTTTCTCTCTTTCTAATCTTTCTTTCTAACTAATCTTTCTTTCTTTCTTTTCTAACTAATCTATTTCTTTCTAACTAATCTTTCTTTCTTTCTAACTAATCTTTCTATCTATCTTTCTTTCTTTCTCTCTTTCTTTCTAATCTTTCTTTCTTTCTTTCTAACTAATCTTTCTATTTATCTTTCTTTCTTTCTTTCTTTCTTTCTTTCTTTCTAATCTTTCTTTCAATCTTTCTTTCTTTCTTTATAACTAATCTTTCTATCTATCTTTCTTTCTTTCTCTCTTTCTTTCTAATCTTTCTTTCAATCTTTCTAACTAATCTTTCTTTCTTTCTTTCTTTCTTTCTTTCTTTCTAATCTTCCTTTCTTTCTTTCTAACTTTCTTTCTTTTTAACTAATCGTTCTATCTTTCTTTCTTTCTAATCCTTCTTTCTAACTAATCTTTCTTTCTTTCTTTCTTTCTTTTCTAACTAATCTATTTCTTTCTAACTAATCTTTCTTTCTTTCTAACTAAACTTTCTATCTTTCTTTCTCTCTTTCTTTCTAATCTTTCTTTCAATCTTTCTTTCTTTCTAACTAATCTTTCTATCTTTCTTTCTTTCTAACTAATCTTTCTATCTTTCTTTCTTTCTTTCTTTCTCTCTTTCTTTCTAATCTTCCTTTCTAACTTTCTTTCTTTCTAGCTAATCTTTCTTTCTAACTTTATTTCTTTCTAACTAATCTTTCTTTCTTTCTTTCTTTCTTTCTAATCTTTCTTTCAATCTTTCTTTCTTTCTTTATAACTAATCTTTCTATCTATCTTTCTTTCTTTCTCTCTTTCTTTCTAATCTTTCTTTCAATCTTTCTAACTAATCTTTCTTTCTTTCTTTCTTTCTAATCTTCCTTTCTTTCTTTCTAACTTTCTTTCTTTTTAACTAATCTTTCTATCTTTCTTTCTTTCTAATCCTTCTTTCTAACTAATCTTTCTTTCTTTCTTTCTTTCTTTCTTTCTTTCTTTTCTAACTAATCTATTTCTTTCTAACTAATCTTTCTTTCTTTCTAACTAAACTTTCTATCTTTCTTTCTCTCTTTCTTTCTAATCTTTCTTTCAATCTTTCTTTCTTTCTAACTAATCTTTCTATCTTTCTTTCTTTCTTTCTAACTAATCTTTCTATCTTTCTTTCTTTCTCTCTTTCTTTCTAATCTTCCTTTCTAACTTTCTTTCTTTCTAGCTAATCTTTCTTTCTAACTTTATTTCTTTCTAACTAATCTTTCTTTCTTTCTCTCTTTCTAATCTTTCTTTCTAACTAATCTTTCTTTCTAGCAACACCATAGCAACCACCCAAAATACCCTAGAACACCCTAGCAACTGCCTAGCAACCACCCAAAATACCTTAAATCACCCTAGCAACACCATAGCAACCACCCAAAATACCATAGAACACCCTAGCAACACCCTAGCAACCACCAGAAAACCCTAGCAACTGCCTAGCAACCACCCAGAACACCCTAGCAACCACCCGACATACCCTAGAACATCCTAGCAACACCATAGCAACCACCCAAAAAAGCCTAGAATACCCTAGCAACACCATAGCAACCTCCCAGAACACCCTAGCAACTGCCTAGCAACCACCCAGAACACCCTGGCAACCACCCAAAATACCTTAAAACACCCTGGCAACACCATAGCAACCACCCAAAATATCCTAGAACACCCAAGCAACTGCCTAGCAACCCCCAGAACACCCTAGCAACTGCCTACTAATTGCCTAATGAGGACTAATTTAAACTTCAAACTACTTTAAAATTCAAACTAATTTAAACTTCAAACTACTTTAAACTTCAAACTACTTTAAACTTCTTCAAACTTATTGGTCCAAACTTTCACAAGCCAACTTAAAGTTTGTCTCGACGAACTTTTTCTAGTTAAGTTGGCTTGTGAGAGCCAACTTACTGAAATCCTATTTAAACTTATTAAGTTGGCTTGTGAGAGCCAACTTACTGAAATCCTATTTAAACTTATTATTATTATTATTCTTACAAAAAATTTCTATATCAATCTCCTCCTAGAGCTTTAACTCTACATACTCCAAACTCGGCTCAGACACTCAAACTGTTCTGACTCGAGTTGCTATATCTTTTCTAACTGATCGGACTTACGGTTTTCCTAAAAATGACGATCAAAGTCGGAAAAAACTCCCATTGACTTAACATTGCGGAATGTTCAGATTTTCAAACTCCCCAACTGTCAAAAATTCAAATCTAAATACCTTGAAGCCCTAGACTGAATCAAACTGCCATTCTATATACTATATGAGCCATTGAGACTCATTTAAACTAATAAACTCATCTATCTATGACACTTTTCTATCTATCTATCTACCCATTCTTTCTTTCTAATCTTTCTTTCTCTCTCTTTTTCTTTCTCTCTTTCTTTCTTTCTTACTAATCTTTCTATCATCTAACTATTTCTATCTATCTATCATCTGACTATTTTATCTATCTATCTATCTATCTATCTATCTATCTATCTATCTATCTATCTATCTATCTATCTATCTATCTATCTATCTATCTATCTATCTATCTATCTATCTATCTATCTATCTATCATCTGACTATTTTATCTATCTATCTATCTATCTATCTATCTATCTATCTATCTATCTTTTTCTTTCTTTCTTTCTAACTAATCTATCTTTCATTCTTTCTTTCTAACTAATCTTTCTTTCTTTCTTACTAATCTTTCTTTCTTTCTAACTAATCTATCTTTCTTTCTATCTTTCTTTCTTTCTAACTAATCTATCTTTCTGTCTTTCTTTCTTTTCTAACTAATCTATCTTTCTTTCTTTTCTAGCTAATCTATTTCTTTCTAACTAATCTTTCTTTCTTTCTTTCTAACTAATCTTTGTTTCTAACTAATCTTTCTTTCTTTCTTTCTTTCTTTTCTAACTAATCTATTTCTTTCTAACTAATCTTTCTTTCTAACTAATCTTTCTATCTTTTTCTTTTTTCTCTTTCTTTCTAATCTTTCTTTCAATCTTTCTTTCTTTCTAACTAATCTTTCTATCTTTCTTTCTTTCTCTCTTTCTAATCTTTCTTTCTAACTAATCTTTCTTTCTTTCTTTTCTAACTAATCTATTTCTTTCTAACTAATCTTTCTTTCTTTCTTTCTAACTAATCTTTCTTTCTTTCTTTAACTAATCTTTCTTTCTAACTAATCTTTCTTTCTTTCTTTCTTTCTTTCTTTCTTTCTTTCTTTCTTTCTTTCTAATCTTCCTTTCTAACTTTCTTTCTTTCTTTATAACTAATCTTTCTTTTTAACTAATCTTTCTATCTTTCTTTCTTATCTTTCTTTCTAACTAATCTTTCTTTCTTTCTTTCTTTTCTAACTAATCTATTTCTTTCTAACTAATCTTTCTTTCTTTCTAACTAATCTTTCTATCTTTCTTTCTTTTTTCTCTTTCTTTCTAATCTTTCTTTCTTTCTAACTAATCTTTCTATCTTTCTTTCTTTTTTCTCTTTCTTTCTAATCTTTCTTTCAAGCTTTCTTTCTTTCTTTCTAACTAATCTTTCTATCTTTCTTTCTTTCTTTCTTTCTCTCTTTCTTTGTAATCTTTCTTTCTTTCTTTCTAACTAATCTTTATTTCCCACTAGAAACACCCTAGCAACTTTAAATTACTTCAAACTATACTTTAAACTACTTTAAACTATATAAAACTTTAAACTAATTCAAACTTTAAACTATTTTAAACTTTAAACTAATTTAAACTTCAAACTAATTTAAACTTTAAACTCCTTTAGAATTCAGACTAATTTAAACTTTAAACTAATTCAAACTTTAAGCTACTTTAAACTACTTTGAAATTCAAACTAATTTAAACTTTAAACTACTTTAAACTTCAAACTTCTTCAAACTTATTGGTCAAAACTTTCACAAGCCAACTTAAAGTTTGTCTCGACGAACTTTTTCTAGTTATTATTATTATTCTTACAAAAAATTTCTATATCAATCTCCTCCTAGAGCTTTAACTCTACATACTCCAAACTCGGCTCAGACACTCAAACTGTTCTGACTCGAGTTGCTATATCTTTTCTAACTGATCGGACTTACGGTTTTCCTAAAAATGACGATCAAAGTCGGAAAAAACTCCCATTGACTTAACATTGCGGAATGTTCAGATTTTCAAACTCCCCAACTGCCAAAAGTTCAAATCTAAACTCCTTGAAGCCCTAGACTGAATCAAACTGCCATTCTATATACTATATGAGCCATTGAGACTCATTTAAACTAATAAACTCATCTATCTATGACACTTTTCTATCTATCTATCTACTCATTCTTTCTTTCTAATCTTTCTTTCTCTTTTTCTTTCTCTCTTTCTTTCTTTCTTACTAATCTTTCTATCATCTAAATATTTCTATCTAACATCTGACTATTTTATCTATCTATCTATCTATCTATCTATCTATCTATCTATCTATCTATCTATCTATCTATCTATCTATCTATCTATCTATCTATCTATCTTTTTCTTTCTTTCTTTTCTAACTAATCTATCTTTCTTTCTTTTCTAGCTAATCTATTTCTTTCTAACTAATCTTTCTTTCTTTCTTTCTAACTAATCTTTCTTTCTAACTAATCTTTCTTTCTTTCTTTCTTTCTTTTCTAACTAATCTATTTCTTTCTAACTAATCTTTCTTTCTTTCTAACTAATCTTTCTATCTTTTTCTTTTTTCTCTTTCTTTCTAATCTTTCTTTCAATCTTTCTTTCTTTCTAACTAATCTTTCTATCTTTCTTTCTTTCTTTCTCTCTTTCTAATCTTTCTTTCTAACTAATCTTTCTTTCTTTCTTTTCTAACTAATCTATTTCTTTCTAACTAATCTTTCTTTCTTTCTAACTAATCTTTCTTTCTTTCTTTAACTAATCTTTCTTTCTTTCTTTCTTTCTTTCTTTCTTTCTAATCTTCCTTTCTAACTTTCTTTCTTTCTTTATAACTAATCTTTCTTTCTAACTTTCTTTCTTTTTAACTAATCTTTCTATCTTTCTTTCTTATCTTTCTTTCTAACTAATCTTTCTTTCTTTCTTTCTTTCTTTCTTTTCTAACTAATCTATTTCTTTCTAACTAATCTTTCTTTCTTTCTAACTAATCTTTCTATCTTTCTTTCTTTTTTCTCTTTCTTTCTAATCTTTCTTTCTTTCTAACTAATCTTTCTATCTTTCTTTCTTTTTTCTCTTTCTTTCTAATCTTTCTTTCAAGCTTTCTTTCTTACTTTCTTTCTAACTAATCTTTCTATCTTTCTTTCTTTCTTTCTTTCTCTCTTTCTTTGTAATCTTTCTTTCTTTCTTTCTTTCTAACTAATCTTTATTTCCCACTAGAAACACCCTAGCAACTTTAAATTACTTCAAACTATACTTTAAACTACTTTAAACTATATAAAACTTTAAACTAATTCAAACTTTAAACTATTTTAAACTTTAAACTAATTTAAACTTCAAACTAATTTAAACTTTAAACTCCTTTAGAATTCAGACTAATTTAAACTTTAAACTAATTCAAACTTTAAGCTACTTTAAACTACTTTGAAATTCAAACTAATTTAAACTTTAAACTACTTTAAACTTCAAACTTCTTCAAACTTATTGGTCAAAACTTTCACAAGCCAACTTAAAGTTTGTCTCGACGAACTTTTTCTAGTTATTATTATTATTCTTACAAAAAATTTCTATATCAATCTCCTCCTAGAGCTTTAACTCTACATACTCCAAACTCGGCTCAGACACTCAAACTGTTCTGACTCGAGTTGCTATATCTTTTCTATCTGATCGGACTTACGGTTTTCCTAAAAATGACGATCAAAGTCGGAAAAAACTCCCATTGACTTAACATTGCGGAATGTTCAGATTTTCAAACTCCCCAACTGCCAAAAATTCAAATCTAAACTCCTTGAAGCCCTAGACTGAATCAAACTGCCATTCTATATACTATATGAGCCATTGAGACTCATTTAAACTAATAAACTCATTTATCTATGACACTTTTCTATCTATCTATCTACCCATTCTTTCTTTCTAATCTTTCTTTCTCTCTCTTTTTCTTTCTCTTTCTTTCTTTCTTTCTTACTAATCTTTCTATCATCTAACTATTTCTATCTATCTATCATCTGACTATTTTATCTATCTATCTATCTATCTATCTATCTATCTATCTATCTATCTATCATCTGACTATTTTATCTATCTATCTATCTATCTATCTATCTATCTATCTATCTATCTATCTATCTATCTATCTATCTATCTATCTATCTATCTATCTTTTTTTTCTTTCTTTCTAACTAATCTATCTTTCATTCTTTCTTTCTAACTAATCTTTCTTTCTTTCTTACTAATCTTTCTTTCTAACTAATCTATCTTTCTTTCTATCTTTCTTTCTTTCTAACTAATCTATCTTTCTTTCTTTCTTTCTAATCTTTCTTTCTCTCTCTTTTTCTTTCTCTCTTTCTTTCTTACTAATCTTTCTATCATCTAACTATTTCTATCTATCTATCATCTGACTATTTTATCTATCTATCTATCTATCTATCTATCTATCTATCTATCTATCTATCTATCTATCTATCTATCTATCTATCTATCTATCTATCTATCTATCTATCTATCTATCTATCTATCATCTGACTATTTTATCTATCTATCTTTTTCTTTCTTTCTTTCTAACTAATCTATCTTTCATTCTTTCTTTCTAACTAATCTTTCTTTCTTTCTTACTAATCTTTCTTTCTAACTAATCTATCTTTCTTTCTTTCTTTATAACTAATCTATATTTCTTTCTTTCTTTTCTAACTAATCTATCTTTCTTTTCTAGCTAATCTATTTCTTTCTAACTCTTTCTTTCTTTCTTTCTTTCTAACTAGTCTTTCTTTCTAACTAATCTTTCTTTCTAACTAATCTTTCTTTCTTTCTTTCTTTATAACTAATCTTTCTTTCTAACTTTCTTTCTTTTTAACTAATCTTTCTATCTTTCTTTCTTTCTAATCTTTCTTTCTAACTAATCTTTCTTTCTTTCTTTTCTAACTAATCTATTTCTTTCTAACTAATCTTTCTTTCTTTCTAACTAATCTTTCTATCTTTCTTTCTTTTCTCTCTTTCTTTCTAATCTTTCTTTCTAACTAATCTTTCTTTCTTTCTCTCTTTCTAATCTTTCTTTCTAACTAATCTTTCTATCTATCTTTCTTTCTTTCTTTCTCTCTTTCTTTCAATCTTTCTTTCTTTCTTTCTAACTAATCTTTCTATCTATCTTTCTTTCTCTCTTTCTTTCTAATCTTTCTAACTAATCTTTCTTTCTTTCTTTCTTTCTAATCTTCCTTTCTTTCTTTCTAACTAATCTTTCTTTCTAACTTTCTTTCTTTTTAACTAATCTTTCTATCTTTCTTTCTTTCTAATCCTTCTTTCTAACTAATCTTTCTTTCTTTCTTTTCTAACTAATCTATTTCTTTCTAACTAATCTTTCTTTCTTTCTAACTAATCTTTCTATCTTTCTTTCTTTCTCTCTTTCTTTCTAATCTTTCTTTCAATCTTTCTTTCTTTATAACTAATCTTTCTATCTTTCTTTCTTTCTCTCTTTCTTTCTAATCTTCCTTTCTAACTTTCTTTCTTTCTAGCTAATCTTTCTTTCTAACTTTATTTCTTTCTAACTAATCTTTCTATCTTTCTTTCTTTCTCTCTTTCTAATCTTTCTTTCTAACAAATCTTTCTTTCTAGCAACACCATAGCAACCACCCAAAATACCCTAGAACACCCTAGCAACTGCCTAGCAACCCCCAGAACACCCTAGCAACCACCCAAAATACCTTAAATCACCCTAGCAACACCATAGCAACCACCCAAAATACCCTACAACACCCTAACAACCACCAGAAAACCCTAGCAACTGCCTAGCAACCACCCAGAACACCCTAGCAACCACCCGACATACCCTAGAACATCCTAGCAACACCATAGCAACCACCCAAAAAAGCCTAGAACACCCTAGCAACACCATAGCAACCTCCCAGAACACCCTAGCAACTGCCTAGCAACCACCCAGAACACCCTGGCAACCACCCAAAATACCTTAAAACACCCTATCAACACCATAGCAACCACCCAAAATACCCTAGAACACCCTAGCAACACCCTAGCAACCACCAGAAAACCCTAGCAACTGCCTAGCAACCACCCAGAACACCCTAGCAACCACCCGAAATACCCTAGAACATCCTAGCAACACCATAGCAACCACCCAAAAAAGCCTAGAACACCCTAGCAACACCATAGCAACCACCCATAACACCCTGGCAACCACCCAAAAGGCGTTAGAACACCATAGCAATCACCCAGAAAACCCTAGCAACCACCTAGAAACCACCCAGAACACCCCAGCAACCAACTAGCAACCATCCAGAACACCATAGCAACCACCTAGCAACACCTAAGCAACAACCCTGAACTCCCTAGCAACCACCTAGCAACACCATAGCAACCACCCTGAACACCCTAGCAACCACCTAGCAACACCCTAGCGACCACCCAGAATACCCTAGCAACCACCTAGCAAACCCATAGCAACCACCGAGAACACCCTAAACTATACTTTAAACTTTAAACTACTTTAAACTTTAAACTATTTAAAAACTTTAAACTAATTTAAACTTTAAACTAATTTAAACTTCAAACTAATTGACACTTTAAACTACCTTAAACTTTAAACTACTTTAAACTTCAAACTACTTTAAACTTCTTCAAACTTTCTGATACAAACTTTCACAAGCCAACTTAAAGTTTGTCTTGACGAACTTTTTCTAGTTAAGTTGGCTTGTGAGAGCCAACTTACTGAAATCCTACTTAAACTTATTATTAAGTTGGCTTGTGAGAGCCAACTTACTGAAATCCTATTTAAACTTATTATTATTATTATTATTATTATTCTTACAAAAAATTTCTATATCAATCTCCTCCTAGAGCTTTAACTCCACATACTCCAAACTCGGCTTAGACACTCAAACTGTTCTGACTCGAGTTGCTATATCTTTTCTAACTGATCGGACTTACTGTTTTCCTAAAAATGACAATCAAATTCGGAAAAAACTCCCATTGACTTAACATTGCGGAATGTTCAGATTTTCAAACTCCCCAACTGCCAAAAATTCAAATCTAAACTCCTTGAAGCCCTAGACTGAATCAAACTGCCATTCTATATACTATATGAGCCATTGAGACTCATTTAAACTAATAAACTCATCTATCTATGACACTTTTCTATCTATCTATCTATCTACCCATTCTTTCTTTCTAATCTTTCTTTCTCTCTCTTTTTCTTTCTCTCTTTCTTTCTTTCTTACTAATCTTTCTATCATCTAAATATTTCTATCTATCATCTGACTATTTTATCTATCTATCTATCTATCTATCTATCTATCTATCTATCTATCTATCTATCTATCTATCTATCTATCTATCTATCTATCTATCTATCTATCTATCATCTGACTATTTTATCTATCTATCTATCTATCTATCTATCTATCTATCTATCTATCTATCTATCTATCTATCTATCTATCTATCTATCTATCTATCTATCTATCTATCATCTGACTATTTTATCTATCTATCTATCTATCTATCTATCTATCTATCTATCTATCTATCTATCTATCTTTTTCTTTCTTTCTTTCTAACTAATCTATCTTTCATTCTTTCTTTCTAACTAATCTTTCTTTCTTACTAATCTTTCTTTCTTTCTAACTAATCTATCTTTCTTTCTATCTTTCTTTCTTTCTAACTAATCTATCTTTCTTTCTTTCTAATCTTACTTTCTAACTTTCTTTCTTTCTTTCTAACTAATCTTTCTTTCTTTCTATCTTTCTTTCTTACTAATCTTTCTTTCTTTCTAACTAATCTATCTTTCTTTCTATCTTTCTTTCTTTCTAACTAATCTTTCTATCTATCTTTCTAATCTTCCTTTCTAACTTTCTTTCTTTCTTTCTAACTAATCTTTCTTTCTTTCTAACTAATCTTTCTATCATCTAACTATTTCTATCTATCTATCATCTGACTATTTTATCTATCTATCTATCTATCTATCTATCTATCTATCTATCTATCTATCTATCATCTGACTATTTTATCTATCTATCTATCTTTCTTTCTTTTTCTTTCTTTCTAACTAATCTATCTTTCGTTCTTTCTAACTAATCTTTCTTTCTTTCTAACTAATCTTCTTTCTTTCTTTCTAACTAATCTATCTTTCTTTCTATCTTTCTTTCTTTCTAACTAATCTATCTTTCTTTCTTTTCTAACTAATCTATCTATCTTTCTTTCTTTTCTAACTAATCTATTTCTTTCTAAATAATCTTTCTTTCTTTCTTTCTAACTAATCTTTCTTTCTTTCTTTCTAATCTTTCTATCTTTCTTTCTTTCTTTCTCTCTTTCTTTCTAATCTTCCTTTCTACCTTTCTTTCTAACTAATCTTTCTTTCTAACTTTATTTCTTTCTAACTAATCTTTCTTTCTAGCAACACCATAGCAACAACCCAAAATACCCTAGAACACCCTAGCAACTGCCTAGCAACCCCCAGAACACCCTAGCAACCACCCTAGCAACACCATAGCAAACACCAAAAATACCCTAGAACACCCTAGCAACCACCAGAAAACCCTAGCAACTGCCTAGCAACCACCCAGAACACCCTAGCAACTGCCTAGCAACAGCCCAGAACACCCTAGCAACCACCCAAAATACCTTAGAACACCCAAGCAACACCATAGCAACCACCCAGAACACCCTAGCAACCACCCAAAATACCTTAGAACACCCTAGCAACACCATAGCAACCACCCAGAACACCCTAGCAACCACCCAAAATACCTTAGAACACCCTAGCAACACCATAGCAACCACCTAAAATACCTTAGAACACCCTAGCAACACCATAGCAACCACCCAGAACACCCTAGCAACCACCCAAAATACCTTAGAACACCCTAGCAACACCATAGCAACCACCTAAAATACCTTAGAACACCCTAGCAACCACCCAGGACACCCTAGCAACCACTCAAAATACCTTAAAACACCCTAGCAACACCATAGCAACCACCCAGAACACCCTAGCAACTACCTAGCAACCACCCAAAATACCTTACAACACCCTAGCAACCACCCAAAATACCCAAGAACACCCTAGCAACACCATAGCAACCATCCAGAACACCCTAGCAACTGCCTGAAAACTACCCAGAACACCCTAGCAACCACCCAAAATACCATAGAACACCCTAGCAACAACATAGCAACCACCCAGAACACAGTAGCAACCACCTAACAACCACCCAGAACACCCTAGCAACCAACCAAAATTCCTTAGCAACAACCTAGCAACCACCGAGAACACCCTAGCAACCACCCAAAATACCTTACAACACCCTAGCAACCACCCAAAATACCCAAGAACACCCTAGCAACACCATAGCAACCATCCAGAACACCCTAGCAACTGCCTGAAAACTACCCAGAACACCCTAGCAACCACCCAAAATACCATAGAACACCCTAGCAACAACATAGCAACCGCCCAGAACACAGTAGCAACCACCTAACAACCACCCAGAACACCCTAGCAACCAACCAAAATTCCTTAGCAACAACCTAGCAACCACCGAGAACACCCTAGCAACCACCCAAAATACCTTAGCAACCACCTAGCAACCACCCAGAACACCTTAGCAACCCACTAGAAACACCCTAGCAACTTTAAATTACTTCAAACTATACTTTAAACTACTTTAAACGAATTCAAACTTTAAACTATTTTAAAATTCAAACTACTTTAAAATTCTAACTAATTTAAACTTTAAACTACTTTAAACTTTAAACTAATTTAAACTTCAAACTACTTTAAAATTCAAACTAATTTAAACTTCAAACTACTTTAAACTTCAAACTACTTTAAACTTCTTCAAACTTATTGGTCCAAACTTTCACAAGCCAACTTAAAGTTTGTCTCGACGAACTTTTTCTAGTTATTAAGTTGGCTTGTAAGAGCCAACTTACTGAAATCCTATTTAAACTTATTAGGTGTTCAAGCACGAAGTGCTGAAAACCTATTGTATTTGTACTGATTTTTATTATTATTATTCTCCGCTAAAACGCATCGTGCAGACCAAACCGTAAGTGCTAGAGACTTGAAACTTTGTCAGATGGTAGTACAAAAATCGAGGAGAGGTTATCAAATTATGAGCCCGATTGGCCCATAGGTGGCGCTATAGCAACCAATTGCGCAAAACTGCTCATAACTCCTAGACCGTATGTCGTAGACTCAAGTGTCTTATATCTCTGGAAAGCTGGAAACCTGAAGTAAAAAACGTATATCTCCGATTTCATTTCCGCCATGATAGATTTTCCGCCATTTTGAATTTTGTCGAAAAACTACTTTTGCGAACTAGTCCCTGGTTTTTCGCCCGATCGGAACCAAACCAGTGCCAAAATGTTCTCTGGAGTCTGAATATCAATAATTATCGAAAGAAAGTTGAAATTTTGATTCACGGTCCCTAGGGGGCGCAAAATGAACGTTGTGGGCGGAGCCTATTTTACTAAAATGGCTATAACTCAAGAAGTAAATGAGATAGCTTCACCAAACTCGGTACACATGTGAATAAGTTCATTCTGAGGTCACAGTAAAAAAATCGCGACGATTGGGCACTAGGTGGCGCTATAACATTAAAAAAACTTAAATAGGGCTATGACCACCTGACCGTTGGTCCGATTGACTTGAAAATTGGTATGCAGTGTCTTGGTCCAAGGCCCCATGTATGTATAAAAGGACATTGGCTTATCTCAAAAAACATGGCCCCCATCGGCCAATGAAGTTTGAGCACCTGTGAGACGAGGTTAACGGAGGCCGATCGGAACGAAACTCGATGGGCATGTTCGACTCATGGCCCAAGAGGTCTGTAAGAGTTTTGAAAGAAATCGGCCACTAGTTGGCGCTAACGAGTTTTACGGCTCTGTAATCACGTGGTGTGGCACATATCCCCACAAAATGCATATCATTTGATAGATCTCCTCATGCTGAACAACTTTGCCTCTAGAACCATTGCTGTCAATCAAATCGTTCATTAAATATTCACAAATATGTTTAAAACCTACTTTTGCAAACTAGTCCTAGGATTTTCGCCCGATCGGAACCAGACCAGTCTAGGACAATTCTCTGGACTCTCTAGATCAATAATTATCAAAAAAAGTTGAAATTTGGCATTTGGTTGGCTATAACAGGGTCATTTATAAAATGGGCGTGGCAAAATATAGTCAAAAGCCTATAAATCCTATACGAAAACTCAGAACTTCACAAAAATTGGTGAGCATATGTGACATAACATCCTTAAAAAGCATGCCAAATTTTATGGAGCTCGGACCATAGGTGGCGCTATAACTGTTAAAAAGCTTTTAAACAATGTATTTCCTATGGTAAATTGCCTGTATTTGCTGTAAATGGTGTTTTGCATTTATTATCATGTAATGTTCATATCATAATGTTCAAAACCAGTGCAGTACAATTCTCTGGACTCTCTAGATCAATAATTATCAGAAAAAGTTGAACAACTTCATTTGGATGGCTATAATAGGGTCACTTCACAATGTAGCCATGACCTAGTGTCCCCAAAAGCTTATATCTCTTCAATGAATGCTCAGATCTTCTTAAAAACAAGTCAGAACATGTGCCATATGACTCCAAACAATCATGAAAAATTTCAGACAGATCGGACAAGATTTGCCTCTATAACAGTTAAAAATGGGAAAATTAAATGAATATAATGGCATATTAAGCCAATAAGTAGTATTTTACTGCCCCCTGCTGTTTAAAATATGAATTATACTTGAGTAGTGTGACAAAATTACTATTTAGACTTTATAAAATTACTATTTTAACATTTACAATCACATTAAGTCTAATTTCATCTATTGAAGTATCACTATTGACAATTCTGTCACATTGACAAATGTGAATCCTGAATGAGACATAGTTCAAATCTCTGTATCTACAACAGAATGTGTGTGTAGTCCTATGTTTCTGAATAAATTCTGAATAATCTGATTAATAGTTTGCAAAGACATGTATGAAATAACATTCAAATATATTTTCATAATGATTTTGTGTGTGTGTGTGTGTGTGTGTGTGTGTGTGTGTGTGTGTGTGTGTGTGTGTGTGTGTGTGTGTGTGTGTGTGTGTAAGCTTGCATAAAGGAGTTAAAATGGAAAAACTGTCAAAATGAAAGTGGCCAGCAGAGGGCAGTAGAAGACCACTTATTGGCTCATTCTACTTATTAATGAAGTCTTTTAACAGGTGCATTCATATTTAGACACTATAAAATCACTTGTATAACAATTACTATTATAACACAATCATATTTTGTCAGAGTTTATCACTTCATTTGTACTGACACTTCACATCAATGCTAGCAATGTGGTAAATCATGATAAACTATGGTAAATCATGCTAGAATCACGGTACTCTATGGCAGTGTTGGGAACCCTAATCAAACACACCTGATTCAACTCATCAGCTCATAATCACATAGGTTATTGAGCTGATGAGTTGAATCAGGTGTGATTGATTAGAGAGACAGAGAAAACGGGTCCTTCAGGACAGGTTTGGGAACCACTGCTCTATGGTAAATCATCCTAGAACGTAGTAAATCATACTAGAACTTGGTAAATCATGGTAAATCATGCTAGATTCATGGTAAATCATACTGGAACATGGTAAATCATGAAAAATCACACTAAAATGTGGTATATCATGGTAAATCATGCTGAAACATGGTCTATTCCATCTATGATATCAGTGGTTAAATGCTTGCTACATAAAACGTAATGTCTTTTGATGCTTGTGTGGTTAAAAATCTTAAATGCCTTAACTGCTTGAACACCGCTAAATGCTGCTTGCAGCTTTAATTAGTGGTGCTTGCCTATGGCAAAGCAACACTATTGTTATCTCACATACTTATTATTCTTATTAGTGGTGCTTGCCTATGGCAAAGCAACACTATTGTTATCTCACATACTTATTATTAGTGGTGCTTGCCTATGGCAAAGCAACACTATTGTTATCTCACATACTTATTATTAGTGGTGCTTGCCTATGGCAAAGCAACACTATTGTTATCTCACATACTTATTATTCTTATTCTTATTCTTATTAGTGGTGCTTGCCTATGGCAAAGCAACACTATTGTTATCTCACATACTTATTATTCTTATTCTTATTCTTATTATTCTTCTGGCCACTTTTTGACGCGCTACTCCTCCCGCAGTTTTTGTCACAGACCCACGAATGAGGTGTCAAAACGTGCGGCCTGTTCGGGAATGGTGTGCTATGACTTTTATAAGGGATCGGGGGTACGATGTTCGCCCCAGGGGCGAAAAACCGGCCGAAAAATCCCATAGACTTAACATTGCGTCAAACTTTGACGAGTCGTAGCTCGGAACGAGGATGTCACAGAAACGTGAAATTTGCCACATTTGAAGAGGCTGACAGGCTCTGTAAGAACATACCACACAATGGGGTAAAAGTTGCACCCCTGTGGGGCAGGAGCTGCCCAAAGTTGCCCCATTGACTTACTATGGTGTAGGACGGCCCATGAAATGGGCCGTCCTACACCATAGAAACCGCTTTTATATTGAACATAACTCTGGATCACAGTGTCGTAGAGACAAAGGGGCGGGCTCATTTTACTCAGACGGCCAATCATTCTCCTTGGATCATTGTGAAGCTATCAAGCCACGCCCTAGCAACCATTTAGAGCTCCTTAGCAACAAGTTCCATAGACTTCCATTGAAAGAGATCGAAGGGATATCTCTGGACTGAATTGTCATAGAAACATGAGGGTGGTCTGGTTTGACTCGGGGCAGCAAACAGCCAATCATGAATCACCTCAACACTTCCTAGCCACGCCCTAGCAACCATTGTCGAGCACCTTAGCAACCAAAATCCAAAGAGGAATATCGTCCATTCTGAATGTCACAGAGGCATGGGAGTTGGTTTATATCATTCATACTGACAAGCAGCCTTTGGAGTTTCATGATTGGCAGCTGCCAAGCCACTCCCTAGCAACCAAACAAGGTACCCTAGCAACCATTTTGCAAGACCTATATCTCTGCATCAAAACGTCGTATAGAGATGGGGGTTGGTTTATACATTCACATTGACTTTGGAGCTTCATGATTGGCAGCTGCCAAGCCACTCCCTAGCAACCAAACAGAGTACCCTAGCAACCGTTTTGCAAGACCAATATCTCTGCATCAGAACATCGTATAGAGATGGGGGTTGGCTCTTTTGACTCATGCTAGCAAACAGGACTTGCTACATGCTAAACATGCTAGCTGTGAATAGCTACATGCTAATATTGATTAGCTAAGTGCTAAATCATGCCATGAACATTATAAAAACTCTATAGTAACCAAATGTGAACACTACCAACCACCTAGTAACACCATAGCAACCATCCAGAATACCATAGCAACCACCTAAAACACCCTAGCAACCGCCTAGCAACACCATAGCAACCACCCAGAATACCCTAGCAACCGCCTAGCAACACCCTAGCAACACCTCAGAACACCCTAGCAACCACCTAGCAACACCCTAGCAACCACCCACAACACCCTAGCAACCACCTAGCAACACCCTAGCAACCACCCAAAACACCCTAGCAACCACCTAGCAACCACCCAGAACACCCTAGCAACCACCTAGCAACCACCTAGCAACCCCCTAGCAACCACCCAGAACACCCTAGCAACCGCCTAGCAACACCCTAGCAACCACCCAGAACACCCTAGCAACCACCCAAAACACCCTAGCAACACCCTAGCAACCACCCAGAACACCCTAGCAACCGCCTAGCAACACCCTAGCAACCAGTAGAATACCCTAGCAACCACCTAGCAACACCATAGCAACCACCCATAACACCCTAGCAACTGCCTAACAACCCCATAGCAACCACCCATAATACCCTAGCAACCGCCTAGCAACACCATAGCAACCACCCAGAACACCCTAGCAACCGCCTAGCAACCACCCGGAATACCCTAGCAACCGCCTAGCAACGCCATAGCAACCACCCAGAATACCCTAGCAACCACCTAGCAACACCATAGCAACCACCCAGAACACCCTAGCAACCGCCTAGCAACGCCCTAGCAACGGCCTAGCAATGCCCTAGCAACCACCCAGAATACCCTAGCAACCACCTAGCAACCACCCAGAACACCCTAGCAACCACCTAGCAACCACCCAGAACACCCTAGCAACCACCCAGAATTACCCTAGCAACCAACAGAACACCCTAGCAACCACCCAAAACACCCTAGCAGCCACCTGAACAGCATGAATAAGCCATATCTCAGCACCAGAACATCGTACAGACATGTTTGTTGGCTCGTATGCAACAATGTACCACACCCTAGCAACCGAGCGGCGAGTTTTGCCACTGCAAGCACCACTTCACATTTTCTTCTGGAAATGTACATTCTAGTTCTTATTCTTATTCTTATTATTCTTCTGGCCACTTTTTGACGCGCTACTCCTCCCGCAGTTTTTGTCACAGACCCACGAATGAGGTGTCAAAACGTGCGGCCTGTTCGGGAATGGTGTGCTATGACTTTTATAAGGGATCGGGGGTACGATGTTCGCCCCAGGGGCGAAAAACCGGCCGAAAAATCCCATAGACTTAACATTGCGTCAAACTTTGACGAGTCGTAGCTCGGAACGAGGATGTCACAGAAACGTGAAATTTGCCACATTTGAAGAGGCTGACAGGCTCTGTAAGAACATACCACACAATGGGGTAAAAGTTGCACCCCTGTGGGGCAGGAGCTGCCCAAAGTTGCCCCATTGACTTACTATGGTGTAGGACGGCCCATGAAATGGGCCGTCCTACACCATAGAAACCGCTTTTATATTGAACATAACTCTGGATCACAGTGTCGTAGAGACAAAGGGGCGGGCTCATTTTACTCAGACGGCCAATCATTCTCCTTGGATCATTGTGAAGCTATCAAGCCACGCCCTAGCAACCATTTAGAGCTCCTTAGCAACAAGTTCCATAGACTTCCATTGAAAGAGATCGAAGGGATATCTCTGGACTGAATTGTCATAGAAACATGAGGGTGGTCTGGTTTGACTCGGGGCAGCAAACAGCCAATCATGAATCACCTCAACACTTCCTAGCCACGCCCTAGCAACCATTGTCGAGCACCTTAGCAACCAAAATCCAAAGAGGAATATCGTCCATTCTGAATGTCACAGAGGCATGGGAGTTGGTTTATATCATTCATACTGACAAGCAGCCTTTGGAGTTTCATGATTGGCAGCTGCCAAGCCACTCCCTAGCAACCAAACAAGGTACCCTAGCAACCATTTTGCAAGACCTATATCTCTGCATCAAAACGTCGTATAGAGATGGGGGTTGGTTTATACATTCACATTGACTTTGGAGCTTCATGATTGGCAGCTGCCAAGCCACTCCCTAGCAACCAAACAGAGTACCCTAGCAACCGTTTTGCAAGACCAATATCTCTGCATCAGAACATCGTATAGAGATGGGGGTTGGCTCTTTTGACTCATGCTAGCAAACAGGACTTGCTACATGCTAAACATGCTAGCTGTGAATAGCTACATGCTAATATTGATTAGCTAAGTGCTAAATCATGCCATGAACATTATAAAAACTCTATAGTAACCAAATGTGAACACTACCAACCACCTAGTAACACCATAGCAACCATCCAGAATACCATAGCAACCACCTAAAACACCCTAGCAACCGCCTAGCAACACCATAGCAACCACCCAGAATACCCTAGCAACCGCCTAGCAACACCCTAGCAACACCTCAGAACACCCTAGCAACCACCTAGCAACACCCTAGCAACCACCCACAACACCCTAGCAACCACCTAGCAACACCCTAGCAACCACCCAAAACACCCTAGCAACCACCTAGCAACCACCCAGAACACCCTAGCAACCACCTAGCAACCACCTAGCAACCCCCTAGCAACCACCCAGAACACCCTAGCAACCGCCTAGCAACACCCTAGCAACCACCCAGAACACCCTAGCAACCACCCAAAACACCCTAGCAACACCCTAGCAACCACCCAGAACACCCTAGCAACCGCCTAGCAACACCCTAGCAACCAGTAGAATACCCTAGCAACCACCTAGCAACACCATAGCAACCACCCATAACACCCTAGCAACTGCCTAACAACCCCATAGCAACCACCCATAATACCCTAGCAACCGCCTAGCAACACCATAGCAACCACCCAGAACACCCTAGCAACCGCCTAGCAACCACCCGGAATACCCTAGCAACCGCCTAGCAACGCCATAGCAACCACCCAGAATACCCTAGCAACCACCTAGCAACACCATAGCAACCACCCAGAACACCCTAGCAACCGCCTAGCAACGCCCTAGCAACGGCCTAGCAATGCCCTAGCAACCACCCAGAATACCCTAGCAACCACCTAGCAACCACCCAGAACACCCTAGCAACCACCTAGCAACCACCCAGAACACCCTAGCAACCACCCAGAATTACCCTAGCAACCAACAGAACACCCTAGCAACCACCCAAAACACCCTAGCAGCCACCTGAACAGCATGAATAAGCCATATCTCAGCACCAGAACATCGTACAGACATGTTTGTTGGCTCGTATGCAACAATGTACCACACCCTAGCAACCGAGCGGCGAGTTTTGCCACTGCAAGCACCACTTCACATTTTCTTCTGGAAATGTACATTCTAGTTCTTATTCTTATTCTTATTATTCTTCTGGCCACTTTTTGACGCGCTACTCCTCCCGCAGTTTTTGTCACAGACCCACGAATGAGGTGTCAAAACGTGCGGCCTGTTCGGGAATGGTGTGCTATGACTTTTATAAGGGATCGGGGGTACGATGTTCGCCCCAGGGGCGAAAAACCGGCCGAAAAATACCATAGACTTAACATTGCGTCAAACTTTGACGAGTCGTAGCTCGGAACGAGGATGTCACAGAAACGTGAAATTTGCCACATTTGAAGAGGCTGACAGGCTCTGTAAGAACATACCACACAATGGGGTAAAAGTTGCACCCCTGTGGGGCAGGAGCTGCCCAAAGTTGCCCCATTGACTTACTATGGTGTAGGACGGCCCATGAAATGGGCCGTCCTACACCATAGAAACCGCTTTTATATTGAACATAACTCTGGATCACAGTGTCGTAGAGACAAAGGGGCGGGCTCATTTTACTCAGACGGCCAATCATTCTCCTTGGATCATTGTGAAGCTATCAAGCCACGCCCTAGCAACCATTTAGAGCTCCTTAGCAACAAGTTCCATAGACTTCCATTGAAAGAGATCGAAGGGATATCTCTGGACTGAATTGTCATAGAAACATGAGGGTGGTCTGGTTTGACTCGGGGCAGCAAACAGCCAATCATGAATCACCTCAACACTTCCTAGCCACGCCCTAGCAACCATTGTCGAGCACCTTAGCAACCAAAATCCAAAGAGGAATATCGTCCATTCTGAATGTCACAGAGGCATGGGAGTTGGTTTATATCATTCATACTGACAAGCAGCCTTTGGAGTTTCATGATTGGCAGCTGCCAAGCCACTCCCTAGCAACCAAACAAGGTACCCTAGCAACCATTTTGCAAGACCTATATCTCTGCATCAAAACGTCGTATAGAGATGGGGGTTGGTTTATACATTCACATTGACTTTGGAGCTTCATGATTGGCAGCTGCCAAGCCACTCCCTAGCAACCAAACAGAGTACCCTAGCAACCGTTTTGCAAGACCAATATCTCTGCATCAGAACATCGTATAGAGATGGGGGTTGGCTCTTTTGACTCATGCTAGCAAACAGGACTTGCTACATGCTAAACATGCTAGCTGTGAATAGCTACATGCTAATATTGATTAGCTAAGTGCTAAATCATGCCATGAACATTATAAAAACTCTATAGTAACCAAATGTGAACACTACCAACCACCTAGTAACACCATAGCAACCATCCAGAATACCATAGCAACCACCTAAAACACCCTAGCAACCGCCTAGCAACACCATAGCAACCACCCAGAATACCCTAGCAACCACCTAGCAACCACCCAGAACACCCTAGCAACCACCTAGCAACCACCTAGCAACCCCCTAGCAACCACCCAGAACACCCTAGCAACCGCCTAGCAACACCCTAGCAACCACCCAGAACACCCTAGCAACCACCCAAAACACCCTAGCAACACCCTAGCAACCACCCAGAACACCCTAGCAACCACCTAGCAACACCCTAGCAACCAGTAGAATACCCTAGCAACCACCTAGCAACACCATAGCAACCACCCATAACACCCTAGCAACTGCCTAACAACCCCATAGCAACCACCCATAATACCCTAGCAACCGCCTAGCAACACCATAGCAACCCCCCAGAATACCCTAGCAACTTCCTAGCAACACCCTAGCAACCAAATGAATACCCTAGCAACCGCCTAGCAACATCATAGCAACCACCAAGACAACCCTAGCAACCGCCTAGCAACCACCCAGAACACCCTAGCAACCGCCTAGCAACGCCATAGCAACCAACCAGAATACCCTAGCAACCACCTAGCAACACCATAGCAACCACCCAGAACACCCTAGCAACCACCAAGAATAGCCTAGCAACTGCCTAGCAATGCCCTAGCAACCACCCAGAATACCCTAGCAACCGCCTAGCAACCACCCAGAACACCCTAGCAACCACCTAGCAACGCCCTAGCAACCACCCATAATACCCTAACAACCACCTAGCAACATCCTAGAAACCACCCAGAATACCCTAGCAACCGCCTAGCAACCACCCAGAACACCCTAGCAACGCCCTAGCAACCACCCAGAATATCCTAGCAACCGCCTAGCAACGCCCTAGCAACCACCCGGAATACCCTAGAAACCACCCAAAACACCCTAGCAACCACCTGAACAACATGAATAAGCCATATCTCAGCACCAGAACATCGTACAGACATGTTTTTTGGCTCGTATGCAATCATGTACCACACCCTAGCAACCGAGTGGTGAGTTTTGCCACTGCAAGCACCACTTCACATTTTCTTCTGGAAATGTACATTCTAGTTCTTATTAGTGGTGCTTGCCTATGGCAAAGCAACACTATTGTTATCTCACATACTTATTATTCTTATTCTTATTAGTGGTGCTTGCCTATGGCAAAGCAACACTATTGTTATCTCACATACTTATTATTCTTATTAGTGGTGCTTGCCTATGGCAAAGCAACACTATTGTTATCTCACATACTTATTATTCTTATTCTTATTCTTATTCTTATTCTTATTATTCTTCTGGCCACTTTTTGACGCGCTACTCCTCCCGCAGTTTTTGTCACAGACCCACGAATGAGGTGTCAAAACGTGCGGCCTGTTCGGGAATGGTGTGCTATGACTTTTATAAGGGATCGGGGGTACGATGTTCGCCCCAGGGGCGAAAAACCGGCCGAAAAATCCCATAGACTTAACATTGCGTCAAACTTTGACGAGTCGTAGCTCGGAACGAGGATGTCACAGAAACGTGAAATTTGCCACATTTGAAGAGGCTGACAGGCTCTGTAAGAACATACCACACAATGGGGTAAAAGTTGCACCCCTGTGGGGCAGGAGCTGCCCAAAGTTGCCCCATTGACTTACTATGGTGTAGGACGGCCCATGAAATGGGCCGTCCTACACCATAGAAACCGCTTTTATATTGAACATAACTCTGGATCACAGTGTCGTAGAGACAAAGGGGCGGGCTCATTTTACTCAGATGGCCAATCATTCTCCTTGGATCATTGTGAAGCTATCAAGCCACGCCCTAGCAACCATTTAGAGCTCCTTAGCAACAAGTTCCATAGACTTCCATTGAAAGAGATCGAAGGGATATCTCTGGACTGAATTGTCATAGAAACATGAGGGTGGTCTGGTTTGACTCGGGGCAGCAAACAGCCAATCATGAATCACCTCAACACTTCCTAGCCACGCCCTAGCAACCATTGTCGAGCACCTTAGCAACCAAAATCCAAAGAGGAATATCGTCCATTCTGAATGTCACAGAGGCATGGGAGTTGGTTTATATCATTCATACTGACAAGCAGCCTTTGGAGTTTCATGATTGGCAGCTGCCAAGCCACTCCCTAGCAACCAAACAAGGTACCCTAGCAACCATTTTGCAAGACCTATATCTCTGCATCAAAACGTCGTATAGAGATGGGGGTTGGTTTATACATTCACATTGACTTTGGAGCTTCATGATTGGCAGCTGCCAAGCCACTCCCTAGCAACCAAACAGAGTACCCTAGCAACCGTTTTGCAAGACCAATATCTCTGCATCAGAACATCGTATAGAGATGGGGGTTGGCTCTTTTGACTCATGCTAGCAAACAGGACTTGCTACATGCTAAACATGCTAGCTGTGAATAGCTACATGCTAATATTGATTAGCTAAGTGCTAAATCATGCCATGAACATTATAAAAACTCTATAGTAACCAAATGTGAACACTACCAACCACCTAGTAACACCATAGCAACCATCCAGAATACCATAGCAACCACCTAAAACACCCTAGCAACCGCCTAGCAACACCATAGCAACCACCCAGAATACCCTAGCAACCGCCTAGCAACACCCTAGCAACACCTCAGAACACCCTAGCAACCACCTAGCAACACCCTAGCAACCACCCACAACACCCTAGCAACCACCTAGCAACACCCTAGCAACCACCCAAAACACCCTAGCAACCACCTAGCAACCACCCAGAACACCCTAGCAACCACCTAGCAACCACCTAGCAACCCCCTAGCAACCACCCAGAACACCCTAGCAACCGCCTAGCAACACCCTAGCAACCACCCAGAACACCCTAGCAACCACCCAAAACACCCTAGCAACACCCTAGCAACCACCCAGAACACCCTAGCAACCGCCTAGCAACACCCTAGCAACCAGTAGAATACCCTAGCAACCACCTAGCAACACCATAGCAACCACCCATAACACCCTAGCAACTGCCTAACAACCCCATAGCAACCACCCATAATACCCTAGCAACCGCCTAGCAACACCATAGCAACCCCCCAGAATACCCTAGCAACTTCCTAGCAACACCCTAGCAACCAAATGAATACCCTAGCAACCGCCTAGCAACATCATAGCAACCACCAAGAGAACCCTAGCAACCACCTAGCAAACACACAGAACACCCTAGCAACCGCCCAGATTACCCTCATTACTTGAATAAAACACATTAAAAGAAATAACGTATCATAGCTCAGAGTGAGAATTTCGCAGAGACGTGTGATTTACCACATTTGAAGAGGCTGACAGGCTCTGTAAGAACATACCTCACAATGGGGTAAAAGTTGCACCCCTGGGGGGCAGGAGCTGCCCAAAGTTGCCCCATTGACTTACTATGGTGTAGGACGGCCCATGAAACACACATGCTTTTCCTACTATGGTAAATTGCATAGGGATTTTGTATTGAACATAGCTCTAGATCACAGTGTCATAGAGACAAGGGGGCGAGCTCATTTTACTCAGACGACCAATCAGTCTCTCAGGATCATTGTGAAGCTATTAAGCCACGCCCTAGCAACCATTTAGAGCACCTTAGCAACAAGTTCCATAGACTTCCATTGAAAGAGATCAAAAGGATATCTCCGGATAGCACTGTGATAGAAACACGAGGGTGGTCTCGTTTCACTCGGGGCAGCAAACAGCCAATCATGAATAACCTCAACACTTCCTAGCCCCTCCCTAGCAACCATTGTCGAGCACCTTAGCAACCAAAATCCAAAGAGGGATATCGTCCATTCTAAATGTCACAGAGGCATGGGAGTTGGTTTATATCAATCATACTGACAAGCAACCTTTGGACTTTGATGACTGGCAGCTGCCAAGCCACTCCCTAGCAACCATTTAGAGCACCTTAGCAACAAGTCCCATAGACTTCCATTCAAAGAGGTCAAAAGAATATCTCCGGATAGAAGTGTCATAGAAACACAAGTGTGGTCTCGTTTGACTCGGGGCAGCACACAGCCAATCATGAATCCCCTCAACACTTCCTAGCCCCTCCCTAGCAACCATTGTCGAGCACCTTAGCAACTAAAATCTATAGAGGGATATCTTCCATTCTGAATGTCACAGAGGCATGGGAGTTGGTTTATATCATTCATACTGACAAGCAACCTTTGGACTTTGATGACTGGCAGCTGCCAAGCCATTCCCTAGCAACCAAACAGAGTACCCTAGCAACCATTTTGCAAGACCTATATCTCTGCATCAGAACATCGTATAGAGATGTGGTTTGGCTCTTTTGACTCATGCTAGCAAACAGGGCTTCCAACATGCTACACATGCTAGCTCTGAATAGCTACATGCTAATAGCGATTAGGTACTGCTAAATCATGGCAAGAATGTGTTAAGAACTCCAATAGTAACCATCTGTGACAACTACCAACCACCTAGCAACGTCCTAGCAACCACCCAGAATACCCTAGCAACCGCCTAGCAACACCATAGCAACCACCCAGAATACCCTAGCAACCGCCTAGCAACCACCCAGAACACCCTAGCAACCGCCTAGCAACCACCCAGAATACCCTAGCAACCGCCTAGCAACGCCATAGCAACCACCCAGAATACCCTAGCAACACCATAGCAACCACCCAGAACACCCTAGCAACCGTCTAGCAACGCCCTAGTAACCACCAAGAATACCCTAGCAACTGCCTAGCAATGCCCTAGCAACCACCCAGAATACCCTAGCAACCGCCTAGCAACACCATAGCAACCACCCAGAACACCCTAGCAACCCCCTAGCAACCACCCAGAATACCCTAGCAACTGCCTAGCAATGCCATAGCAACCACCCAGAATACCCTAGCAACCACCTAGCAATACCATAGCAACCACCCAGAACACCCTAGCAACCGCCTAGCAACGCCCTAGCAACCACCCAGAATACCCTAGCAACCGCCTAGCAACCACCCAGAACACCCTAGCAACGCCCTAGCAACCACCCTGAATACCCTAGCAACCGCTTAGCAACGCCCTAGCAACCACCCAGAATACCCTAGAAACCACCGAAAACACCCTAGCAACCACCTGAAAAACATGAATAAGCCATATCTCAGCACCAGAACATCGTACAGACATGTTTGTTGGCTCGTATGCAATCATGTACCACACCCTAGCAACCGAGTGGTGAGTTTTGCCACTGCAAGCACCACTTCACATTTTCTTCTGGAAATGTACATTCTAGTTCTTATTCTTATTCTTATTCTTATTCTTATTATTCTTCTGGCCACTTTTTGACGCGCTACTCCTCCCGCAGTTTTTGTCACAGACCCACGAATGAGGCGTCAAAACGTGCGGCCTGTTCGGGAATGGTGTGCTATGACTTTTATAAGGGATCGGGGGTACGATGTTCGCCCCAGGGGCGAAAAACCGGCCGAAAAATCCCATAGACTTAACATTGCGTCAAACTTTGACGAGTCGTAGCTCGGAACGAGGATGTCGCAGAAACGTGTAATTTACCACATTTGAAGAGGCTGACAGACTCTGTAAGAACATACCACACAATGGGGTAAAAGTTGCACCCCTGGGGGGCAGGAGCTGCCCAAAGTTTCCCCATTGACTTACTATGGTGTAGGACGGCCCATGAAATGGGCCGTCCTACACCATAGAAACCGCTTTTATATTGAACATAACTCTGGATCACAGTGTCGTAGAGACAAAGGGGCGGGCTCATTTTACTCAGACAACCAATCAGTCTCTCAGGATCATTGTGAAGCTATCAAGCCACGCCCTAGCAACCATTTAGAGCACCTTAGCAACGACTCCCATAGACTTCCATTGAAAGAGATCGAAGGGATATCTCTGGACTGAATTGTCATAGAAACATGAGGGTGGTCTCGTTTGACTCGGGGCAGCAAACAGCCAATCATGAATCACCTCAACACTTCCTAGCCACGCCCTAGCAACCATTGTCGAGCACCTTAGCAACCAAAATCCAAAGAGGGATATCTTCCATTCTGAATGTCACAGAGGCATGGGAGTTGGTTTATATCATTCATACTGACAAGCAGCCTTTGGAGTTTCATGATTGGCAGCTGCCAAGCCACTCCCTAGCAACCAAACAGAGTACCCTAGCAACCATTTTGCAAGACCTATATCTCTGCATCAAAACATCGTATAGAGATGGGGGTTGGTTTATACATTCACATTGACTTTGGAGCTTCATGATTGGCAGCTGCCAAGCCACTCCCTAGCAACCAAACATAGTACCCTAGCAACCGTTTTGCAAGACCTATATCTCTGCATCAAAACATCGTATAGAGATGGGGGTTGGCTCTTTTTACTCATGCTAGCAAACAGGACTTGCTACATGCTAAACATGCTAGCAGTGAATAGCTACATGCTAATATTGATTAGCTAAGTGCTAAATCATGCCAATAAAATGCTACAAACTCAACAGTAACCATCTTTGACAACTACCAACCACCTAGTAACACCATAGCAACCACCCAAATTACCCTAGCAACACCCTAGCAACCACCCAGAACACCCTAGCAACTGCCTAGCAACGCCCTATCAACCACCCAGAACACCATAGCAACCGCCTAGCAACCACCCAGGATACCCTAGCAACCGCCTAGCAACACCCTAGCAACCACTCAGAACACCCTAGCAACCACCTAGCAACACCCTAGCAACCACCCAAAACACCCTAGCAACCGCCTAGCAACACCCTGGCAACCATCCAGAATACCCTAGCAACCGCCTAGCAACGCCATAGCAACCACCCAGAATACCCTAGCAACCACCTAGTAACACCATAGCAACCACCCAGAACACCCTAGCAACCGCCTAGCAACGCCCTAGCAACCACCAAGAATACCCTAGCAACTGCCTAGCAACGCCCTAGCAACCACCCAGAATACCCTAGCAACCGCCTAGCAACACCATAGCAACCACCCAGAATACCCTAGCAGCCGCCTAGCAACCACCCAGAACACCCTAGCAACCGCCTAGCAACGCCCTGGCAACCACCCAGAATACCCTAGCAACTGCCTAGCAACGCCCTAGCAACCACCCAGAATACCCTAGCAACCGCCTAGCAACACCATAGCAACCACCCAGAACACCCTAGCAACCACCTAGCAACCACCCAGAACACCCTAGCAACGCCCTAGCAACCACCCAAAATACCCTAGCAACCAACCAGAACACCCTAGCAACCACCCAGAATACCCTAGCAACCACCCAAAACACCCTAGCAACCACTCAGAACACCTTAGCAATGCCCTAGCAACCACCTGAACAACATGAATAAGCCATATCTCAGCACCAGAACATAGTACAGACATGTTTGTTGGCTCGTATTCAATCATGTACCACACCCTAGCAACCGAGTGGCGAGTTTTGCCACTGCAAGCACCACTTCACATTTTCTTCTGGAAATGTACATTCTAGTTCTTATTCTTATTCTTATTCTTATTCTTATTCTTATTATTCTTCTGGCCACTTTTTGACGCGCTACTCCTCCCGCAGTTTTTGTCACAGACCCACGAATGAGGTGTCAAAACGTGCGGCCTGTTCGGGAATGGTGTGCTATGACTTTTATAAGGGATCGGGGGTACGATGTTCGCCCCAGGGGCGAAAAACCGGCCGAAAAATCCCATAGACTTAACATTGCGTCAAACTTTGACGAGTCGTAGCTCGGAACGAGGATGTCACAGAAACGTGAAATTTGCCACATTTGATGAGGCTGACAGGCTCTGTAAGAACATACCACACAATGGGGTAAAAGTTGCACCCCTGTGGGGCAGGAGCTGCCCAAAGTTGCCCCATTGACTTACTATGGTGTAGGACGGCCCATGAAATGGGCCGTCCTACACCATAGAAACCGCTTTTATATTGAACATAACTCTGGATCACAGTGTCGTAGAGACAAAGGGGCGGGCTCATTTTACTCAGACGGCCAATCATTCTCCTTGGATCATTGTGAAGCTATCAAGCCACGCCCTAGCAACCATTTAGAGCTCCTTAGCAACAAGTTCCATAGACTTCCATTGAAAGAGATCGAAGGGATATCTCTGGACTGAATTGTCATAGAAACATGAGGGTGGTCTGGTTTGACTCGGGGCAGCAAACAGCCAATCATGAATCACCTCAACACTTCCTAGCCACGCCCTAGCAACCATTGTCGAGCACCTTAGCAACCAAAATCCAAAGAGGAATATCGTCCATTCTGAATGTCACAGAGGCATGGGAGTTGGTTTATATCATTCATACTGACAAGCAGCCTTTGGAGTTTCATGATTGGCAGCTGCCAAGCCACTCCCTAGCAACCAAACAAGGTACCCTAGCAACCATTTTGCAAGACCTATATCTCTGCATCAAAACGTCGTATAGAGATGGGGGTTGGTTTATACATTCACATTGACTTTGGAGCTTCATGATTGGCAGCTGCCAAGCCACTCCCTAGCAACCAAACAGAGTACCCTAGCAACCGTTTTGCAAGACCAATATCTCTGCATCAGAAAATCGTATAGAGATGGGGGTTGGCTCTTTTGACTCATGCTAGCAAACAGGACTTGCTACATGCTAAACATGCTAGCTGTGAATAGCTACATGCTAATATTGATTAGCTAAGTGCTAAATCATGCCATGAACATTATAAAAACTCTATAGTAACCAAATGTGAACACTACCAACCACCTAGTAACACCATAGCAACCATCCAGAATACCATAGCAACCACCTAAAACACCCTAGCAACCGCCTAGCAACACCATAGCAACCACCCAGAATACCCTAGCAACCGCCTAGCAACACCCTAGCAACACCTCAGAACACCCTAGCAACCACCTAGCAACACCCTAGCAACCACCCACAACACCCTAGCAACCACCTAGCAACACCCTAGCAACCACCCAAAACACCCTAGCAACCACCTAGCAACCACCCAGAACACCCTAGCAACCACCTAGCAACCACCTAGCAACCCCCTAGCAACCACCCAGAACACCCTAGCAACCGCCTAGCAACACCCTAGCAACCACCCAGAACACCCTAGCAACCACCCAAAACACCCTAGCAACACCCTAGCAACCACCCAGAACACCCTAGCAACCGCCTAGCAACACCCTAGCAACCAGTAGAATACCCTAGCAACCACCTAGCAACACCATAGCAACCACCCATAACACCCTAGCAACTGCCTAACAACCCCATAGCAACCACCCATAATACCCTAGCAACCGCCTAGCAACACCATAGCAACCCCCCAGAATACCCTAGCAACTTCCTAGCAACACCCTAGCAACCAAATGAATACCCTAGCAACCGCCTAGCAACATCATAGCAACCGCCAAGACAACCCTAGCAACCACCTAGCAAACACACAGAACACCCTAGCAACCGCCCAGATTACCCTCATTACTTGAATAAAACACATTAAAATATAGAGACAATATTATATAGATGCATTTTAAAATTAAATGAAATTATATTAATAAGGTCAATTATATAGGTGTATTATTTTTATTATTAAAATATTTAATTTAAGCATTAACTCGATTTAATGTGTTTTACTAACAACCAGGTGTTTTAATAATTTGTGGAATTGTTGTTTACTGTTAAACTGTAAGAAAGAGATGATCATTTGGTGGATGATTTAAAAGTATTCGTTAATCATCTGTAGGTTGTTGCCTGAGGGCGTGCAATGACCATGTCATCCGTGAGTGTGAGTTTCTAACAAAAGAACTAAAAAGAATAAATACATGAAATAATTATTTTTGTTTGTTATTTTTGTATTTAACCCTGATTTTGTTTTGTACACGTAAGTTTAAAATATTCTAACTGATCCCCCAGCGTGAGTCTTTCTAGGCGACCGTTATTAATGCTGCGTTCCAGGCAGGTTTTTGAGCACGTAAATCACGACTTCAAAGTCAAACCACGACTCACGACTTTGTAGCGTTCCAGGCCAGTCACGCCAAAACACGGGTTACAGGTTGCCTGGAACGCGGCACCTGTCACTTTAATGTTTCCATGGTGACGCGTCATTGCTTGTCACGTGACAGCGCAACCACAACACAGCGCTGAATGAATGATGATCTGCTTTTATGTCATTTCCCCCTTTCTATTCAAAATATTCACAAATGTATTAGCTATAACATGAAACACTTATATTCCGATTGTCAAATATGTGCAAGTGGATGTGTTTCGTTGTTTAAACACCTTCATAACGATCGCGTTAGTTGAGCTGTGTGTGCGATGGGCGAATAGATCAAAACATGAAATTCCCATTGACTTCAATACAGTTTTGTGATGTAAAATGCTATACTGAACAAATGCATTGGTGTAACATTATGAAACTCAGAATTTGCAACCAACACCATCTCCTGAAGGTACTCAAAGAATTTTGAGACACCGCCACCTTTTGGTCAAAAGTTATAATTAAATATACAAAAATGCTAATAACTTTTGAATGAATTTGCCTATTGTAATGACTCTGGTCTTAATTGATTCCTTGGGTTATGCTGAAAACAAGGATACCAATTTTGCCAAAGTCAGCCAAACTTCCTGTCCGCCATCTTGATTTTCATTAAATACCTACTTTTTCGATCTCCTCCTAGACCCTTTGTCCGATTTTCACCAAAATCAAATCGTATCTTCTCCAGACCGTGCCGACTAAAAGTTATGGATTTTGTGTTGATAGACAAAACCGTTTTCGTATACCGCAGCATCAAAGTTGAGGCATGCCGCCAAAATGACTATTTCTGAGTCATTAAAGTTTGCACAAAACTTTATCTCTGCAATGCCTTGACATTTTGAAACCAAACTTTGTATGTGTCATTTGTATGTACCAGGTTTAGCAACACCCTAGCAACCATCTGAACAACATGAATAAGCCATATCTCAGCACCAGAACGTAGTACAGATGTGTTTGTTGGCTCGTATGCAATCATGTACCACACCCTAGCAACCGAGTGGTGAGTTTTGCCACTGCAAGCACCACTTCACATTTTCTTCTGGAAATGTACATTCTAGTTCTTATTCTTATTATTCTTCTGGCCACTTTTTGACGCGCTACTCCTCCCGCAGTTTTTGTCACAGACCCACGAATGAGGTGTCAAAACGTGCGGCCTGTTCGGGAATGGTGTGCTATGACTTTTATAAGGGATCGGGGGTACGATGTTCGCCCCAGGGGCGAAAAACCGGCCGAAAAATCCCATAGACTTAACATTGCGTCAAACTTTGACGAGTCGTAGCTCGGAACGAGGATGTCACAGAAACGTGAAATTTGCCACATTTGAAGAGGCTGACAGGCTCTGTAAGAACATACCACACAATGGGGTAAAAGTTGCACCCCTGTGGGGAAGGAGCTGCCCAAAGTTGCCCCATTGACTTACTATGGTGTAGGACGGCCCATGAAATGGGCCGTCCTACACCATAGAAACCGCTTTTATATTGAACATAACTCTGGATCACAGTGTCGTAGAGACAAAGGGGCGGGCTCATTTTACTCAGACGGCCAATCATTCTCCTTGGATCATTGTGAAGCTATCAAGCCACGCCCTAGCAACCATTTAGAGCTCCTTAGCAACAAGTTCCATAGACTTCCATTGAAAGAGATTGAAGGGATATCTCTGGACTGAATTGTCATAGAAACATGAGGGTGGTCTCGTTTGACTTGGGGCAGCAAACAGCCAATCATGAATCACCTCAACACTTCCTAGCCACGCCCTAGCAACCATTGTCGAGCACCTTAGCAACCAAAATCCAAAGAGGAATATCGTCCATTCTGAATGTCACAGAGGCATGGGAGTTGGTTTATATCATTCATACTGACAAGCAGCCTTTGGAGTTTCATGATTGGCAGCTGCCAAGCCACTCCCTAGCAACCAAACAAGGTACCCTAGCAACCATTTTGCAAGACCTATATCTCTGCATCAAAACATCGTATAGAGATGGGGGTTGGTTTATACATTCACATTGACTTTGGAGCTTCATGATTGGCAGCTGCCAAGCCACTCCCTAGCAACCAAACAGAGTACCCTAGCAACCGTTTTGCAAGACCAATATCTCTGCATCAGAACATCGTATAGAGATGGGGGTTGGCTCTTTTGACTCATGCTAGCAAACAGGACTTGCTACATGCTAAACATGCTAGCTGTGAATAGCTACATGCTAATATTGATTAGCTAAGTGCTAAATCATGCCATGAACATTATAAAAACTCTATAGTAACCAAATGTGAACACTACCAACCACCTAGTAACACCATAGCAACCATCCAGAATACCATAGCAACCACCTAAAACACCCTAGCAACCACCCAAAACACCCTAGCAACCGCCTAGCAACACCATAGCAACCACCCAGAATACCCTAGCAACCGCCTAGCAACCACCCAGAACACCCTAGCAACCGCCTAGCAACACCCTAGCAAGCACTCAGAACACCCTAGCAACCACCTAGCAACACCCTAGCAACCACCCACAACACCCTAGCAACCACCTAGCAACACCCTAGCAACCACCCAAAACACCCTAGCAACCACCTAGCAACCACCCAGAACACCCTAGCAACCGCCTAGCAACACCCTAGCAACCACCCAGAACACCCTAGCAACCACCTAGCAACCACACAAAACACCCTAGCAACCACCTAGCAACCCCCTAGCAACCACCCAGAACACCCTAGCAACCGCCTAGCAACACCCTAGCAACCACCCAGAACACCCTAGCAACCGCCTAGCAACACCCTAGCAACCACCCAGAACACCCTAGCAACCACCTAGCAACCACCCAAAACACCCTAGCAACCACCTAGCAACCCCCTAGCAACCACCCAGAACACCCTAGCAACCGCCTAGCAACACCCTAGCAACCACCCAGAACACCCTAGCAACCACCCAGAACACCCTAGCAACCACCTAGCAACACCCTAGCAACCACCCAAAACACCCTAGCAACACCCTAGCAACCACCCAGAACACCCTAGCAACCGCCTAGCAACACCCTAGCAACCACCTGAACACATGAATAAGCCATATCTCAGCACCAAAACGTCGTACAGACATGTTTGTTAGTTTGTATGCAATCATGTACCACACTATAGCAACCGTGTGGCGAGTTTTGCCACTGCAAGCACCACTTCACATTTTCTTCTGGAAATGTACATTCTAGTTCTTATTCTTATTCTTATTAGTGGTGCTTGCCAAAGGCAAGGCAACACTAGTGTTATCTTGCAAAAATTATTCCACACAAAGTTTGGCGCGTAACTCGTCCCGCACCGTTTATCACAGACCCCTGAGTGAGGCGTCAAATCGTGCGGCTCATTGAGGAGAGGTGTGCTATGACTTTTCTAAGCGATCGGGTGTACGATGTTCGCACAGGGGACGAAAAAGTGGGCAAAAAAATCCCATTGACTTAACATTGCGGAATGTTCAGAAATTCAAATCCCAACCGACTTTTTCACACACACAGACACAAAGGGCCTGACACCCCTGCGTTTCTCTCCCTCTCTCTCTCCCTCAGAGGATTTATATTATCAAGCAGCCAATAATTAATGGCCTAAAATCTTCATAGCCTCACCCTAGCAACCAATTACAGCACCCTAGCAACCGTAGGCCTCGTGCCATACCAAAGGCACTCGTTAATAAAGATTTTAATAACTCTATAATAACTCTATAGTAACTATCTTTTACTATGTTATAAAAAATACATGCTGACATCACAGACCCCTGAGTGAGGCGTCAAATCGTGCGGCTTATTGAGGAGAGGTGTGCTATAACTTTTCTAAGAGATCGGGGGTACGGTAATTGCCCCAGGGGCAAAAAAGCGCCCCAAAAAAATCCCATAGACTTAACATTGCAACAAATTTTGACGAGTCATAGCTCAGAAATCAGATTTCACAGAAACGTGTGATTTGCCACATTTGAAGAGGCTGACAGGCTCTGTAAGAACATACCTCACAATGGGGTAAAAGTTGCACCCCTGGGGGGCAGGAGCATGAAGTGGGCCGTCCTACACATTGCAAAGGGATTTTGTATTGAACATAGCTCTGGATCACAGTGTCATAGAGACAAGGGGACGGGCTCATTTTTCTCAGATGACCAATCAGTCTCTCAGGATCATTGTGAAGCTATTAAGCCACGCCCTAGCAACCATTTAGAGCACCTTAGCTACAAGTCCCATAGACTTCCATTGAAAGAGGTCAAAAGAATATCTCCGGATAGAAGTGTCATAGAAACACAAGGGTGGTCTCGTTTGACTCGGGGCAGCACACAGCCAATCATGAATCCCCTCAACACTTCCTAGCCCCTCCCTAGCAACCATTGTCGAGCACCTTAGCAACTAAAATCTATAGAGGGATAGCAACTAGCAACCACCCAGAATACCCTAGCAACCGCCTAGAAACACCCTAGCAACCACCCAGAATACCCTAGCAACCGCCTAGCAACCACCCAGAACACCCTAGCAACCGCCTAGCAACCACCCAGAATACCCTAGCAACCGCCTAGCAACGCCATAGCAACCACCCAGAATACCCTAGCAACCACCTAGCAACACCATAGCAACCACCCAGAACACCCTAGTAACCGCCTATCAACACCCTAGCAACCACCAAGAATACCCTAACAACTGCCTAGCAACGCCCTAGCAACCACCCAGAATACCCTAGCAACCGCCTAGCAACACCATAGCAACCACCCAGAACACCCTAGCAACCGCCTAGCAACCACCCAGAATACCCTAGCAACGCCATAGCAACCACCCAGAATACCCTAGCAACCACCTAGCAACACCATAGCAACCACCCAGAACACCCTAGCAACGCCCTAGCAACCACCAAGAATAGCCTAGCAACTGCCTAGCAACGCCCTAGCAACCACCCATAATACCCTAGCAACCGCCTAGCAACACCATAGCAACCACCCAGAATACCCTAGCAACCGCCTAGCAACCACCCAGAACCGCCTAGCAACGCCCTAGCAACCACCCAGAATACCCTAGAAACCACCCAAAACACCCTAGCAACCACCTGAACAACATGAATAAGCCATATCTCAGCACCAGAACATCGTACAGACATGTTTGTTGGCTCGTATGCAATCATGTACCACACCCTAGCAACCGAGTGGTGAGTTTTGCCACTTCAAGCACCACTTCACATTTTCTTCTGGAAATGTACATTCTAGTTCTTATTCTTATTCTTATTATTCTTCTGGCCACTTTTTGACGCGCTACTCCTCCCGCAGTTTTTGTCACAGACCCACGAATGAGGCGTCAAAACGTGCGGCCTGTTCGGGAATGGTGTGCTATGACTTTTATAAGGGATCGGGGGTACGATGTTCGCCCCAGGGGCGAAAAACCGGCCGAAAAATCCCATAGACTTAACATTGCGTCAAACTTTGACGAGTCGTAGCTCGGAACGAGGATGTCGCAGAAACGTGTAATTTACCACATTTGAAGAGGCTGACAGACTCTGTAAGAACATACCACACAATGGGGTAAAAGTTGCACCCCTGGGGGGCAGGAGCTGCCCAAAGTTTCCCCATTGACTTACTATGGTGTAGGACGGCCCATGAAATGGGCCGTCCTACACCATAGAAACCGCTTTTATATTGAACATAACTCTGGATCACAGTGTCGTAGAGACAAAGGGGCGGGCTCATTTTACTCAGACAACCAATCAGTCTCTCAGGATCATTGTGAAGCTATCAAGCCACGCCCTAGCAACCATTTAGAGCACCTTAGCAACGACTCCCATAGACTTCCATTGAAAGAGATCGAAGGGATATCTCTGGACTGAATTGTCATAGAAACATGAGGGTGGTCTCGTTTGACTCGGGGCAGCAAACAGCCAATCATGAATCACCTCAACACTTCCTAGCCACGCCCTAGCAACCATTGTCGAGCACCTTAGCAACCAAAATCCAAAGAGGGATATCTTCCATTCTGAATGTCACAGAGGCATGGGAGTTGGTTTATATCATTCATACTGACAAGCAGCCTTTGGAGTTTCATGATTGGCAGCTGCCAAGCCACTCCCTAGCAACCAAACAGAGTACCCTAGCAACCATTTTGCAAGACCTATATCTCTGCATCAAAACATCGTATAGAGATGGGGGTTGGTTTATACATTCACATTGACTTTGGAGCTTCATGATTGGCAGCTGCCAAGCCACTCCCTAGCAACCAAACATAGTACCCTAGCAACCGTTTTGCAAGACCTATATCTCTGCATCAAAACATCGTATAGAGATGGGGGTTGGCTCTTTTTACTCATGCTAGCAAACAGGACTTGCTACATGCTAAACATGCTAGCAGTGAATAGCTACATGCTAATATTGATTAGCTAAGTGCTAAATCATGCCAATAAAATGCTACAAACTCAACAGTAACCATCTTTGACAACTACCAACCACCTAGTAACACCATAGCAACCACCCAAATTACCCTAGCAACACCCTAGCAACCACCCAGAACACCCTAGCAACTGCCTAGCAACGCCCTATCAACCACCCAGAACACCATAGCAACCGCCTAGCAACCACCCAGGATACCCTAGCAACCGCCTAGCAACACCCTAGCAACCACTCAGAACACCCTAGCAACCACCTAGCAACACCCTAGCAACCACCCAAAACACCCTAGCAACCGCCTAGCAACACCCTGGCAACCATCCAGAATACCCTAGCAACCGCCTAGCAACGCCATAGCAACCACCCAGAATACCCTAGCAACCACCTAGTAACACCATAGCAACCACCCAAAACACCCTAGCAACCGCCTAGCAACGCCCTAGCAACCACCAAGAATACCCTAGCAACTGCCTAGCAACGCCCTAGCAACCACCCAGAATACCCTAGCAACCGCCTAGCAACACCATAGCAACCACCCAGAATACCCTAGCAGCCGCCTAGCAACCACCCAGAACACCCTAGCAACCGCCTAGCAACGCCCTGGCAACCACCCAGAATACCCTAGCAACTGCCTAGCAACGCCCTAGCAACCACCCAGAATACCCTAGCAACCGCCTAGCAACACCATAGCAACCACCCAGAACACCCTAGCAACCACCTAGCAACCACCCAGAACACCCTAGCAACGCCCTAGCAACCACCCAAAATACCCTAGCAACCAACCAGAACACCCTAGCAACCACCCAGAATACCCTAGCAACCACCCAAAACACCCTAGCAACCACTCAGAACACCTTAGCAATGCCCTAGCAACCACCTGAACAACATGAATAAGCCATATCTCAGCACCAGAACATAGTACAGACATGTTTGTTGGCTCGTATTCAATCATGTACCACACCCTAGCAACCGAGTGGCGAGTTTTGCCACTGCAAGCACCACTTCACATTTTCTTCTGGAAATGTACATTCTAGTTCTTATTCTTATTCTTATTCTTATTCTTATTATTCTTCTGGCCACTTTTTGACGCGCTACTCCTCCCGCAGTTTTTGTCACAGACCCACGAATGAGGTGTCAAAACGTGCGGCCTGTTCGGGAATGGTGTGCTATGACTTTTATAAGGGATCTGGGGTACGATGTTCGCCCCAGGGGCGAAAAACCGGCCGAAAAATCCCATAGACTTAACATTGCGTCAAACTTTGACGAGTCGTAGCTCGGAACGAGGATGTCACAGAAACGTGAAATTTGCCACATTTGATGAGGCTGACAGGCTCTGTAAGAACATACCACACAATGGGGTAAAAGTTGCACCCCTGTGGGGCAGGAGCTGCCCAAAGTTGCCCCATTGACTTACTATGGTGTAGGACGGCCCATGAAATGGGCCGTCCTACACCATAGAAACCGCTTTTATATTGAACATAACTCTGGATCACAGTGTCGTAGAGACAAAGGGGCGGGCTCATTTTACTCAGACGGCCAATCATTCTCCTTGGATCATTGTGAAGCTATCAAGCCACGCCCTAGCAACCATTTAGAGCTCCTTAGCAACAAGTTCCATAGACTTCCATTGAAAGAGATCGAAGGGATATCTCTGGACTGAATTGTCATAGAAACATGAGGGTGGTCTGGTTTGACTCGGGGCAGCAAACAGCCAATCATGAATCACCTCAACACTTCCTAGCCACGCCCTAGCAACCATTGTCGAGCACCTTAGCAACCAAAATCCAAAGAGGAATATCGTCCATTCTGAATATCACAGAGGCATGGGAGTTGGTTTATATCATTCATACTGACAAGCAGCCTTTGGAGTTTCATGATTGGCAGCTGCCAAGCCACTCCCTAGCAACCAAACAAGGTACCCTAGCAACCATTTTGCAAGACCTATATCTCTGCATCAAAACGTCGTATAGAGATGGGGGTTGGTTTATACATTCACATTGACTTTGGAGCTTCATGATTGGCAGCTGCCAAGCCACTCCCTAGCAACCAAACAGAGTACCCTAGCAACCGTTTTGCAAGACCAATATCTCTGCATCAGAACATCGTATAGAGATGGGGGTTGGCTCTTTTGACTCATGCTAGCAAACAGGACTTGCTACATGCTAAACATGCTAGCTGTGAATAGCTACATGCTAATATTGATTAGCTAAGTGCTAAATCATGCCATGAACATTATAAAAACTCTATAGTAACCAAATGTGAACACTACCAACCACCTAGTAACACCATAGCAACCATCCAGAATACCATAGCAACCACCTAAAACACCCTAGCAACCGCCTAGCAACACCATAGCAACCACCCAGAATACCCTAGCAACCGCCTAGCAACACCCTAGCAACACCTCAGAACACCCTAGCAACCACCTAGCAACCCCCTAGCAACCACCCACAACACCCTAGCAACCACCTAGCAACACCCTAGCAACCACCCAAAACACCCTAGCAACCACCTAGCAACCACCCAGAACACCCTAGCAACCACCTAGCAACCACCTAGCAACCCCCTAGCAACCACCCAGAACACCCTAGCAACCGCCTAGCAACACCCTAGCAACCACCCAGAACACCCTAGCAACCACCCAAAACACCCTAGCAACACCCTAGCAACCACCCAGAACACCCTAGCAACCGCCTAGCAACACCCTAGCAACCAGTAGAATACCCTAGCAACCACCTAGCAACACCATAGCAACCACCCATAACACCCTAGCAACTGCCTAACAACCCCATAGCAACCACCCATAATACCCTAGCAACCGCCTAGCAACACCATAGCAACCCCCCAGAATACCCTAGCAACTTCCTAGCAACACCCTAGCAACCAAATGAATACCCTAGCAACCGCCTAGCAACATCATAGCAACCGCCAAGACAACCCTAGCAACCACCTAGCAAACACACAGAACACCCTAGCAACCGCCCAGATTACCCTCATTACTTGAATAAAACACATTAAAATATAGAGACAATATTATATAGATGCATTTTAAAATTAAATGAAATTATATTAATAAGGTCAATTATATAGGTGTATTATTTTTATTATTAAAATATTTAATTTAAGCATTAACTCGATTTAATGTGTTTTACTAACAACCAGGTGTTTTAATAATTTGTGGAATTGTTGTTTACTGTTAAACTGTAAGAAAGAGATGATCATTTGGTGGATGATTTAAAAGTATTCGTTAATCATCTGTAGGTTGTTGCCTGAGGGCGTGCAATGACCATGTCATCCGTGAGTGTGAGTTTCTAACAAAAGAACTAAAAAGAATAAATACATGAAATAATTATTTTTGTTTGTTATTTTTGTATTTAACCCTGATTTTGTTTTGTACACGTAAGTTTAAAATATTCTAACTGATCCCCCAGCGTGAGTCTTTCTAGGCGACCGTTATTAATGCTGCGTTCCAGGCAGGTTTTTGAGCACGTAAATCACGACTTCAAAGTCAAACCACGACTCACGACTTTGTAGCGTTCCAGGCCAGTCACGCCAAAACACGGGTTACAGGTTGCCTGGAACGCGGCACCTGTCACTTTAATGTTTCCATGGTGACGCGTCATTGCTTGTCACGTGACAGCGCAACCACAACACAGCGCTGAATGAATGATGATCTGCTTTTATGTCATTTCCCCCTTTCTATTCAAAATATTCACAAATGTATTAGCTATAACATGAAACACTTATATTCCGATTGTCAAATATGTGCAAGTGGATGTGTTTCGTTGTTTAAACACCTTCATAACGATCGCGTTAGTTGAGCTGTGTGTGCGATGGGCGAATAGATCAAAACATGAAATTCCCATTGACTTCAATACAGTTTTGTGATGTAAAATGCTATACTGAACAAATGCATTGGTGTAACATTATGAAACTCAGAATTTGCAACCAACACCATCTCCTGAAGGTACTCAAAGAATTTTGAGACACCGCCACCTTTTGGTCAAAAGTTATAATTAAATATACAAAAATGCTAATAACTTTTGAATGAATTTGCCTATTGTAATGACTCTGGTCTTAATTGATTCCTTGGGTTATGCTGAAAACAAGGATACCAATTTTGCCAAAGTCAGCCAAACTTCCTGTCCGCCATCTTGATTTTCATTAAATACCTACTTTTTCGATCTCCTCCTAGACCCTTTGTCCGATTTTCACCAAAATCAAATCGTATCTTCTCCAGACCGTGCCGACTAAAAGTTATGGATTTTGTGTTGATAGACAAAACCGTTTTCGTATACCGCAGCATCAAAGTTGAGGCATGCCGCCAAAATGACTATTTCTGAGTCATTAAAGTTTGCACAAAACTTTATCTCTGCAATGCCTTGACATTTTGAAACCAAACTTTGTATGTGTCATTTGTATGTACCAGGTTTAGCAACACCCTAGCAACCATCTGAACAACATGAATAAGCCATATCTCAGCACCAGAACGTAGTACAGATGTGTTTGTTGGCTCGTATGCAATCATGTACCACACCCTAGCAACCGAGTGGTGAGTTTTGCCACTGCAAGCACCACTTCACATTTTCTTCTGGAAATGTACATTCTAGTTCTTATTAGTGGTGCTTGCCTATGGCAAAGCAACACTATTGTTATCTCACATACTTATTATTAGTGGTGCTTGCCTATGGCAAAGCAACACTATTGTTATCTCACATACTTATTATTCTTATTCTTATTCTTATTCTTATTCTTATTATTCTTCTGGCCACTTTTTGACGCGCTACTCCTCCCGCAGTTTTTGTCACAGACCCACGAATGAGGTGTCAAAACGTGCGGCCTGTTCGGGAATGGTGTGCTATGACTTTTATAAGGGATCGGGGGTACGATGTTCGCCCCAGGGGCGAAAAACCGGCCGAAAAATCCCATAGACTTAACATTGCGTCAAACTTTGACGAGTCGTAGCTCGGAACGAGGATGTCACAGAAACGTGAAATTTGCCACATTTGAAGAGGCTGACAGGCTCTGTAAGAACATACCACACAATGGGGTAAAAGTTGCACCCCTGTGGGGCAGGAGCTGCCCAAAGTTGCCCCATTGACTTACTATGGTGTAGGACGGCCCATGAAATGGGCCGTCCTACACCATAGAAACCGCTTTTATATTGAACATAACTCTGGATCACAGTGTCGTAGAGACAAAGGGGCGGGCTCATTTTACTCAGACGGCCAATCATTCTCCTTGGATCATTGTGAAGCTATCAAGCCACGCCCTAGCAACCATTTAGAGCTCCTTAGCAACAAGTTCCATAGACTTCCATTGAAAGAGATCGAAGGGATATCTCTGGACTGAATTGTCATAGAAACATGAGGGTGGTCTGGTTTGACTCGGGGCAGCAAACAGCCAATCATGAATCACCTCAACACTTCCTAGCCACGCCCTAGCAACCATTGTCGAGCACCTTAGCAACCAAAATCCAAAGAGGAATATCGTCCATTCTGAATGTCACAGAGGCATGGGAGTTGGTTTATATCATTCATACTGACAAGCAGCCTTTGGAGTTTCATGATTGGCAGCTGCCAAGCCACTCCCTAGCAACCAAACAAGGTACCCTAGCAACCATTTTGCAAGACCTATATCTCTGCATCAAAACGTCGTATAGAGATGGGGGTTGGTTTATACATTCACATTGACTTTGGAGCTTCATGATTGGCAGCTGCCAAGCCACTCCCTAGCAACCAAACAGAGTACCCTAGCAACCGTTTTGCAAGACCAATATCTCTGCATCAGAACATCGTATAGAGATGGGGGTTGGCTCTTTTGACTCATGCTAGCAAACAGGACTTGCTACATGCTAAACATGCTAGCTGTGAATAGCTACATGCTAATATTGATTAGCTAAGTGCTAAATCATGCCATGAACATTATAAAAACTCTATAGTAACCAAATGTGAACACTACCAACCACCTAGTAACACCATAGCAACCATCCACAATACCATAGCAACCACCTAAAACACCCTAGCAACCGCCTAGCAACACCATAGCAACCACCCAGAATACCCTAGCAACCGCCTAGCAACACCCTAGCAACACCTCAGAACACCCTAGCAACCACCTAGCAACACCCTAGCAACCACCCACAACACCCTAGCAACCACCTAGCAACACCCTAGCAACCACCCAAAACACCCTAGCAACCACCTAGCAACCACCCAGAACACCCTAGCAACCACCTAGCAACCACCTAGCAACCCCCTAGCAACCACCCAGAACACCCTAGCAACCGCCTAGCAACACCCTAGCAACCACCCAGAACACCCTAGCAACCACCCAAAACACCCTAGCAACACCCTAGCAACCACCCAGAACACCCTAGCAACCGCCTAGCAACACCCTAGCAACCAGTAGAATACCCTAGCAACCACCTAGCAACACCATAGCAACCACCCATAACACCCTAGCAACTGCCTAACAACCCCATAGCAACCACCCATAATACCCTAGCAACCGCCTAGCAACACCATAGCAACCACCCAGAACACCCTAGCAACCGCCTAGCAACCACCCGGAATACCCTAGCAACCGCCTAGCAACGCCATAGCAACCACCCAGAATACCCTAGCAACCACCTAGCAACACCATAGCAACCACCCAGAACACCCTAGCAACCGCCTAGCAACGCCCTAGCAACGGCCTAGCAATGCCCTAGCAACCACCCAGAATACCCTAGCAACCACCTAGCAACCACCCAGAACACCCTAGCAACCACCTAGCAACCACCCAGAACACCCTAGCAACCACCCAGAATTACCCTAGCAACCAACAGAACACCCTAGCAACCACCCAAAACACCCTAGCAGCCACCTGAACAGCATGAATAAGCCATATCTCAGCACCAGAACATCGTACAGACATGTTTGTTGGCTCGTATGCAACAATGTACCACACCCTAGCAACCGAGCGGCGAGTTTTGCCACTGCAAGCACCACTTCACATTTTCTTCTGGAAATGTACATTCTAGTTCTTATTCTTATTCTTATTCTTATTATTCTTCTGGCCACTTTTTGACGCGCTACTCCTCCCGCAGTTTTTGTCACAGACCCACGAATGAGGTGTCAAAACGTGCGGCCTGTTCGGGAATGGTGTGCTATGACTTTTATAAGGGATCGGGGGTACGATGTTCGCCCCAGGGGCGAAAAACCGGCCGAAAAATCCCATAGACTTAACATTGCGTCAAACTTTGACGAGTCGTAGCTCGGAACGAGGATGTCACAGAAACGTGAAATTTGCCACATTTGAAGAGGCTGACAGGCTCTGTAAGAACATACCACACAATGGGGTAAAAGTTGCACCCCTGTGGGGCAGGAGCTGCCCAAAGTTGCCCCATTGACTTACTATGGTGTAGGACGGCCCATGAAATGGGCCGTCCTACACCATAGAAACCGCTTTTATATTGAACATAACTCTGGATCACAGTGTCGTAGAGACAAAGGGGCGGGCTCATTTTACTCAGACGGCCAATCATTCTCCTTGGATCATTGTGAAGCTATCAAGCCACGCCCTAGCAACCATTTAGAGCTCCTTAGCAACAAGTTCCATAGACTTCCATTGAAAGAGATCGAAGGGATATCTCTGGACTGAATTGTCATAGAAACATGAGGGTGGTCTGGTTTGACTCGGGGCAGCAAACAGCCAATCATGAATCACCTCAACACTTCCTAGCCACGCCCTAGCAACCATTGTCGAGCACCTTAGCAACCAAAATCCAAAGAGGAATATCGTCCATTCTGAATGTCACAGAGGCATGGGAGTTGGTTTATATCATTCATACTGACAAGCAGCCTTTGGAGTTTCATGATTGGCAGCTGCCAAGCCACTCCCTAGCAACCAAACAAGGTACCCTAGCAACCATTTTGCAAGACCTATATCTCTGCATCAAAACGTCGTATAGAGATGGGGGTTGGTTTATACATTCACATTGACTTTGGAGCTTCATGATTGGCAGCTGCCAAGCCACTCCCTAGCAACCAAACAGAGTACCCTAGCAACCGTTTTGCAAGACCAATATCTCTGCATCAGAACATCGTATAGAGATGGGGGTTGGCTCTTTTGACTCATGCTAGCAAACAGGACTTGCTACATGCTAAACATGCTAGCTGTGAATAGCTACATGCTAATATTGATTAGCTAAGTGCTAAATCATGCCATGAACATTATAAAAACTCTATAGTAACCAAATGTGAACACTACCAACCACCTAGTAACACCATAGCAACCATCCAGAATACCATAGCAACCACCTAAAACACCCTAGCAACCGCCTAGCAACACCATAGCAACCACCCAGAATACCCTAGCAACCGCCTAGCAACACCCTAGCAACACCTCAGAACACCCTAGCAACCACCTAGCAACACCCTAGCAACCACCCACAACACCCTAGCAACCACCTAGCAACACCCTAGCAACCACCCAAAACACCCTAGCAACCACCTAGCAACCACCCAGAACACCCTAGCAACCACCTAGCAACCACCTAGCAACCCCCTAGCAACCACCCAGAACACCCTAGCAACCGCCTAGCAACACCCTAGCAACCACCCAGAACACCCTAGCAACCACCCAAAACACCCTAGCAACACCCTAGCAACCACCCAGAACACCCTAGCAACCGCCTAGCAACACCTGCGAAGTTGGGCTTCCAACATGCTACACAATCTAGCTGTGAATAGCTACATGCTAATAGCGATTAGGTAGTGCTAAATCATGCCAAGAAAGTGTTAAGAACTCCAATAGTAACCATCTGTGACAACTACCAACCACCTAGTAACACCATAGCAACCACCCAGAATACCTTAGCAACCACCTAGCAACGTCCTAGCAACCACCTAGCAACACCATAGCAACCACCCAGAACACCCTAGCAACCGCCTAGCAACGCCCTAGCAACCACCAAGAATACCCTAGCAACTACCTAGCAACGCCCTAGCAACCACCCAGAATACCCTAGCAACCGCCTAGCAACACCATAGCAACCACCCAGAATACCCTAGCAACCGCCTAGCAACCACCCAGAACACCCTAGCAACCGCCTAGCAACACCCTAGCAACCACCCAGAATACCCTAGCAACCACCTAGCAACACCATAGCAACCACCCAGAACACCCTAGCAACTGCCTAGCAACGCCCTAGCAACCACCAAGAATACCCTAGCAACTGCCTAGCAATGCCCTAGCAACCACCCAGAATACCCTAGCAACCAACCAGAACACCCTAGCAACCACCCAAAACACCCTACCAACCAACTGAACAGCATGAATAAGCCATATCTCAGCACCAGAACATCGTACAGACATGTTTGTTGGCTCGTATGCAATCATGTACCACACCCTAGCAACCGAGTGGCGAGTTTTTCCACTGCAAGCACCACTTCACATTTTCTTCTGGAAATGTACATTCTAGTTCTTATTATTCTTCTGGCCACTTTTTGACGCGCTACTCCTCCCGCAGTTTTTGTCACAGACCCACGAATGAGGTGTCAAAACGTGCGGCCTGTTCGGGAATGGTGTGCTATGACTTTTATAAGGGATCGGGGGTACGATGTTCGCCCCAGGGGCGAAAAACCGGCCGAAAAATCCCATAGACTTAACATTGCGTCAAACTTTGACGAGTCGTAGCTCGGAACGAGGATGTCACAGAAACGTGAAATTTGCCACATTTGAAGAGGCTGACAGGCTCTGTAAGAACATACCACACAATGGGGTAAAAGTTGCACCCCTGTGGGGAAGGAGCTGCCCAAAGTTGCCCCATTGACTTACTATGGTGTAGGACGGCCCATGAAATGGGCCGTCCTACACCATAGAAACCGCTTTTATATTGAACATAACTCTGGATCACAGTGTCGTAGAGACAAAGGGGCGGGCTCATTTTACTCAGACGGCCAATCATTCTCCTTGGATCATTGTGAAGCTATCAAGCCACGCCCTAGCAACCATTTAGAGCTCCTTAGCAACAAGTTCCATAGACTTCCATTGAAAGAGATTGAAGGGATATCTCTGGACTGAATTGTCATAGAAACATGAGGGTGGTCTCGTTTGACTTGGGGCAGCAAACAGCCAATCATGAATCACCTCAACACTTCCTAGCCACGCCCTAGCAACCATTGTCGAGCACCTTAGCAACCAAAATCCAAAGAGGAATATCGTCCATTCTGAATGTCACAGAGGCATGGGAGTTGGTTTATATCATTCATACTGACAAGCAGCCTTTGGAGTTTCATGATTGGCAGCTGCCAAGCCACTCCCTAGCAACCAAACAAGGTACCCTAGCAACCATTTTGCAAGACCTATATCTCTGCATCAAAACATCGTATAGAGATGGGGGTTGGTTTATACATTCACATTGACTTTGGAGCTTCATGATTGGCAGCTGCCAAGCCACTCCCTAGCAACCAAACAGAGTACCCTAGCAACCGTTTTGCAAGACCAATATCTCTGCATCAGAACATCGTATAGAGATGGGGGTTGGCTCTTTTGACTCATGCTAGCAAACAGGACTTGCTACATGCTAAACATGCTAGCTGTGAATAGCTACATGCTAATATTGATTAGCTAAGTGCTAAATCATGCCATGAACATTATAAAAACTCTATAGTAACCAAATGTGAACACTACCAACCACCTAGTAACACCATAGCAACCATCCAGAATACCATAGCAACCACCTAAAACACCCTAGCAACCACCCAAAACACCCTAGCAACCGCCTAGCAACACCATAGCAACCACCCAGAATACCCTAGCAACCGCCTAGCAACCACCCAGAACACCCTAGCAACCGCCTAGCAACACCCTAGCAAGCACTCAGAACACCCTAGCAACCACCTAGCAACACCCTAGCAACCACCCACAACACCCTAGCAACCACCTAGCAACCACCCAAAACACCCTAGCAACCACCTAGCAACCACCCAGAACACCCTAGCAACCGCCTAGCAACACCCTAGCAACCACCCAGAACACCCTAGCAACCACCTAGCAACCACACAAAACACCCTAGCAACCACCTAGCAACCCCCTAGCAACCACCCAGAACACCCTAGCAACCGCCTAGCAACACCCTAGCAACCACCCAGAACACCCTAGCAACCGCCTAGCCCAAACCGCTTTTATATTGAACATAACTCTGGATCACAGTGTCGTAGAGACAAAGGGGCGGGCTCATTTTACTCAGACGGCCAATCATTCTCCTTGGATCATTGTGAAGCTATCAAGCCACGCCCTAGCAACCATTTAGAGCTCCTTAGCAACAAGTTCCATAGACTTCCATTGAAAGAGATTGAAGGGATATCTCTGGACTGAATTGTCATAGAAACATGAGGGTGGTCTCGTTTGACTTGGGGCAGCAAACAGCCAATCATGAATCACCTCAACACTTCCTAGCCACGCCCTAGCAACCATTGTCGAGCACCTTAGCAACCAAAATCCAAAGAGGAATATCGTCCATTCTGAATGTCACAGAGGCATGGGAGTTGGTTTATATCATTCATACTGACAAGCAGCCTTTGGAGTTTCATGATTGGCAGCTGCCAAGCCACTCCCTAGCAACCAAACAAGGTACCCTAGCAACCATTTTGCAAGACCTATATCTCTGCATCAAAACATCGTATAGAGATGGGGGTTGGTTTATACATTCACATTGACTTTGGAGCTTCATGATTGGCAGCTGCCAAGCCACTCCCTAGCAACCAAACAGAGTACCCTAGCAACCGTTTTGCAAGACCAATATCTCTGCATCAGAACATCGTATAGAGATGGGGGTTGGCTCTTTTGACTCATGCTAGCAAACAGGACTTGCTACATGCTAAACATGCTAGCTGTGAATAGCTACATGCTAATATTGATTAGCTAAGTGCTAAATCATGCCATGAACATTATAAAAACTCTATAGTAACCAAATGTGAACACTACCAACCACCTAGTAACACCATAGCAACCATCCAGAATACCATAGCAACCACCTAAAACACCCTAGCAACCACCCAAAACACCCTAGCAACCGCCTAGCAACACCATAGCAACCACCCAGAATACCCTAGCAACCGCCTAGCAACCACCCAGAACACCCTAGCAACCGCCTAGCAACACCCTAGCAAGCACTCAGAACACCCTAGCAACCACCTAGCAACACCCTAGCAACCACCCACAACACCCTAGCAACCACCTAGCAACACCCTAGCAACCACCCAAAACACCCTAGCAACCACCTAGCAACCACCCAGAACACCCTAGCAACCGCCTAGCAACACCCTAGCAACCACCCAGAACACCCTAGCAACCACCTAGCAACCACACAAAACACCCTAGCAACCACCTAGCAACCCCCTAGCAACCACCCAGAACACCCTAGCAACCGCCTAGCAACACCCTAGCAACCACCCAGAACACCCTAGCAACCGCCTAGCAACACCCTAGCAACCACCCAGAACACCCTAGCAACCACCTAGCAACCACCCAAAACACCCTAGCAACCACCTAGCAACCCCCTAGCAACCACCCAGAACACCCTAGCAACCGCCTAGCAACACCCTAGCAACCACCCAGAACACCCTAGCAACCACCCAGAACACCCTAGCAACCACCTAGCAACACCCTAGCAACCACCCAAAACACCCTAGCAACACCCTAGCAACCACCCAGAACACCCTAGCAACCGCCTAGCAACACCCTAGCAACCACCTGAACACATGAATAAGCCATATCTCAGCACCAAAACGTCGTACAGACATGTTTGTTAGTTTGTATGCAATCATGTACCACACTATAGCAACCGTGTGGCGAGTTTTGCCACTGCAAGCACCACTTCACATTTTCTTCTGGAAATGTACATTCTAGTTATTATTATTATTCTTACAAAAAAATTCTATATCAATCTCCTCCTAGAGCTTTAACTCTACATACTCAAAACTCGGCTCAGACACTCAAACTGTTCTGACTCGAGTTGCTATATCTTTTCTAACTGATCGGACTTACGGTTTTCCTAAAAATGACGATCAAAGTCGGAAAAAACTCCCATTGACTTAACATTGCGGAATGTTCAGATTTTCAAACTCCCCAACTGTCAAAAATTCAAATCTAAATACCTTGAAGCCCTAGACTGAATCAAACTGCCATTCTATATACTATATGAGCCATTGAGACTCATTTAAACTAATAAACTCATCTATCTATGACACTTTTCTATCTATCTATCTACCCATTCTTTCTTTCTCTCTCTTTTTCTTTCTCTCTTTCTTTCTTTCTTTCTTACTAATCTAACTATTTCTATCTCTATCATCTGGCTATTTTATCTATCTATCTATCTATCTATCTATCTATCTATCTATCTATCTATCTATCTATCTATCATCTGACTATTTTATCTATCTATCTATCTATCTTTCTTTTTCTTTCTTTCTAACTAATCTATCTTTCTTTCTTTCTAACTAATCTTTCTTTCTTTCTTTCTAACTAATCTTTCTTTCTTTCTCTCTAACTATATCTTTCTTTCTATCTCTCTTTCTTTCTAACTAATCTATCTTTCTTTCTTTCTTTCTTTTCTAACTAATCTATCTTTCTTTCTTTTCTAACTAATCTATTTCTTTCTAACTAATCTTTCTTTCTTTCTAACTAATCTTTCTTTCTTTCTTTCTAACTAATCTTTCTTTCTAACTAATCTTTCTATCTTTTTCTTTCTTTCTTTCTTTCTTTCTTTCTTTCTTTCTTTCTTTCTTTCTTTCTTTCTTTCTTTCTTTCTAATCTTCCTTTCTAACTTTCTTTCTTTCTTTCTAACTAATCTTTCTTTCTAACTTTCTTTCTTTCTAACTAATCTTTCTATCTTTCTTTCTTTCTCTCTTTCTAATCTTTCTTTTTAACTAATCTTTCTTTCTTTCTTTCTTTCTTTCTTTCTTTCTTTTCGAACTAATCTATTTCTTTCTAACTAATCTATCTTTCTTTCTTTCTAACTAATCTTTCTATCTATCCTTCTTTCTTTCTTTCTTTCTTTCTCTTTCTTTCTAATCTTTCTATCTTTCTTTTCTTTCTTTCTTTCTTTCTTTCTTTCTTTCTAACTAATCTTCCTTTCTAACTTTCTGTCTAATTAATCTTTTTCTTTCTAACTAATCTTTCTACCTTTCTTTCTTTCTCTCTTTCTAATCTTTCTTTCTAAATAATCTTTCTTTCTTTATTTTTCTTTCTTTCTTTCTTTTCTAACTAATCTATTTCTTTCTAACTAATCTTTCTTTCTTTCTTTCTTTCTTTCTTTCTTTCTTTCTTTCTTTCTTTCTTTCTAACTAATCTTCCTTTCTAACTTTCTTTCTAACTAATCTTTCTTTCTTTCTTTCTTTTCTAACTAATCTATTTCTTTCTAATCTTTCTTTCAATCTATTTCTTTCTTTCTAATCTTTCTTTCAATCTTTCTTTCTTTCTTTCTAACTAATCTTCCTTTCTAACTTTCTTTCTAACTAATCTTTCTTTCTAACTAATCTTTCTATCTTTCTTTCTCTTTCTTTCTAACTAATCTTTCTATCTTTCTTTCTTTCCTTCTTTCTTTCTAATCTTTCTTTCTTTCTTTCTTTCTAACTAATCTTCCTTTATAACTTTCTTTCTAATCTTTCTTTCTAACTAATCTTTCTTTATTTCTTCCTTTCTTTCTAACTAATCTTTCTTTCTAACTAATCTATCTTTCTTTCTTTTCTAACTAATCTTTCTTTCCCACTAGAAACACCCTAGCAACTTTAAATTACTTCAAACTATACTTTAAACTTTAAACTACTTTAAACTATATAAAACTTTAAACTAATTCAAACTTCAAACTAATTTAAACTTCAAACTCCTTTAAAATTCAGACTGATTTAAACTTTAAACTAATTTAGTCTTTAAACTACTTTAAACTTTAAACTACTTTAAACTTCAAACTTCTTCAAACTTATTGGTCCAAACTTTCACAAGCCAACTTAAAGTTTGTCTCGACGAACTTTTTCTAGTTATTATTATTATTCTTACAAAAAATTTCTATATCAATCTCCTCCTAGAGCTTTAACTCTACATACTCCAAACTCGGCTCAGACACTCAAACTGTTCTGACTCGAGTTGCTATATCTTTTCTAACTGATCGGACTTACGGTTTTCCTAAAAATGACGATCAAAGTCGGAAAAAACTCCCATTGACTTAACATTGCGGAATGTTCAGATTTTCAAACTCCCCAACTGCCAAAAATTCAAATCTAAACTCCTTGAAGCCCTAGACTGAATCAAACTGCCATTCTATATACTATATGAGCCATTGAGACTCATTTAAACTAATAAACTCATCTATCTATGACACTTTTCTATCTATCTATCTACCCATTCTTTCTTTCTAATCTTTCTTTCTCTTTTTCTTTCTCTCTTTCTTTCTTTCTTACTAATCTTTCTATCATCTAAATATTTCTATCTAACATCTGACTATTTTATCTATCTATCTATCTATCTATCTATCTATCTATCTATCTATCTATCTATCTATCTATCTATCTATCTATCTATCTATCTATCTATCTATCTTTTTCTTTCTTTCTTTCTAACTAATCTATCTTTCTTTCTTTCCTTCTTTCTTTCTAACTAATCTATCTTTCTTTCTTTCTTTCTAATCTTTCTTTCTCTCTCTTTTTCTTTCTTACTAATCTTTCTATCATCTAACTATTTCTATCTATCTATCATCTGACTATTTTATCTATCTATCTATCTATCTATCTATCTATCTATCTATCTATCTATCTATCTATCTATCTATCTATATTTTTCTTTCTTTCTTTCTAACTAATCTATCTTTCATTCTTTCTTTCTAACTAATCTTTCTTTCTTACTAATCTTTCTTTCTTTCTAACTAATCTATCTTTCTTTCTAATCTTTCTTTCTCTCTCTTTTTCTTTCTTACTAATCTTTCTATCATCTAACTATTTCTATCTATCTATCATCTGACTATTTTATCTATCTATCTATCTATCTATCTATCTATCTATCTATCTATCTATCTATCTATCTATCATCTGACTATTTTATCTATCTATCTATCTATCTATCTATCTATCTATCTATCTTTTTCTTTCTTTCTTTCTAACTAATCTATCTTTCATTCTTTCTTTCTAACTAATCTTTCTTTCTTACTAATCTTTCTTTCTTTCTTTTTAACTAATCTATCTATCTATCTTTCTTTCTTTCTTTCTAACTAATCTATCTTTCTTTCTTTCTTTCTAATCTTTCTTTCTCTCTCTTTTTCTTTCTTACTAATCTTTCTATCATCTAACTATTTCTATCTATCTATCATCTGACTATTTTATCTATCTATCTATCTATCTATCTATCTATCTATCTATCTATCTATCTATCTATCTTTTTCTTTCTTTCTTTCTAACTAATCTATCTTTCATTCTTTCTTTCTAACTAATCTTTCTTTCTTACTAATCTTTCTTTCTTTCTAACTATTCTATCTTTCTTTCTTTCTCTTTCTTTCTAACTAATCTATCTTTCGTTCTTTCTAACTAATCTTTCTTTCTTTCTAACTAATCTTCTTTCTTTCTTTCTTTCTAACTAATCTATCTTTCTTTCTATCTTTCTTTCTTTCTTTCTAACTAATCTATCTTTCTTTCTTTTCTAACTAATCTATCTTTCTTTCTTTCTTTTCTAACTAATTATTTCTTTCTAAATAATCTTTCTTTCTTTCTTTCTTTCTTTCTTTCTAACTAATCTTTCTTTCTTTCTTTCTAATCTTTCTATCTTTCTTTCTTTCTTTCTAATCTTCCTTTCTACGTTTCTTTCTTTCTAACTAATCTTTCTTTCTAACTTTATTTCTTTCTGACTAATCTTTCTATCTTTCTTTCTTTCTCTCTTTCTAATCTTTCTTTCTAGCAACACCATAGCAACCACCCAAAATACCCTAGAACACCCTAGCAACTGCCTAGCAACCCCCAGAACACCCTAGCAACCACCCAAAATACCTTAAATCACCCTAGCAACACCATAGCAACCACCCAAAATACCCTAGAACACCCTAGCAACCACCAGAAAACCCTAGCAACTGCCTAGCAACCACCCAGAACACCCTAGCAACTGCCTAGCAACCACCCAGAACACCCTAGCAACCACCCAAAATACCTTAAAACACCCTAGCAACACCATAGCAACAACCCAGAACACCCTAGCAACCACCCAAAATACCTTAGAACACCCTAGCAACACCATAGAAACCACCCAGAACACCCTAGCAACCACCCAAAATACCTTAGAACACCCTAGCAACACCATAGCAACCACCTAAAATACCTTAGAACACCCTAGCAACCACCCAGAACACCCTAGCAACCACTCAAAATACCTTAAAACACCCTAGCAACACCATAGCAACCACCCAAAATAGCCTAGAACACCCTAGCAACACCATAGCAACCACCCAGAACACCCTAGCAACTGCCTAGCAACCACCCAAAATACCTTAAAACACCCTAGCAACACCATAGCAACCATCCAAAATAGCCTAGAACACCCTAGCAACACCATAGCAACCACCCAGAACACCCCTAGCAACTGCCTAGCAACCACCCAAAATACCTTACAACACCCTAGCAACCACCCAAAATACCCAAGAACACCCTAGCAACACCATAGCAACCATCCAGAACACCCTAGCAACTGCCTGAAAACTACCCAGAACACCCTAGCAACCACCCAAAATACCATAGAACACCCTAGCAACAACATAGCAACCACCCAGAACACAGTAGCAACCACCTAACAACCACCCAGAACACCCTAGCAACCAACCAAAATTCCTTAGCAACAACCTAGCAACCACCGAGAACACCCTAGCAACCACCCAAAATACCTTAGCAACCACCCAGAACACCTTAGCAACCCACTAGAAACACCCTAGCAACTTTAAATTACTTCAAACTATACTTTAAACTACTTTAAACTAATTCAAACTTTAAACTAATTTAAAATTCAAACTACTTTAAAATTCTAACTAATTTAAACTTTAAACTACTTTAAACTTTAAACTAATTTAAACTTTAAACTACTTTAAACTGTAAACTAATTTAAACTTCAAACTACTTTAAAATTCAAACTAATTTAAACTTAAAACTACTTTAAACTTCAAACTACTTTAAACTTCTTCAAACTTATTGCTCCAAACTTTCACAAGCCAACTTAAAGTTTGTCTCGACGAACTTTTTCTAGTTATTATTATTATTCTTACAAAAAATTTCTATATCAATCTCCTCCTAGAGCTTTAACTCTACATACTCCAAACTCGGCTCAGACACTCAAACTGTTCTGACTCGAGTTGCTATATCTTTTCTAACTGATCGGACTTACGGTTTTCCTAAAAATGACGATCAAAGTCGGAAAAAACTCCCATTGACTTAACATTGCGGAATGTTCAGATTTTCAAACTCCCCAACTGTCAAAAATTCAAATCTAAATACCTTGAAGCCCTAGACTGAATCAAACTGCCATTCTATATACTATATGAGCCATTGAGACTCATTTAAACTAATAAACTCATATATCTATGACACTTATTTATCTACACTTAAACGCATAATAAATTAATGAACTCTAAACTTGAACTCTTAGACTCATTTAAACTTATAAACTCTAAACTCATACACTTAAAACTCATGAATTCATACACTTATGAACTCTTAAACTCATAAATTAATAAACTCTGAACTCTTACTCATTTAAACTAACTCATTTAAACTTATTTAAACTAATTCAAACTACTTTACACTTCAAACTAATTTAAACTAATTTAAACTTTAAACTAATTTTAACTTCAAACTACTAAATTTACTTCATTTAAACTTATAAACTTTCATTAAACTCATGAATTGATACACAATAAATTTATGAACTCTAAACTTGAACTCTTAGACTCATTTAAACTTATAAACTCTAAACTCATACACTTAAAACTCATGAATTCATACACTTATGAACTCTTAAACTCATAAATTAATAAACTCTGAACTCTTACTCATTTAAACTAACTCATTTAAACTTATTTAAACTAATTCAAAGTACTTTACACTTCAAACTAATTTAAACTTTAAACTAATGTTAACTTCAAACTACTAAATTTACTTCATTTAAACTTATAAACTTTCATTAAACTCATGAATTGATACACAATAAATTAATGAACTCTAAACTTGAACTCTTAGACTCATTTAAACTTATAAACTCATGAATTCATACACTTATAAACTTAGAGCTCATAAATTAATAAACTTTGAACTCTTACCCATTTAAACTTATAAACTCTACACTCATAAACTCATACACTTATAAACTCACAAATTCATACACTTATGACTCTTAAACTCATAAATGAATAAACTTTGAACTCTTACTCATTTAAACTAATAAACTCATCTATGACACTTATCTATCTACACTTAAACTATTAAACTCATAATAAATTAATAAACTCTAAACTTGAACTCTTAGACTCATTTAAACTTATAAACTCTAAACTCATAAACTCTAAACTTGAACTCTTAGACTCATTTAAACTTATAAACTCTAAACTCATAAACTCGTGCACTTATCAACTCATGAATCCATACACTTATGAACTCATGAATTCATAAACTTATCATTTCGTACACTTATAAACTAATGAATTCATACACTTATGAACTCTTAAACTCATAAAATCTGAGTGTGTGTGTGTGTGTAAACTCATCTATCTACTTCAAAATACTTTACACTTCAAACTAATTTAAACTAATTTAAACTTTAAACAAATTTTTACTTCAAACTACTAAATTTACTTCATTTAAACTTATAAACTTTCATTAAACTCATGAATTGATACACTTACAAACTCTTAAATTAATAAACTCTGAACTTTTAGACATATATTTAAACTTATAAACTTGTACACTCATAAACTCATGAATCCATTAATTTATAAACTCTAAACTCAAAAACTCTGTGTGAGTGTATGTGCGTGAGTTTGTGTCTGTGTGAGTTAGTGTGTGTGTGTGTGTGTGTGTGGATCAAGAAAGACAAAGTCAAGTAATTATGCTTAAAAAATGATTTTATTTAGTTAATGCCCATTTGGATCGCACTTAGTCTGGAACCTCACCCTTAAGCAAGTCAAACTGGAGTAAAAACCTCCAGAATTACTCACTCTTGGGATCACTGGAACACACAAGCCTTTCCACCACGTCAAGGTGGCGATCCTTGGAAAGGACATTCACTCTCCATTCATTCCTTATCTAACACACACACACACACACACACACACACACACTATATCAAACACATTCACACACTCACACACACAAGTAGACAAAATGTGAACAGTTTAGTGGTATACATTTATTTGTATTAGCATTATTTTTTCTTTAAATAAAGATGTTATCTTACAGCAGTGTTGAATGTGTGATGCAGATTTTTATATATTTGATGTATCTATTCTAAAACACAATACACAGGATCATGATAGCTGTAATACGTCTGTAGAACTCCTGCTCTGACATTTGAGTGTGCGCCGCTTATGAACACAGGATCTAGAAGAGTGTTTTTTTCTGTTGTCCCTGTGCTGATTAGCTGTGTGTATCCTTTATCTTCAAACAAATTGAGAATAGGTTTGTTGCACTGAGAAAGCTGATCTTCATTGAAGTCGCCACAAACGATTAGAGGCCTCAAATCGATGATCTCCAGAGATGTCAAGAGGGCGTTCAGATGTGCCAAAAACTCTGCCAAATTATAACTTGGTGGTCTGTAGACAACTGCAAGAAGTGCTTGTTTGGGGGCTTCTATCTTCAAAACCAGATATTCCAAGTCAGTAACATTCTGTATATACATCAGAGGACAAACCTGAAAGCTGTTCTTCACATAAATGGCCACTCCACCACCATTCTTGTTTGCCAAATGTGCATAGTTTGTGTAGGATGCATGCCTGTTGCGTTTGTACATGGTGTATCCATCCAGATGTAGATGTGCAGGAACATCTGAGCCTGACAGGTGTGTTTCAGTGAGGCACAAAACATCAGCCAAGAGAAGCTCATGGTGGCATTTTAAATCATCCATATGACACTCCAGTCCCTCTGTGTTGTGATGAATGATTTTAAGAGCTGAATTAAGGTTAGAATCCTGTACAATATGTAGGATGGGCTGGATACTGTGAAAATCTGCTTTAGGCATGTTCTCCAAGGAGGCACTTATTTCTGGATCACAGAAGATTTTCTTTTCATCAAAGTCATTAATGTGCAGTCCACGGAGTGATGTTGTTCTGCTGAGTGCAACGTATGCCATGCCTGATTCGAATATGTGCTTCAGAGATACAACAGCGCGATCAGTTGTCATTCCTTGCACTTTATGGATGGTACATGCAAAAGCAAGCTTCATGGGAAATTGTCTTCTAATTGTTCCTTTTCTTTTCAGTGGTTCCTCTGACCTCTCAATATAGACAATGTTGTCATCTCCATCAGGTGCTTTGTTGCGATGTTTTTGTCCAGCAGTCACATTATCTAAATGAAGACCAATTAATTGAACCAATCCATCTCGGGTATGAGTTATTTTTGCCACCTTGCCAAAAGTGCCATTAACCAGTCCATCTTCCACATCAATATTTCTGGTTAGCATCACTCGTGCACCAATAGCAATCTGTAGTGTGTCGATAAGGTCACGATTGTCTCCTTTAAATGGTGCCGCTTGTCTTTTCATTTCTCCTGTTCGGGGATCTTTTTTGTAATCATGTGCATTTATGGTAATGATATTTGAAAAGCGGGAGGATATGGCTTCAGTGTTGTGATTGTTTACCTCTTTATTGGTTGCATAGATGTGCAATGCATCAGTGGGACACTCTTCAGGGGAGGATCTTGTGACAGCTCCTAACATGCACCTGTCTGCATCAGTCAGCTTCTCGTGCTTCTTTTTTACTCTCAGTCTGTTGAGCAGCTCAGCGTATGCAAGATCATCTCTCTGTCTCATGATCTGTGTCATCGTTATCATTTGAAAATGATCTCTCCAGAAGTCCAGCACATGGTCCTCATACACACAGAGTGGTTCCCTTTCAAGGGAACTCGAGCTGCGTTGAGACGCGGTGGGAACGCTCTGCGTGATTGCGTCGTGAAGCACGTGTATAATCAGTCCAATGGAAGAGCTAGACGTCATAGGCGGGTGACGTCATAGACCAGGAAGCTATAAAGCACCCCTGAAAACAGACCGCGACAGCTTCTGCGCCTTCAGCAAGCGATCTGTGTATTCTGTCCTTGTCATATTTATTGTTGTCTGTCAAGTTGCAATATATATATATATATTATGGCAAAAGAGAGCAAGCAGCTTTGTGTTGTTCCCTGCCCACGTTATATCACGGGTGGGGACACACACATCAGCTTTTTGTTACTAATGGGGAGTGGAGCATGCCACAGTCAGTTCTCGAGGGGGCTGACTGTGAGCATTGCGAGAAGCTGTCCGTGAGGACGCTCCGCTCCCGCCGGGCGTTCTTCGAGGAGGACGTTTCGGTTCGCGCTCCCCGTGCGGGTCCCGCTGTTGCCGATGCACGGCGGCGACTCGCATTTTGGGGTTCGCAAACGGATCTGACAGCGAGAGTTGGGACGGGCCCCGCCCTATCTCAGCTTTCACCTGCCAGATCCAGTGCTGGCGATTTCCAGTTCCGAGGAATTGGTATCGTTAGTGTTTTGTTTAGAAAAAGGAGAACAAAACAAATAAAGATATTAGAAAAAGGCAGATGTTTGAGTTTTCAATAAATGAATAAATAAGTCAGCTCATAACTCTGTTGAATAAAGAGGAGCTTTAAAAGGAGGTTTATCTAGTGCTGTTGCTAGTTAAATATTTTCTGGCCAGCTGAACATTATGAGAGTATAAGAGTTTATTAGATGAAATATATCTAAAAACAGAAAAACTCTGTATCTCAGCCTCCTCGTCGGGGACTGCCGTTTTTTCCCTATCTCCACACCACACTGAGGTGTCGAGATCGTGGAATAAGCCGGTTTCTATATTAAGTATCATGGTATGACAGTGCCTCGGGTTAAAGAGACGCTTACTAGCTTTCTCTCTCCCGAGTCGGCGTCATTATTTTTAACCCCGACGTTACCCAGCGCTGGTGGGTAAATTATAAAGACATGGATGAATGTGAGGTTGTCAGCACTGACGCTATTCGAGAATTGCGTCGTGCAAAAACAAAGAAAGAGATAAACTATACTGGGAGGGACGGTTTCGAGAAATCGTTTCTCCTCTGCGTCCTCTGGGGGGCGACTCTCTGAGGAGGGTCGCAGCACGGCCAGTTCGGTTGTTTTCCTGCTGGTGGCCACGGAGTGATATATTTATATATATATATATATATATATATATATATATATATACATACGTATTTCTGATTTAAAAATAAAGAAAAAACAAAGAAATAAACCATTCAGCGGCGTTCCAGAGGTTTCTTCCTCACCAATCTAATGTTCCTGAGACTGCTGGGCGGAGCAGTCTCGGTCTACTAAGCTCCTCGCAGCACTGAGTGCAAACGAGCATCGCCATTTGGGCTCCTCCACAATCGGGGGACTTGGGTGGCGGTAGCAGTCTAGCCAGTTAGAGATATGCAAGATCTGAGGACGTTTTTATCTCAAAAAAAAAAAAAAAAAAAAAAAAAAAAAGCTTGGACAAATAGGAAGCCCTGACGCCGAGGCTATCAGGCTTCTAAAGGGTGGTCCCCTCCGGGGGTAGGGATGGTTTTGAGAAATCGTTTCTCCTCGGCGCCCTCTGGGGTGCGACTCTCTGAGGAGGGTCGCAGCGCTGCCAGTTCGGTTTTCCTGCCGGTTCGCCGTTCAGGGCACCAAGGTGTCAGTGTCCCCAAACGATCCTCCGAGGGGGGTCGTAGAGCAGTCAGTTCGGTTTCCCTGCCGGTTCGCCGTTTCAGGGTGCCGAGGTGCCTGCTTTTTCCAATGATCCTCCGAGGAGGGTCGTAGGAACTAAGTTATTTAGAGGTAGGCAAGATCTGAGGACTGTCGTCATCTCTAATAAAGTTTAGACAGGAAGTCCTGTCGTAAAAAAAAAAAAAAAAAAACGAGGCTATCAGGCTTCTGAGGGCTCCTCCGGGGCAGGGACCGTTTTGAGAAACCGTTTCTCCTCGGCGCCCTCTGGGGTGCGACTCTCTGAGGAGGGTCGCAGCGCTGCCAGTTCGGTTGTTCCCTGCCGGTTCCCCGTTCAGGGCACCGAGGTGTCAGCGTCCCCATACGATCCTCCGAAGAGGGTCGTAGAACGGTCAGTTCGGTTGTTCCCTGCCGGTTCGCCGCTTCAGGGCACCGTAGTGACTGTTCAACCAAATCCAGAGGCCAGTCTTGAGAGACTGGTTCCCCTAGTAGAATTTCTGGCAGCGTGGAAACTACTGCCACATATTTCTCGGTGGGTCCTGCACACTATAGAAAAGGGGTTCAGAATTCAGTTCTTGTCCGCACAGATTTCTAGGGGTCCTCCCCACTGTGGTGGACCCCGAGCAGGCTTTGGTTATGGAGCAGGAAGTACTGACACTTCTGCAAAAGGAGCTGTAGAAGGGGTTCCTCCTCCCGGCAGACAGTCAGGGTTTTACTGCCATTACTTCATTGTTCCGAAAGAGGATGAGGGGTTGCGTCCTACTCTAGACCTGCGTCAATTAAACAGCAGGTCTCAGAATCTTAAGTTCAAAGTATGCTTACGCTAAATATGATTGTGTCACAGACTCAGTCCGAGGACTGGTTTGTCACAATAGACTTAAAGGATGCTTACTTATCTATCCATCCTCATCACAGGAGGTTCCTGAGGTTTGCTTTCAGGGGCGAAGCATACCAGTATCGGGTTCTTCCATTCGGCCTAGGTTATCACCCCGCACCTTTTACAATATGCGTGGATGCAGCTCTGGCTCCTCTGAGATTCCAGGGCATTCGCGTATTAAATTATATCGACGATTGGTTGATTTTAGCTCAGTCCGAGCTTTTGGCAGTTCAACATCGAGATGTCGTTCTGTCCCACATAAGGAGGTTGGGGTTGCGGCTCAACACCAAAAGAGTGTACTCCTCCCAGCTCAGAGGACCACTTTTCTAGGTGTATTATGGGATTCGACAACAATGCAAGCACGTCTGTCTCCTGCACGTATTTCTGCGATTCTCACAGCCGTAAAGGAATTTAAAACTAGGTCAGTCACTCACTGCAAACAGTCTCTGAGACTGTTGGGGCTCATGGTAGTTGCGTCCAACGTAGTTACTTTTGGCCTTCTGTACATGAGACCCCTGCAGTGGTGGCTCGGGACCAAGGGGTTTTCTCCGAGGGGAAATCCGTTTTCGCATGGTCAAGGTCACGCGGCTTTGCCTTCGTGCCTCGGTCATGTGGAAGAAACCTTGGTTCCTCGCCCAGGGCCCAGTGCTGGGGGCTTCTTGTCGACGCGTCACGCTATCGACGGATGCTTCCCTCACAGGATGGGGGGCGGTCATGAGTGGCCGTTCGGTGAAAGGCCTTTGGTTGGGGCTCATGGCAGTTGCGTCCAACGTAGTTACCTTTGGCCTTCTGTACATGAGACCCCTGCAGTGGTGCCTCAGGACCAAGGGGTTTTCTCCGAGGGGAAATCCGTTTTCGCATGATCAAGGTCACGCGGCTATGCCTTCGTGCCTCGGTCATGTGGAAGAACCTTGGTTCCTCGCCCAGGCCCAGTGTTGGGGGCTTCTTGTCGACGCATAATGCTATCGACGGATGCTTCCCTCACAAGTCGGGGGCAATCATGAGTGGTTGCTCGGTGAAGGGTCCGGACAACACACTGATGGTCTCGTATATCAGAGCAGATATCCTGTTGAGGCAGGGGCTGTGGCCCGGGGAATGGAAACTTCACCCCCAGGTGGTGGAGCTTCTTAGGGAGAACTTAGGTCAAACTCAAGTCGACCTTTCGTATCGCTTGTACAATGCATTGCCCTTTGTGGTTCTCCCTCATGCATCCAGCTCCGCTTGGACTGGATGTGATGTATTAGGTGTGGTTCACGCTACAACTGTACGCATTTCCCGATATCTTTGCTCCTGGGAGCTCTGGATACTGTGGGCTCGGCCTCTGAGGGGGCCCAGCTCATAGACTCAGGTCTCTCGACCGAGGTCTTGGAGACCATACTCCAGTCTAGTGCTCCCTCCACGAGAAGACTAAATATGCATTGATATGGAAACCGTTCTCTGACTGGTGCAGAGAACGCCTTCTGAATCTTGTTTCTGCCCTGTTGGTACAGTACTTGATTTATGTAATGAATGTTTCTTTGCTGGGTTATCTCTGAGGAGAGATCCTTAATTTCGTCTTCTCCGTGGTACATGAGGCTGAGGCCTGCACGTACTTGGATTTGCACCTGGTATGGTGATAGTATTTCTTCACCCCAGGTCAGGTTGTATCTCTAGGTCCCTACTGAATGTGCGGGTCATTTGTGCTGCAGGCCTTCTGTCCTCCACCATTAATACCCCAGATCAGGAAAAACTTAATCTGTTATGCCCTGTCCGGGCTTTGGATGCATATGTCCACAGAGCTGCTCAGTGGCTTATATCAGAACAATTATTTGTCTGCTTCGGGTCACCTAAGATAGGTTGCCCTGCATCTAAACAGATGATGAGCAAGTGGGTAGTTGAGGCTATCTCACTTGCTTATGAAGCGGCCGGACAGCCTTCACCCTATGGCTGTTCAGGCCCATTCTTCAGAAGTATGGCTGCCTCTAGGCTTTAATTTCGGGAGTTTCCCTTCAGGATATTTGTAATGCGGCAGGCTGGTCCTCACCACATACATTTGTCAGATTTTATGACTTAGACCTCTCCACTCCTGGGGCTAGGTTGCTTGCTTCTTAGTGTGCGCAAGACTTCACACAGAACGGGCATTTGTCTTTATGGCGTAGTGGGTATGGGGTTCCCACCGCGTCTCAACGCAGCTCGAGTTCCCTTGAAAGGGAACGTCTCAGGTTACGTATGTAACCCTGGTTCCCTGAGAGGGAACGAGACGCTGCGTTCTCCTGCCATACTTCCTGCATGCCCTGATCGACTTGCTTCAGGCTTATCAGAAGCTGTCGCGGTCTGTTTTCAGGGGTGCTTTATAGCTTCCTGGTCTATGACGTCACCCGCCTATGACGTCTAGCTCTTCCATTGGACTGATTATACACGTGCTTCACGACGCAATCACGCAGAGCGTTCCCACCGCGTCTCAACGCAGCGTCTCGTTCCCTCTCAGGGAACCAGGGTTACATACGTAACCTGAGACGTTTTGCTCTTCCCACAGGTGGTAATTGATAATAATCTCCTACAGCTAATAAAGATAATACACCGAAAGGTTTCTGGTTTCCTTTAATCTGTTGCAGTCTCCAGTTCACATAGGCAAACAACTGTTTTGACACCATTGATATTTCGTCGATAATTAAAATGTGTGCATTAGAAAGGTCTGCCCTGATTTCATCCAAGCTGTTTCCCAGGCCTTGGTATGGAGGCTTCAAGGTTCTTGGGAGTTTCAGTAGACAATGGAGCGTTTTTCCTGAGATTCCAAAGGCTGCGGTTCCCGTGAATGCGGATAAAAGAACTGTTGGCTTGGAAATGTCAGTATGCTCTCGTATGCATGGAAGCCTGCGCAAAATCTTGGTTGCTTCTGCATAAATAGATTTGATAACGTGTGATTTACCAACTCCTGCTCCTCCATTCAAAAAATACAGAAATTGATGTGGGTTTTCATCAGAGACACATCTTTTGCACCAGTCTCGGACTGCATAAAATATGGAAGCTTGTGTTTGATTCAAGCTCTGGTACATTTTGCGAATCTGTGCATGATTTTGTTGGGTTGCTTCCACGAGTGGCATAGCTGTGTTACTGACAGAGGTAGATGCTGTGTATTCAGGAATATCGTCCTGCTCGTTCACATCATTAGGATCAGTGGGTTCACGTTCTGATATGCTCTCCAAACGGATCAGTTCATTTGCTGGAGCCAATGTAGACCATGCATCTTCAACTGGACCATTCTGTTCAAAATCCTCAATTGCCTTTTCTATAGCCTCGTTATGTTTTTCATATTTCTCACGGTTTTCATTTACAATATTGTACACACGCCGCACTTCATCAGTTCCTGGTAGTTTTACAGAAGCAAATGCAAAAAATGATTCATATGTCGGAAATCTTGTGGACTTCAGCTGCTCATCTGAGCGATATGGCAAGTAAAGCTTTAGAAAAGTTCCATAGAATTTTTCTGGGTTTTTCTGCTCTGAGAAACGTGCAAATCTGATGACAGCAGGTTTTCCCCTTGTTCTTTTCTGTATGTGTCCCAATTTTTTTTGGAGTGGCAAAACATTTTTACCTTTTTTCTTACCTGCATAAACAATGCGGTATTCACTTGCAAATTCAGCCATGCACATGTTCTCAAATTCAGGTCTGTTTGGTCTGGCCTTGTACTTGTCTGGCAATCCTGTCATCCACACATTCTCTATGTCATCATCCATGGCCTGCAAGCAGCTCATCGGTAAACTCATCTTTACAGCATTGTCATCAGTAGGTATGAATATGACAGCACGTGACGATGATTTTAATTTCAGACTGCATGTGCGAGCGACTGCCTCCTGAGCACTGACTTCTCTGTTCTTTGAGTAGGCATTCATTACCTGCTTCATGCACTCACGGTCAGACAGATTTTCCTGACTTGAGTCTTTTATCACTTTTTTAAGGTAATCGCTCATCTCATGTTCAGCTTTTGAAATGTACGAGACAATATACATGATACAGCTGTAGGGGTTCAGAATGAACTGTATGTCCATGTTTGCATCCCAGGCTCTTAACAGCATTGGATTATAGCCGTTCACCCAGCAGTCCTGTGGTCGTCTCTCCATATATACTGAACTTGATGTAGAAATAGTATCAATATGTTTCTCGTACTCTTCATAAGTCATGTTTACTTTATCAAGTAGCTGTGTAATGCTATCAAAACTCTGAGTTGAGTCATTCAGTAGATCCCACACATTCTGTAGCTGTTCTTTTGCAAAACTGGCATAATCTCTTTCCTCTGATTCATTCCCTTCATCAGACTGATCTGCAGGAGGAGGCCTGGGACGGGATATCATGGTTCTGTTAATGGGGGGTTTAGGAAATCCAAACCGGCAGTGCTTCTTGTTCTTTCTACAGGATTTGGAGTGGTTACGACTGTGCATCTGCACTTCACTTACAATTTTATGTAGTTCTGGGTCTTTGTTTGGGTCTGGTAATTTGCATGATATGTATTTATCAATGAAATCACACACATCCTGATCTTGATCTTTTTCAAACTCTGGAGCATCTTTCACCCAAAATAAGCAGTGAATGTGTGGAGAGCCACGTAGCTGGAATTCCACTCTGTAGAAAAAGTCAATTACCTCACCGATAGGTCGAGCAGGTGAATTGATCAAATCTCTCATCAAGGCTTCAACTCGTTTTTCAAACATCCGCATGGCTGTGACTGGGTTGCTTCTGAGGATTTCACATTTTTCAGACCAGTCTAATTCATCAAAGTTCACAGTTTCACCTTGTTGTGCTTTAATAGCAGTAATCACATCAGGCCATCTCATCTCAGCAGCACTAAACGTACAGAAAAATGTAGGAGTGCCCAGCTGTCTCAGCATAGCAAACAGATCACGGAGAGATTTCTCCCAGTATGCTGGAGTCCCTCTTAATGGTTGCATGAAACGTGTAGCTTCCTTATTTATTACAAGCTTTTCTAACTCATGCTTGTCCTGCAGCAGTGAACAGTTTATTCTGCGTCCATCACGCGTCATGGGTTTTGCTTTCCTCAGCTGAATAGACATACTAGATGTGGCCATGTGCATTTCAGTCACAAACTGCGCAAAAAAGATATAGTTGGTATCCTTCGCACAACGATTGTCAATAGAGAATAGTCTAGAGTTAAAGTATCTGCTGGGGGAAACATGTTTTGCTCTACCAGGCTCATCAAAGGTGTTCTTGCCATCGGGAAACTGTACTGGAAATGCCATAGACTCAAGTTTAGGAATTTTGAAAGTGTTTACAGGAGTGTTTCTCTCTGCTGGGGCAATGCAAAATATTCCATCATCATAAGACAATAGCTGATGGCCGAGATCTGGGGGCTGAAGACATGTGTCCAAGGCAAGGCCTCTCGATTGCTCTTCTGCATTAGTGTCATCGTTAGCATCATTGTGTTCATTCTCATTGCTCTGTTCTTCAGTGTTCTCAATTTGTCTGCTTGCAATATCCATTTCCTCATCAGAAGCACTGATGTCATTTGCACACTGTTCATGCTCATTAAACATTTCTTCTTCAGAGAGTTCTGCATTAATGAAGATATCTTTATATTCTGAATGGACATATTTTAGCTTTCTTAAAGCAGACAAAACCTTTTGCATGTTCAAAGTCTGAAACTGATAGTGACCTTGGTAACACAGACGTCTCTTCAGTTTCACTGTGAGCAGTTGTGATTCACTTCTTGGTCTGGGTAAACAGTTCACTGTTGTTTCTACTTCAGATGCAACAGAAATCACGGCACCTTTTATAGCTCTTTGCTGGCCTTTCGGTAGTGTAACAATCTTAGCAAAAGGAATGTACTTTGCAATAACGTGTCTTTCAAGAACATTCAAATCGCAGAGTTCTGGAGGAATGGGAGCGAACTGAAGGTCATTGGCTAAGGCAATGTCTGGCATCAGACCTGTCAATATTGTATTATGGCAGCAGTGACAGATCCACTCTGTTTTCCTGTGATCCAGGGCACACTGATCAGGGCAGTCGGAGCAGACGTTAACATAGTTTCCAGTCAAGCAAACTGAAGCAACTGTCGGATGCTTCTGATAGCGCTCACGATCACATGATTTTACTTGATTTGAGAAGAGTGCTCTGGCACAGCAAGTGCAGACATAAGTTGGGCCTTGTTTTATAACATCTCTGAAAGTATTTAAGGCTCTTAACACAGTCGGATCTTGTACTGCGTCAGGTTGGTTATTTTGTAACGCGCCTTTCTGCTGGCGCATCAGATACATTTTTTTGTATTTGTGCTGTATGTCTTGTGCACAGCGTACTGTGTGAAGTCCCTTGAGTGCAGATATTTTGTCTTTAGATTTGAATAAATTATATTCTTTCTGACGAGCCCTAAAATGTACATCACAGTGATACCGTTGTTTAAAAATGTTCTTCCTTTTTTCATAGAAGTTAGGATCATTTTTGCATCGATTTGTATAATGGTCTATTTGCTTTTGCCTAAAAATTGGATCCTCTGAATATCGATCAACAAGATATTGCATATGCTCCTCCTTATATTTAGCATTGTTCCTATAATTTCTCATTATATAATTCTTTTGTCTCTCCCTGAAATGTTTATCATTCCTGTATTTTTGAATTATATAATTCTTTTGTTTCTCCCTGAATTGTGCATCATTCCTGTAGTTTTGCATTATATAATTATTTTGTTTCTCCCTGAATTGTGCATCATTCCTGTAGTTTTGCATTATATAATTCTTTTGTTTCTCCCTGAATTGTGCATCATTCCTGTAGTTTTGCATTATATAATTCTTTTGTTTCTCCCTGAATTGTGCATCATTCCTGTAGTTTTGCATTATATAATTCTTTTGTTTCTCCCTGAATTGTGCATCATTCCTGTAGTTTTGCATTATATAATTCTTTTGTTTCTCCCTGAATTGGTTATTATTTCTGTACTTGCTAATTACATAAGCCTTTTTTCTCTCTCTGTATTCATTACTATTCCAATACTTGTTCTTCATGGCTTGTTTAACTCTTTCCCTGGATTGACTACTGCTTTTATAATCATAGACTTTAAGAACAGCCTTTTTTTGTCATATACACCTTGCCTCTGAACCATTTCTTTCTGCCTTTTTTTATAATAAGCCTTTCGCTTCTGAGTCTTGTTCAGTTTCTCTGTCTGCTTGATTGTCGATTGTGAATATTTTTGATTTGGAGCTGACAATGGCAATTGATCCTGTGATAGCATGCCTTGAGAAAGTTCACTGAATGACACATTTTTATTACTGTCTTGATTCTGAGTGACGATAGTTAGAACATCCATTTTATCTTGACAAGTCAAGTGGTCTTGATCATTAGTTGATGTGGCTCCATTAACGGTAGTCTCAGATGGTTGTTGAACTGGATCTTGGACACAATGTTGTGAGATATCAGCAGACCAGCATTGTTCATTGTTTGACAAAGTTCTCGAATGTTCTTTGTTCTCAAAAGAGACAGATGGTTGTACATCACGTTCAAGCTCACAGCAGTTCGGGGAGACTTCAGGACGTACATGGCTTTCAGTTATCCGGTTAATGAACGATACAGGCAGCAGATCAAATTGTTGCTGGTCTCTTAAATCGAAACACCATTGAAACAATAGCATGAGCCTCTCGATCATGTCTTCTAAACGGAAGAAGGTCAACATCACGGCCGTACCAGTGCTTTCATTTTCATCAGGCATTCCATATGCTGTTCTGCAGTGAGGATCAAAATAACCGAACCTCCCTGAGCGATCTCTGAATACGGCGATACACGTGCATCCACACAGCAGCAACGCGTCACTCACATCAGCTCTGAGACATTGCAGAGTATTCTCAAGGTTTTCATATTCGCCTAGGGCAGGTGAAACTTTTAGAAATCCAACTCTCTGAGGATGTTTCAGGATGTTGTAGCAGGCTGAGTTGGTCTTAATTGTGCTTGGCAGCTCATCAAAGTTGAAAAAATCAGCCACAAATTGTCCTTTGCTCCCCAGTGTTTTTTTGACACTAGTGTAAACTGCATCACCTTTCTGTAAAATGTGGTCTAAATCGAAACCGAGTAGCTCATTACGTTCATTATGGAAAGCTAGGAACATTAAGGCATTGCAAGTACACTGACGGCCTCTGGAGTAAATGTTGTACCTAGAATCGCTTTGACAGTGGGATGCTGCAACAGACAGAACATACGGGTTTGCATCAATCATACCTGATACAGAGTTGTTACCGCTACTGGTGCCACATGAAGCTTCTAGGTTTCTGCGCTGTTTCTGAGATTGACTCCTCTTTCCTTTTCTTGGCATGGTGATGTTTCAGCACTGGCAATCGAGCAAATATGTTTGAGGAATAGATAAAAAGAAATGGTATATTTACTGTTACTTGAAAAAGAACACAAAGATAATGTCTTTTATGCGATCAGATATACAGAAAAGTTAAATATTTGATAAGCAACAGTAATACAAAACAGTTGAGAAATAACAACAGTAAATTAATTGATGTGAAGTTAGGTTAATCAAACAATTGTGTACTTTAAAGAGTTTAACGCTCTCTTTCTATTTCTGAAGATGCAGCACAGTTTTCTTACCAGAGATTTTTCAGGGTGTGTATATGGGTGTAAATCTTTGTGGTATTGAGTATATAATTGAGAGTGTATCAAGATGTATCAAGAATCATAGATGATCATAGATCAAAAATCATGGGTACTGGCCTTTTTTTTTAAAAGATGCGTTGGCAAGCTAAGCATAGGTGCATAAGGGTTAGAAGCAGATATGAGTTTGCATCTTGCAGTTTATAGTGCGAGCAAGCAAGCAGCAAGCAGTGCGGCAGCATTTGATGTGGCAGGCCAGTTATGAGTTTTGGAAGAGAAAGGATGGAAGAGGCATTTGTTTAAATTAGTAAGCAAGATAAAGGTTTGAGTGAATATATTAAAATATAAAATTATTATATAATTTTATATTAAATATAAAGTTATGGAGAGGAAAGTATAGGACAGGTCAGGACAGACAAACACAGAAAGAAATCAAGTCAACAGTCAATACAAAAATGCACTAGTAATATAGTTTGAACTAAAATTATTAAATTAAGAGGGTTACTTACACAATTGAGGGTGGAAAGATTTTTTTCACAAACAGTTAAATCATTGTTTCTAGCTATGGACTAGCCCTTACAAACTGATAAATGTGACAATTTGTCTTACATTAACAAAATGAGAAAGCCAATCTACTAGGGAGGATAAAAAAAAAAAGTTACAATATAGCATTATTCACAGCTCATACAATTCTAGCTATTCCTTCAAGCTGTGATGTGTCTGCTGTCCCACAATACTACTTTATGTTGTAGTGCCAGTGTAATGTGTTTACTAACGAAACCTTGTTATTAAAGACAAGATCCATGCACACAGAATACTGATATTATAAAGAAATGACTAATGACTCTGATTAACATTAATCAGTAAGTTTAAAGGGATACTTACATAGATTCTAAAAGCAGAAATGTCACCTAAAAAAGAAAATCACTAGTATTTTGAACACATTTGTTGACTGTTAATATGGTGAATTTGAATGTAAATTACCTTGAAATGAAGGTCCTGTTGGCCACCCTTAACAGCAGGGAAACATATGACTAATGACTCATGATTGACATTTATATAGTAAGTTTAAAGGGATACTTACTTAGACACTCAAAGCAGCAATGTCACCTAAAAAATGAAAAGAAATGACTAGTATTTTGTACACATTTGTTGACTGTTAATATGGTGAATATGAATATGAATTACCTTGAAATTAATGGGCTGTTGGCAGCAGGGACACGACAGTGGAACACGACAAAATCTAACAATTAAAATAAATAAATGATCCACTCACAAATGTTATGCAAATATTAAGTGCTCATCAAAAGAGAATATCACATGCTGTAAAATATGCATATATATTGCTATTCTAAATCTATTGCAAATGTCAAACTAAAGTCATTTAAAAAGATTACTTTCCACAAAGGATGCAATGACCTGGCAAGACTTTACAGACACATAAAATAAAAGGGGAGAAAAATAAGAAATTACATGATTCACTATTATGAGTCAAATGGGCTATCACATATGTATATGCACAACCACGTATGTATAGACATGTACAGAAGAACTTTAAAATATTTAAAAGAACATTAGTGATCTAGTGAAGGTAGGTTCCCTTTCGTTGTCACTCCGAGTTACGTCGGATGACGACGAAATGGGGTTTCGCTTAGAAAGCCTATCAACTTCGAGTATTACAAAACGAGCCAATGGCAAAGAAATGCCATGGGTCTGCGGAATTTGCATAGCGTATCTCCGCCTTACCTCGTGGGTATAAAAGGAGGACGCTGCAACATGCAGGTATGTTTTCGCTTCGGAGCCAAGTTAATCCTTCGTTCCACAAGCCATCTCTGAACTGTCAGCTTATGGTGGTAGCAGGACCACTCCTTCCCCCGGTGGAGGGCCGGGGGAGAATCCCTCATTTTCCACTCTCCGCTGCTCACCCCCGGGTGGGCAGCAGCCTAATGTGGTTAAAGAAGTGACACGTTCATCCCTGAGCACACAGAGTTCTCGGACGACACGGTGCGCCGCCTCCGAGCCGTGCACCCCTCGTCCTCCTCTGTCCCAGAGCCGGATGACAGCACGCGCCGTCCCCGGACCGTGCAGCTCTCATCCCCCTCTGTCGCCAGACCCCTGGCAGAGCAGACCCCCGTGGAACGTTCGTCCTTCCCTGGTCTCCTCTGTCAGGACGCGGTCAATGACTATGCCCCGACACTGGGCCGCTATGCCGTCCACGTCCGGGACAGTCATTCCGCCTCGCTGCCCCACCGACGGGAAGTCTGTGGTTCGCATGACCCCGCTGGTACAGTTCTTGGGAGCCTGGTTAGAGCTTCCCCACCTGTCCCGCTGGGTCGCCCGAACGATCAGGCTCGGCTACGCGATTCAGTTCGCGCGGTCTCCTCCCCGATTCAGGGGAGTTCGCTCCACTATGGTCGGTGGCAATGCCCCCATCATGAGAGCGGAGGTTGCTACCCTGCTGGCGAAGGGTGCGATCGAGACTGTCCCTCCAGCCGAAATGAGGTCCGGAGCCACACGTGGAGTCTCCAAAGATCGGGACGAGGATGCCATAGGGTGCCCCGTCCCTGAGAAAGTAGGTCCTTCCTCAGAGGGATTGGCCAGGGAGGTGCTGTCGCGAGGAGAACCAGTTCGGAGAACCAGGTCCTGGTGGGCCAGTACGGCGCAACCAGCATGACCTGCTCCTCGTCCTCCCTGACCTTGCGCAAGGTCCGCGCAAGAAGGCTCACTGGGGGAAACGCATACTTGCGGCCCTGCGGCCAGCTGTGCGCCAGAGCATCCGTGCCGAGCGTGCCCTCGGTCAGGGAATAATACTGGGCGCAATGGGTCGAGTCGTGGGAGGCAAACAGATCTATCTGTGCGTCCCCGAACTGGTCCCAAATCAGCTGAACCGACCGGGGATGGAGCCGCCATTCTCCCGGGATGACCTTGTTGAAGGTAAGTCTTTGGGGAAGCACGACCTGATCGTCAGGTTCCTGAGAGGAGCGAGGAGACTGAATCCTCCTCGCCCTCCTCTCGTTCCCTCTTGGGATCTCGCAGTGGTGCTAACTGCCCTGCGGAGTGTTCCCTTTGAGCCTTTGCAGTCAGTGGAGCTTAAGTTCCTGTCAATGAAGACAGCGCTCCTGGTTGCTCTGGCCTCCATCAAGAGGGTAGGGGACCTGCACGCATTCTCCGTTGACGAAGCGTGCCTGGAATTCGGGCCGGCTTACTCTCACGTGATCCTGAGACCCCGGCCTGGATATGTGCCCAAGGTTCCTACCACTCCCTTTCGGGACCAGGTGGTGAACCTGCAAGCGCTGCCCCCGGAGGAGGCAGACCCAGCCTTGGCACTGCTCTGTCCAGTACGCGCTCTTCGCGCCTATGTAGACAGGACGCGGTGTTTCAGGACCTCGGACCAGCTCTTTGTCTGTTATGGTGGGAAGCTGAAGGGAAAGGCTCTCTCCAAGCAAAGGTTGTCTCACTGGATAGTGGACGCCATTGCTTTGGCATACCAGCAGCAAGGTCGTCCATGCCCCCTTGGTGTGACTGCCCACTCCACCCGGAGTGTGGCGTCCTCTTGGGCTCTAGCGCATGGCGCCTCGCTAACAGACATCTGCAGAGCTGCAGGCTGGGCGACACCGAACACATTCGCCAGATTTTACAATCTCCGAGTGGAGCCTGTGTCCTCTCATGTACTCGCTTCAACTAGCTAGTACTGGACCCGCTCAGGTGTCTTCGCTTGCTCGCCATTCCACTCCACGGACTGGATACGTGCGATATTCCCCTCAGGTGAGCTTCTCCGAAAGCCCTGAGTTCCTCCAGCACTTCTGACGTCGCCGCCAGTGTCTATTGCCTGCGCGCCGGCTAGGTGCCTCCCGTGTGCATGGTCCCTCCCCTGAGCGACCCCCACATGTGTATTTCCACTATAAGCCTCTTCGAGCATGTGTCTTTCCCTTGGCAAGCCACCTTGCCACCCCTGGGGTTGAAATATTCCACCTGCGGCTGGACACCCCAGTGTTCTCCATATGCATCCTTCGGGTCATATGTGTATTCTCTAAGTCCCCCCCTCTGGGTTGGCAATAATTGCATATTTCCTCTAAAATTGTGGGATATGCTCCCCAGTGTACCTTGGTATTCCTGTGCTAAATAGGAGTCCTTCGTCCGTGCTAGTCTCACGACAGGGATCTCAGATTTACGCAGGGCACTGGAAGACAGCTGAGAAGGTGGCGTGATTAGACTGGTAACCCCATTTCGTCGTCATCCGACGTAACTCGGAGTGACAACGAAAGGGAACGTCTCGGTTACGTATGTAACCCTCGTTCCCTGAGTAGGGAACGGAGACGTTACGTCTTCCTGCCACTTTCCGCTGTTCGCGGGGATCGCCTGACCTCGGTTTTGGCTCCTCAGCGAAGAAACATACCTGCATGTTGCAGCGTCCTCCTTTTATACCCACGAGGTAAGGCGGAGATACGCTATGCAAATTCCGCAGACCCATGGCATTTCTTTGCCATTGGCTCGTTTTGTAATACTCGAAGTTGATAGGCTTTCTAAGCGAAACCCCATTTCGTCGTCATCCGACGTAACGTCTCCGTTCCCTACTCAGGGAACGAGGGTTACATACGTAACCGAGACGTTTTTTGCCATGATAACTAATAGCAAATACTGAGTACCTGTCAGGCTGTCAATCAAATACTTACGCAGCAGCAATGACCTGTTACACTCAAGAAAAATAAAAGGAGAAATAGGTCAGATAATACACAGGTATGGATGGGTGAACAGGCGTTTCTATTAGTACAATTATTCAGTAGCATTACTAATTTGTCTAGTAAGAGGCACTTTGGTTAGATTAGCACTAAAAAGTGGCGTTTTCTCACCGTGACGTGAGCATCAAGACAATTTATAAGATTAATCTTTTTTGTTGTTGTTGCTTATTTCACTTTAAAACGCCATCGAGTGTTTGAAATAACTTTCATTTTCGACCTAATGAGGCTTCTTAACACATAATGAGGCAGAAAATGTATCTTATTCTAATACACAGTGATATAAAAACCATGATTAACATTGAATCATGAATATACTTAATTCTTAGGAAAATACCCAAGATGACTTTAAGAACACAAACCAGAATTGTCACAATCGTGTTTATTTTTTTCATCAATCAAAACGTCTCTATCAGCTTTTTATTCAGTGATTGTTTTAGCTTTTTACGTGTGTTTCATGGCAAGACTTTCTCCGGTAACAGTAACTGTTAAACATAGACGTAATTTGCTGTAGGTAGGGGGAGGGGACATGTCCACACCACTTTTAAAACGTCTCGCGGTACGTATGTACCAATACAAATAAATAAAACATCTCCAGTTAACTCTAATAGAGCATTCATTTCGTTCGCTTGTTAAATAAAAGGCGATCTGAAATGTGTTGTTTTTGAAATCCGCTGCTATCAGTGGCGCGGATACAGTGTCTTCACACGGACGCTTCAATCCGTTGCGGAGAGACTTTACGGTGAAATAACAAAACATAATGCACAAAAAACGTGTCCCTGCTTGATGTACAACCACAACAATCGGTTTTGATGAGGGGAAAAAAACTACACTACTTATTGGGGATTAGAACCCATAACCTCTGACAGGCTTGGCAAAAGTTCTGCCACAGGACCATCTGTATTTATTCACGTGAAAATTCTCGCCACTAACTACATATATTTGATCTCATTAAACGACAAAAAAAAACTGTACTATTGTATACTATGTACAAGCATTGTATCCCCCCCCCCCTCCCCTTCCCCTCTGACATAACGGTGGGTATGTCAGTGAATGTTTTTAACAATACGACCAACCAAATTAGACGGAAGACAGCAGCCGTTACACAATCCCCTGGAGTTCCCTCACAAGACGAATTAATCTTAATGTAAATTGTTAACATTTTCTTCATGTTTCAGCAGTTATAAACATTTATAATCAAATAATTAAGTTTAACTGCATCCAACTTGTTTACCCACACACATATTAATTGAATAATTACCTCAGACAATCTTTCCAAACGACCGCCGGACCGGAAGAATCCAGAATGACAGACAGCTCATTAGTTATGCGCTTCCCCTACGGCCATCATTGGCCAGTCGATATATTAAATACCATATAAAAATACCAAAACCCAATAACCTTATAATATTAACAACATAATGGAGTAAATAATCACAATGAATTTATTAAATCACCAGCACAAATAAAACTGTATAAAAACACTTCAAAACGTATGGCAGCTAATTAGCTGTGCACAATTCTTTTTTAAATCCAAAATATTTAACTACTATATTAGGAGGGACCAAATTATATTTTATAAAATAAAATAAATTATACAAAAAGGTAAATTGAGATATAATGTAATGTAAAGCCAAACAGTTGGTTATGAAATAAACGACTTTTGATGTTGATTTGCCAACTTCGTCGGATCAATGATCAAGAAGGCAGCAGGGTTGTTGCCTTTCTGGCAAATAAAATGTTTTCCTGTTATACAATGAAGTAACAGTTTTGCGTTTAACCCAACCACAGAACTTATTTCAGTCATTTAACCAAAAACCCATGGGACAATGGAACCAGAAGTGCTAAAATGCAACTTGTTTCTGTGTTTTGGATAAATAATAATAAAGACATCAATATAATAAAACATTAACATAACTTTATTTTAAATGAACAGTGTAAAAAATTTGAACGTGTGAACATTTGAACCAGTGTTTGAACAACACACACACACACAAACACACATTACTGAGGGTCACTGTGGTGGACACACTGAGGTCAGAAACACACATTAACCTGGTGTCTCTTCCACACACCTCTGGCGGTCAGTGCTGCTGTCTGTCCCTCTCTCTCTTGCCCACAGACAGGGGGAGGGGGAGGGAGGGGAGAGAGAGAGAGAGAGAGAGAGAGAGAGAGAGAGAGAGAGAGAGAGAGAGAGAGAGAGAGAAAGAAAGAGAGAGCAAAAAGGGGGAGGGAGAAACAAAGAGAAAAAAGAAAACCATTGGTCAAAGGTTATCTGTCTTGTCATCATGTGCCTTGGCGATATCACTGATTGGACTGGTGCCAAGTTCAAGACCACTGTCCTCCTCCTTACTTGACCACTCAACAACAACTACAACTACAACTACAAGTCAGGTGAGACCCTTTTTACTTTTCAACAAACTAAATGAATTCTTCCAATAAAATTAAAATGATAAGGCCTATATGACAGTGACAAAACAAGATTTGGTCTCAGAGGAGGGGTTCTGACTGAAAATAAGTGGATAAATTACTTCAGAAATTACATTTTTCAAATTAAATTAATGATTTTTATGAAGTTACGATGAAATGACAGTAAAATAAAATATATTCTGACAGGATTTGGTCTCAGAGAAGGGGTTCTGACTGAAAAGTGTATTTTCTGAAGTAATGTTCCCTATCGGTCAGTCACTACAACGTAGGTCATGACTGACCAATAGGAATCTCGCTATTTAACAAGCAGCTGGTGCGATTGCACACTAGCTTTTTGCTTCGGAGCCAAGCACTTCGTATGCTGAACAGAGTGAATTTGAAAGCAAGCCTCTTCTGGATCTCTCCACTTTGGTGCGGGCGTGACGGCACAGCAGCGCGAGCGGTCTTTTTCTCTTCTCTCTCTCTCTTCTTTGTTTGTTGTTTTAAAACAGAGCAAACAAAAAAGCTGTTTTCACGGCTGGTAAGGTGCGCGGTTAAAGCGCTCAACGGCCGTTTTTACGGCTGGTAAGGTGCGCGATTAAAGCGCTCAACGGCCGTTTTCACGGCTGGTAAGACCAGCGTGAGAGAATCGCGCACAGACAGGTGCACATTCCTGTCTGTGTTCGCCGTGACCGTTCCCCTGCGTGCTTCAGCACCAAGGAGAGCAGTCTCTAAAAGAGCTTACACAGATAGTTTGCGTCTTTTTCAAGATGACATTCTATCTGTGTGTTTCTGGATGCGGTCGTTACCTGGGGTCGCGGGATGGTCACGATCGCTGCCTTGTGTGTCTGGGCCTCGAACACGCACAGGCAGCGTTCGTGGATGAGTCATGTACCCATTGTGGGAAGATGACCATCTCGGAGCTGAGGTCGAGACTCTCGTTCCTGCAAAGGGGCGGAGTCCCCGTGCCTGCACCTCGTTCCAACCCCCCTTCGCGGGTTGCTACGGGCAGTGACACGGGTGACCTGAGGATTACAGTGAGCGCGCTTCCTTCGGGGAACCAACCCCCTAGGAACCCTCACTCCTCTCATGCTCCGCAACCAGTTGAGCTGCCAACGGAACGTTCTGGACCATCCTCGAGATGTGTACCAGTCATTTCGTTCGGCGCTCCCTGCGACGACCAGATGTCGATCGCTGCATCGGAGGGTGGGTCAGACCTCTCCGCGGACGACGGCTCAGAGCCGCTGCCTCCTTCGGGTGTGCCAGCAGTGCCCGAGTCGGACCCGGAGATGATGGCCATGCTTTCCCGGGCCGCCAACAGGATCGGGCTCGTGTGGAACCCTCCACCGTGTCCCGAGCCCTCGAGGTTGGACGATTGGTATCTCGGGGTGGCGCGCGCTGGTTCTCAGCAACCCACCCCAGTGCCTTTCTTCCCTGAGGTGCATGAGGAGCTCACAGGGACGTGGACGGCACCTTTCACTGCCAGAAACCGTCTCGGTGGCTCCTCCTCCCTCACCACCCTTGATGGCGGGGCAGCTAAGGGATACACGCGTATCCCGCCAGTGGAACGGGCCGTTGCTATGCAACTGTGCCCTAACTCCACTTGGCGTGGAGAACCGTGTCTTCCTTCCCGGGCCTGTAAGTACTCGTCGGACCTGACCGGCAAAGCTTACAAGGCCTGTGGGGAAGCTGCCTCTGCCATGCACGCTATGGCGTTGTTGCAGGTTCATCAGGCCAAGGCACTGAAGGACCTGCACGAGGGTGGTCATGATCCACAAGTTCTCCAAGAACTTCGTGCCGCAACTGACCTCGCGCTTCGTGCGACGAAGGTCACTGCGCGGTCAGTGGGTCGTGCGATGTCCACACTTGTGGTCCAGGAACGCCATCTCTGGCTGTGTCTGGCTGACATGCGGGAGACCGACAAGATCAGGTTCCTTAACTCCCCCGTGTCCCAGACCGGCCTCTTCGGCGACGCGGTCGAGAACTTTGCCCAGCAGTTCTCGGCTGTACAGAAGCAGACTGAGGCTATCAGTCACATCCTGCCGCGGCGGTCAGCTGCTGCCTCCACCCCACCGCCCGCGGCTCCTCGGTCTGCTCGTCGCCGTGGGCGTCCTCCTGCGTCTGCCCCTGCTCCCGCGCCGCAGCAGCAGCCTCCATCTAAACGGCGCCGTGGAGCCAGTCGCAGGCAGGGCGCCCCGCCCGTCCAGGCCCCCGCCAAGAGGGGCGGCAAAGCCAAGGGTAAGCGGCCCTAGGACGGGCGACCCAGAGATGGAAGGGACTGCTCTCCAGGAGACGATGACTGCATCGCTCCCTCCCCCGGAAGAGGGCCGGGTGGTAAATCCTTTGTTTCATTTTGTTTGTGTTCCGCCGCTGGCCTTAAAACCAGCGGTACCCAAATTCTCAATAAAAGAGCAGTTTCTATCATCTCTGGGTCCGAAGAAGACCCGGAGAGCAGTGGGGGGTTGGAATCCTCACCACTCTCAGCCGCCTCTTCTTTCGCCAGCCGGCAGCTGTGTACGGTCCGAGAACGCCACCGAGCCGCCTCCCGCACCTCCTGCCCCGTGGAACCAGGTAAGTGCTGCACAGCACACTCAGACCCCGCTACGGGCCGCCTCCCAGAGAGAGCCTCCCGAGCCGCGTCCCTGTGTTCCACCTCGCTGCCCCACTCCGGGTACGCCTACGGTCCCTTTGGTCCCGCTTGTACGGTCTCTGCGAGCCTGGTTAGCGCTCCCCAGTCCGTCTCGCTGGCTCATTCGAACCATCAGGCTCGGCTATGCGATTCAGTTCGCCCGGCGTCCCCCCAAGTTTCGGGCCATCCACTCCACTACAGTGAGAGCAGCCGATGCCCATGTCTTGCGTGCGGAGATCGCAGTCCTACTGGCGAAGGATGCGATAGAGCCGGTCCCTCCAGCCGATATGAGGTCAGGGCACTACAGTCCCTACTTCATTGTACCCAAGAAAGGTGGTGGGTTATGACCGATCTTGGATCTGCGAGTTTTGAATCGGAGCCTCCACAAGCTACCGTTCAAAATGCTCACGCAGAGACGCATTTTCGAATGCATCCGTCCCCAAGATTGGTTTGCAGCGATCGACCTGAGGAACGCGTACTTTCATGTCTCGATTCTTCCTCGACACAGGCCATTCCTGCACTTTGCGTTCGAGGGTCGAGCATATCAGTACAAGGTCCTACCCTTCGGGCTGTCCCTGTCCCCCCGTGTCTTCACGAAAGTCACGGAGGGGGCCCTTGTTCCCATGAGAGAACAGGGCGTTCGCATCCTCAACTATCTCGACGACTGACTCATACTAGCACACTCTCGAGATCAGCTATGCGAACACAGGGACCTAGTGCTCAGGCACCTCAGCCAGTTGGGTCTTCAGGTCAACTGGGAAAAGAGCAAACTCTCCCCTGTGCAGAGGATCTCTTATCTCGGTATGGAGTTGGATTCGGTCACTCAGACAGCACGCCTCACAGAGCAGCGTGCTCAGTCGGTGCTGAACTGCTTGAACACGTTCAAAGGCAGGACGGCGGTCCCACTGAAATTCTTTCAGAGGCTCCTGGGGCATATGGCAGCAGCAGCAGCGGTAACCCCGCTCGGCCTGCTTCATATGAGACCGCTTCAGCACTGGCTTCACGGCCGAGTCCCGAGATGGGCGTGGCATCACGGCACTCACCGGGTGGCAATCACACCGGCATGCCGCCAGACCTTCAGCCCGTGGTCAGACCCCTTGTTCCTGCGGGCAGGAGTCCCCTTGGAACAGGTGTCCAGGCATGCTGTGGTATTCAAAGATGCCTCTGCCACCGGCTGGGGTGCCACGTACAACGGGCATGCAGTGTCAGGGGTGTGGACGGACCCCCAACTGCATTGGCACATCAATTGCCTCGAGTTGCTGGCAGTACATCTCGCTCTGAGCCGCTTGAAAAGGCCGCTACAGGGCAGGGACGTGCTGGTCCGTACGGACAACACGGCGACCGTTGCGTACATCAACCGACAAGGTGGTCTACGCTCCCGTCGCATGTCGCAACTCGCCCGCCATCTCCTCCTCTGGAGTCAGAAGCATCTGAGGTCGCTTCGAGCCATGTATGTCCCCGGCGTGCTCAACCGTGTGGCCGACGAGCTATCACGAGCTGTGCTTCCGGGAGAGTGGCGACTCCACCCCCAGGCGGTTCAGCTGATCTGGAGAGAGTTCGGGGAGGCTCAGGTAGACCTGTTTGCCTCCTCAGAGACCTCCCACTGCCAGCTGTTTTACTCCCTGACCGAGGGAACACTCGGCACGGACGCACTGGCTCACAGCTGGCCCCGGGGCCTTCGCAAATATGCGTTTCCCCCAGTGAGCCTACTTGCGCAGACACTGTGCAAAGTCAGGGAGGACGAGGAGCAGGTCCTTCTGGTGGCTCCCTATTGGCCCACCCGGACTTGGTTCCCAGAACTCATACTCCTCGTGACAGTCCCTCCCTGGCCCATTCCTCTGAGGAAGGACCTTCTGACTCAGAGACGGGGCACCCTATGGCACCCGCGTCCAGACCTCTGGAAACTCCATGTCTGGTCCCTGGACGGGACGCGGAGGTTTTAGGTGACTTACCCCCTGAGGTACTTAACACCATCACTTCCGCACGGGCGTTGTCCACGAGACGTGTTTACGCCCTGAAGTGGAACCTGTTCGTCGAGTGGTGTTCTTCTCGCCGAGAAGACCCCCGAAGATGTTCGATAGGGTCTGTGCTTTCCTTCTTGCAGCAGGGTTTGGAGCGTAGACTGTCTCCCTCCACCCTCAAAGTACATGCTGCCGCTATTTCAGCTTATCACGACCACATAGATGGCAAAGCAGTTGGAAAGCACGACCTGGTCGTCAGGTTTCTTAGGGGGGCGAGACGATTAAATCCTCCTCGACCCCCCTCCATACCCTCTTGGGATCGTTCCCTGGTGCTTCGAGCACTTCAGGATGTTCCCTTTGAGCCTCTGCAGTCAGTAGACTTAAAGCTTCTTTCCATGAAGACTTTGCTGCTGGTTGCACTGGCCTCTGTCAAGAGGGTAGGAGACCTGCACGCATTTTCGGTCGACGAATCGTGCCTAGAGTTCGGGCCGGGTGACAGCCATGTGGTACTAAGACCCCGGCCTGGCTATGTGCCCAAGGTTCCTACCACTCCCTTCAAAGACCAGGTAGTGAACCTGCAAGTGCTGCCTTTGGAGGAGGCAGACCCAGCCCTGGCTTTGCTCTGTCCCGTTCGCGCTCTGCGTATGTACGTGGACAGAACTCAAAGCGTCAGGAACTCAGACCAGCTCTTTGTCTGTTACGGAGGCCAGCAGAAGGGAAAGGCTGTCTCCAAGCAGAGGATGGCCCACTGGATAGTGGATGCCATCGCCTTGGCTTACCAAGCACAAGGCGTGCCCTGCCCGCTCAGGTTGCATGCACACTCCACGAGAGGTGTTGCATCCTCCTGGGCGCTGGCACGTGGCTCCTTGCTAACAGATATCTGTAGAGCTGCGGGCTGGGCGACACCTAACACGTTCGCTAGATACTATAGCCTACGTGTAGAGCCGGTCTCCTCCCGTGTTTTCACCCTAGACGGGTAGAAGCACTGAGAGGTCTGGCTCTGTCGGCTTGCTGCACCCTACTGTGCACCCTTATTGCTCCAGAGCAAAACCTGTCGAGTCCTCCAAACCCCTCGGCCCGGACTTGGCGGAGCGTCCGGCGCCAGGCCCTTATCCGCTGAATCCTTGAGAACCGGATCTGGGCTGGGTTCCATATGTGTGACCCTACGGGGATCCCATATGTGTATATTCTCCACGGCTGCTCCTATCGGAAGCCCGTGTCTTCCCTTGGGCTAAGTCACCCATTTTTTCATATGCAGTACAGCCTTCGGGCTAGTCCATATGTATTTCCACATAACTCTTTGAAGAAGTGGCTTCCGCAGCGTTCCTTCCTAAACAGAAAGGGCACGCTTTCCCAGTGTTATCCAATATCTCACTGTATGGGTTATCACGGAACAACAGTGTCAGATTCACTCTGTGTAAGCCTCCTCCTATCGTCCTTCCAGGCAAGAAGGTGTAGAGGCTTGCACGGGGCGCTGGATGGGGTGCAGCGGCTGTGGCGCTTTGGTAGGGATTCCTATTGGTCAGTCATGACCTACGTTGTAGTGACTGACCGATAGGGAACGTCTCGGTTACATATGGTAACCCTCGTTCCCTGAGGGAGGGAACGGAGACGTAGGTCCCGTCGCCACATCTGCTGCCGCCCGCCGGGGCGGCCAGCTTTTTCAGGCTTGGCTCCTCAGCAAAAAACTAGTGTGCAATCGCACCAGCTGCTTGTTAAATACCCGCGCTGCGAGGCTGCACAGCTGTTGCAAATGATTGCACGCCAATGTGTATTGGCTTGTTTTAGTTTCACTCGAAGTAGATTGGCCTCTCTAGCGAGATTCCTATTGGTCAGTCATGACCTACGTCTCCGTTCCCTCCCTCAGGGAACGAGGGTTACCATATGTAACCGAGACGTTTTCACTTATTTAAAATGAAATTCATGATTTTTATGAAGTTACGATGAAATGACAGTAAAATAAAATATATTCTGACAGGATTTGGTCTCAGAGAAGGGGTTCTGACTGAAAAATGTATTTTCTGAAGTAATGTTTTCACTTATGTAAAATGAAATTCATGATTTTTATGAAGTTACGATGAAATGACAGTAAAATAAAATATATTCTGACAGGATTTGGTCTCAGAGAAGGGGTTCTGACTGAAAAGTGTATTTTCTGAAGTAATGTTTTCACTTATTTAAAATTAAATTCATGATTTTTATGAAGTTACGATGAAATGACAGTAAAATAAAATATATTCTGACAGGATTTGGTCTCAGAGAAGGGGTTCTGACTGAAAAATGTATTTCCTGAAGTAATTTTTTCACTTATTTAAAATGAAATTCATGATTTTTATGAAGTTACGATGAAATGACAGTAAAATAAAATATATTCTGACAGGATTTGGTCTCAGAGAAGGGGTTCTGACTGAAAAATGTATTTTCTGAAGTAATTTTTTCACTTATTTAAAATGAAATTCATGATTTTTATGAAGTTACGATGAAATGACAGTAAAATAAAATATATTCTGACAGGATTTGGTCTCAGAGAAGGGGTTCTGACTCAAATAAGTGGATAAATTACTTCAGAAAATACAAGTTTCAAATTAAATACATGAAGAACCGGTTTGCCTTTCCACAGGCTAGAGAGCCAGATCTTACGTCACTGTATACATCTCACGTTGCCTAGCAACGCTAGCGCGGCAGCGCCAAACACACCAGGCTTGTTCGAGATGGTTCGGCTTCTCTCAGACCGATCTGCGCGTGACATCAACGCACTGCGAGAGCGATCCAAAAGCACAAGGAGCTCTCCAAACACTCCCGCAGCACCGACCGGTCCGCGCTGCTCCGATGCATCTCGAACAAGCCTTGCATCAACAATGGCGGTCGTTGCGTTACTATTCATGCTCATGGCGAATCCAGCGCGTTCGTGCAGCTCGCAGTAATTTGCATAGACGGAGATTATAATCTCGATTAGCTGCTATTTAAAAATGGCGGGCACGGTACCTCGCCCCCAGCCCCTGATGCAAGCCTGACTCCACTGGCAATATTTGAAAAATGATGGAAAAAAGTGGGGCGTGCACCTGAGACCCGCTTAAGTCACACGGCTCCACAACTACCAATAGGAAAATTCAACTTACTGCAGTAGCCACAGTTCAGCCTGAAGAGGGCAGCACTCAGACGTGTTTACACCATATATTGTAGAATTAAAACACTTTATACCCAAATGTTAACAAATTTACTCTAATTAATACACGGGTTTCTTGTATACAAACAATACCGGATGCGCGCGCATCCAGGGGGCAAAAAACCGCTATCTGCCATGCAGAGTTCTGTAAAAGAACATTGTAATTAACGTAGATTTCGCATTGTTTGTAATTTCTTGTTGACTCAATAATAAACTGCAATTTCAGAGTTGGATCTGTTTGTTTGTGTTTCATATTAATATAACATTATGTAAAACGTCCAACTGTTTACGAATCAAAATCCGGACATACTGTGATGCATACATGAATTATCATGTTAGACTAAGTTAGTAATGTAATAGCCTCTATAGAGCCCGAATTTGCTTTTATTTAAGTTAACCTTGTTACTTTACGACCTGCAACATATCATGACTGCACACATATAACGTTACTTTACTGTTAATCAAAGATTTGACGATGGATTATGTGGGATTAAGCCTTGTCTCCGACCGTGGCGATTACATTAAAAAACTCTCAGCAATGGTGAGATCTTGCCGGATCCCTACGCAATACCTGACGATCTTTGGATTGTGGATGACAGTGGCCAGCAATTGTATGGCCTGATATATATAATTATATAATTCAGACATCAATTGTGTATACAAGAGAAATAATTAGAGCGTACAAATCCCTTGATGCATACAACTACGTGCTATGTGGTCATGTGCAGCTCGTCAAATACTTTGATGCTGCACCGGATTTTTGCGTGTTGAGGTCAGATGTGCTCCCTAGTCAAAGGCAAGGCATTAAAGCCAGGCCTTATGATGCAAAACCATGCTTCCCCCTAGGAACGTTGAACATCTGGCACCCAGCACTGGCTCGGTTGGTACAATTGACCACGCAACAACTCCTTGGCATTTTGACTAGAGACAACACCACCATGCTACTAGCCTAAACCCTTTACTCAGGTACGAAGACCGCGGGTCTTTTGCCCCCTGGTTGCGTGCGCAAGCAGTGATGACGTCGCCGAGAAACCCATGTATTAACACAGCACTAATAAACCCCCAGTTTTACAGATCATTAACTAAAAAAAAAGTTGTTTTAAGGTTTAGTTACCTTTTAATAAATAAAAATTATCCACTTTTACTGGGAGAAGGGGTAATAATAATAATAAGTAATTTTCCCACTTATTTCAAATTAAATTCATGATTTTTATCAAGTTATATTCTGACAGGATTTGGTTTCAGAGGATGGGTTCTGACTCAAATAAGTGGATAAATTACTTCAGAAAATAAATTTTTCAAATTAAATACATGTTTTTTATGAAGTTCAGTCAAAACCTCCTCAGAGAAGGAAGACAATATTGTTTTATTTTTGGGTGAACCATTCCTTCAAAACTCAACACAATTTCCTTCAAAATATTGCTTTGACTTTAATTTTATGAATAAAACAAAACGTAAATAATATTTGCCAGAGTTTTTACATGTACCTTTTCTTCTCTTCAGCATGGCAACTCCAAATTCTCCGCCAGCGTTTCTACGTTGCAAGTGCGTTGCAACCAAGACGAACCAGCGAGCTCAGAGCTACACCAGGGGAGGAAAAATTGAAGTCTCTAGATTTAAAACGGAATCCTTAAGTGCCCTTACTGACGGGTTTATAACATACGTAAATAAAAAAGATGGATTTACCCCGGAGTTTGAGGAGGGGGTTAGCTATGTCCTTCAAAAATACACCCTGTCAAATGCGTATGGACAGATGTATTTGTTTGTTGGCCCTGGAACCCTAAAATTTAAAACCGTTCCACTGGACATCACAGAGGAGGCAGGGATCCAGGCCAAACATGCCCTGTGTCCATCTTCAGCATTGATGAGTGGCGAAGAGGAGGACATATTCTCGCAGGGTGGATACCTCAGCCTCCAAGGGAAGATCAAAGAAGTGAGTACATTTTCTATCCGTCTAATACATTTTGCAGTGTTAAACTAATTCTCTAATATAATTTACTAACTTGACATCATTACTTCCTCATCATCCAGTTACAAGTTGCCTAAAACAGAAAATTTAGAAAAATTAACAGTGATAAAGTGATAATGACCGTGTTCTGCAATACCTGTGCCAAATTCAATTATATTGCTAATTTTGTATTTGTGAGCTGAATAGTCTCAAAAACATACTAAATCAATTTCAACATTGTATTATATTGATTTTGAAATAGTTTGTGCATCTAATGGGTGATTCAAAGTTGTCAAAATGTTGTCAAAGTTGTGAAAATGTCAACATACAAATTAACAGGACATAACAGTTGAGTAAGACTGTTGACACCATACATGCTTTTTCACCCTCTGATTTACTATCTATATTTCCATCTGACCGTCTTTATCTGTCTATCACTATGGCACTGTGATTTAAACACACGTTCAGGAAACCTCAACACTACATACTTTGGATTTTTCCCTTATTTGGAAAACAAATTGTGTAATTAACAAATTGAATAAATAACATAAAAATTCAAAATGTGCAATGTTGAGGAACTCCAAGAACATAACTAAGAAACAGAACTGTATTATACTCACCCATGAATTTAATTTTTCCAGTTGCGTGGCGTGAGGATGACTCGGACGAATGTCCCCATTCTGGACATGCAGCTGCAGTGTGGAGGAAAGACGCTTGATGTGTCGCTGTGGAGGGATGAGGCGCTGACTGACCTCTATGTGGGTGATGAGGTGGTGCTGACTCACCTTCGTCCCTGCATCCTCAGTAATGGCCGAGGAAAATTCCAGTCCTCAGCCTACACGTCTGTGAAGGTACATAATGCACAACACTACTGCTGCCATAGTTTACACTGAAACAGAGTAAAACGTGTATTTTGGAGATGTAAACCTACATTTCAATTAATAAATATCACATGAAATAAAGCATAACTGTTCAGAATATCAGCCTAACTGTAATCTGATAATAGGCTAGAATTACAAGTGTATTTTGCAATACAACAGGTCAATAAACAAGAAGTTAATATACAGAAAAGCAAAATTGTACAAAAATAAATACTTACAGTGAGGTGTTTTTAGTACTAATACACTGAAACTTCCCATACATGTTTCCACAGATCCCTGAGGGGCAGGTCCAGGAAACGGAGGCCGACATCATTGGCGTCTCTGAGGTGAATGACACCTGCCACTTCCTCAGCAGTGAGTCGGAGGTCTTTATTGTCCCTTCAACCATCTTCTCTGGCACCACAGATGACCTCATTAACAAGCTGCCAATGAAAGTCATCCTTAAGCACTTAAACAGACGGGTCCTGCAGATCAGTTCTGTTAATGAGAGGGAGACATCAATGGATTAGCCAGCTCCCTCAAACATTTTTCTTCAATTATTTAATTTGTTTGTGTTCTAAGAAAAAAATTGAAATAGTTCTTGTTTAGTTGCTATAGTGTGTTCCAAAATAAAATATAATTTTACATGTTTCAAAGCGTTGTCTTCTCTATCATTGGTATCTTTTTGACAACAATGCATACCCTCTTAATTACCTGCAGAAAAGTAACACTGTTTTGCTTACCTGTTGTGATGCAATGTAATGAAAGGTTCGCATCTTCGATCTGAGGTGTGGCCAGAAATTCGTGGACCTCACCCATTTGAATGCAACACTGTGGGAGAATAGAAACAGAAAGTTACAATCTTCAACAAGTGTAAAATTACACAAATATAATGCAAAATTGCATTCATTGACAAACACATACATTTGTCATACATTTAACAGGATGTAGTCCCTGTGTTTCCCATTAACTAGACCGTGATGACCCGTATATTAATATTAATCCTATCCTGATTGTTTAAAACTTGTTTAAAAGTGAAGCTTGCATTTTAAATCGTGATCGTGATCCGGTGTTTCCCGCGACTCAAGAGAGCATGGTGCAGGTATGAAATTAAAACCCCGCCCTCTGGTTCCCTCCAGATTTTTCTGTGGAGTTTTAGAATGGTTTTTTCCAAATTAGGAGTAAAATTACATACATTTTTAATACAATTACATAAATTACACACACCCATACCGAAAACACGAATTTTAAAAGCACCAGTTGAATCTCAATGACTTACTCAATAACAGTGAATTGCTGCCATCTAGTGGCGGTTTTAATTTAACATTTAAATTTTAGTTTAAATTTGAACTTATTTTAAAAGTAAAGTATTAAGCATTTTATGTTTAAAACGAAGCATGAATAATGTCCTTTACTAATTAAGTCATCACTCATTCCCTGTGAGCTGCATTAAACAATGCTATTTCAGATCCTGGTTGTTTTTCCTCAGCATTGCAAAGATTAATTTCTACACTGGTTTCATCAGCTCTACTGTCTTTTTACTGTAATTTAATTTGTCGTTTCTTCGTAACTTCATAAAAATTAGGAATTGAATTTGAAATAAGTGAGGAAAATACTTCAGAAAATACATTTTATGAGACCAAATCCTGTCAGAATATATTTGTTTTAATTCACTGATTAAATGTAAGGATTTGACACAAAAGATGATACACACATCTAGCAGACATCATTTCCCAAAAGGTTGAAGCTGTTATCAAAACAGCTTTTTACCTTGTAAGTGAAAAATATCATTATTGTCGATCATTGTTCGTGATATAATGATTAATGTAATTACAAGAATATAGTAAACGTTTTTGTGTGGGGTCATTCTTGTGTGTCGCACAGTCAAGAACCGTTTATGAATTAGTTAATTGCTTTTTAAGTAGAAGAAAATCAATACATTGTTATTTTAGTAGCATGGAAAACAAAAGGATCATAAATCAATATCTTACTTACTGCAATTTCTCACGACAGAATTCGCAATCTGTCTGACTGACTGTCTGAGGTGAACGTCTCAGAATTCCAAGTACCTGAGTGTTAGTCTGTTGTAACTAAGCACTAAGCACCTGAGAACCTGGGGCAGCATCCAGGTCCAGGCAGTAAAACCTAATGAATGTGAGCGGTGAGGACCAGCCTGCCGCATCACACACGTCTTGAAGAGAAACTCCAAGTAATAAGGCTTTAGAGGCCGCCATACACCTCGTAGAGTGAGCTCTGACCGCCAAAGGACACGGCTGGTCAGAGTACTCGTATGCAAGTGAAATAGCCTCAACTATCCACTTACTAACCGTCTGTTTAGAAGCAGGAAGACCCTTCTCAGGTGATCCAAGCAAATAAATAACTGGTCGGACTTCGTCATTGAAGATGTCCGATAAACATAAGTATCCAGTGCTCGCACTGGACACAAGAGGTTCAGCCTTTCCTGGTCCGCAGTGTGCCACAAAGGAAACGTGAAATCAGGGGGTCTCAACCCAACGATGTACCCCCCACAGGGCGTGGTAAGCCGCAATGGCCGCCACGTAGACCTAAAGCGTGGAAGGACATAGACCTGAAGTAAAACGCTCCTGCAGGAACTCGAGTACTGTGTTCACAGAACAGTTAACCGGATCCCACTGATGTCGGTGACACCATACAGAAAAAACTTTCCATTTAAGCGCATATAGTTTCCTAGTAGCTGGAGCTCTGGAGCTTAGAATGGTCTCAACAACCTCAGTTGAGAGACCACTCTCTATGAGTTGGGCCCCCTCAGAGGCCAAACCCACAGGTTCCAAATCTCCAAATATTGTGCCGGCCTGAGACAGAAGGTCTCTCCTGATCGGGATTTCTCCAAGGGAGGACCGTCTAAGAGATGGATCAGGTCCGCAAACCAGATCCGACTCGGCCAGCGTGGTGCTACTAGCAGTAGGCTTATTCCGTACTGGCGAACTCGCTCCAGAACTCCTGGGTGCAGAGCAACAGGGGGAAATGCGTACAGACGTAGCCTCGGCCACGTCTGCACCATAGCATCCAGCCCAGGGGGCTGGGTGAGTAAGGGAGAACCAAAGTGGACAGTGCGTCGTATGCTGAGACGCAAACAGATCCACCTCTGCTTGGCCGTAAAACTCCCAAATAATCCCCTGGCCTCAGCTCCTGCCTCGACAGGATGTCTGCTCCAATATTTTGGTCCCCAAGAATATACACTGCCCTCAGGGAGAGTACCTTCCCCAGAGACCACAGGAGGATCCTCAGACCCCCCTGACGGTTCAGATAAGAGACCACCGATGTGTTGTCTGTACGGACGAGCACATGATGACCCCTCAGGTCTGGGAGGAATTGCTTCAACGCATTGAAGACAGCCATCATCTCCAGGCAATTTATGTGCCACGAGAGATGATGACTCTTCCACAGACCCTGAACCGAGCGGCCTTCCATTACCGCTCCCCAGCCGGTGAGGGAAGCATCTGTCGAGATAGTAACTCGATGGCAAAGAGCTCCAAACACCGGACCCTGGGTTAAGAACCAGTGCTTCCTCCATATAACTAAGGCACGAAAGCAACGCCACGTGACCTTGATCATACGAAGTGGGTTTCCCCTCGGGGAGAACCCTCTGGTCCTGAGCCACCACTGTAAAGGCCTCATGTACAGCAGGCCAAAAGGTATCCCGTTGGACGCTGCTGCCAAAAGACCCAACAGTCTCCCGAACTGTTTTACAGTGTGTGACTGGCCTAGCTTCAGCTCTTTTGTGGCTGACAGGATAGCAGCTACACGAACGGGCGATAGGGTGGCCCGCATCGTCACTGAATCCCATACCACACCAAGGAAAGTGGTTCTCTGTACTGGAGAAAGCACACTCTTCTTGGTATTGAGCCTTAACCCCAACATCTGCATATGAGCGAGAACGACACCTCGGTGCCGAACCGCCAACTGCTCTGATTCCGCTAGAATCAGCCAGTCGTCGATGTAGTTCAGAATACGTATGCCCTGCAGCCTGAGCGGGGCTAGAGCTGCATCTACGCATTTCGTGAACGTGCGGGGTGATAGAGCTAGACCGAAAGGAAGTACCCAATACTGGTATTCTTTGCCCCCGAAAGAAAACCTTAGGAACCTCCTGTGCTGAGGGAAGATGGAGACATGGAAGTAAGCGTCCTTCAGATCTATCGTGACAAACCAGTCCTCGGATCTGATTTGAGTCACGATCTGTTTGAGTGTCAGCATCTAGAACTTGAGTTCCTGTACTGAACGATTTAACAGACGAAGATCTAAAATGGGACGCAACTCTCCATCCTTTTTTGGAACAATGAAATAACGGCTGTAAAAACCCGACCTCGGTCGGGTGAGTACACCTGTTCTATAGCTTCTTTCGCTAACAGGGCCTTTACCTCTTGCTCCATTACCAGAGCCTGCTCGGGATGCACCACTGTGGGCAACACCCCGCTGTAACGAGGAGGACGTGAACCAAACAGGATTCTGTATCCTTTCTCTACAATCTGCAGGACCCAACGAGAAATATTCGGCAGAAGCTTCCACGCTGCCAGAAAATTTACTAAGGGAACCAGCCTCTCGAGGCTGGTCTCTGGTGTTAACGAGACAGCCAGTCCCGGAGCCTGAAACATAATGGCAGGAACTACCTGAACTGGCTGCTCTAAAACCCCCCTCAGAGGGCGCGAAACCGATGCAGTGCCGCAGCATAGCATCAGCGACTCGCTGGAGACCGCTGCGCCCCGAAGCACCAAGGGTGACGGGGTTGGCAGAACGGTCCCGTGAGGACCCCGAAGTGGAACGGGCACCGTATTCTGAGGTGTACACCGCTCCACTTCGGTCGGGGCTGTCCTCACAGGTCTGACGCCAGTGACGTCAGGACCGCTTTTTTTTTTTTTTTGAGCCGAAGTCTTCTTCGCCTGAAGAACGGTCCTCAGATCCGGCTTCGACTTAGAAGACTTCGACTGAGAGTGTTGCGCCTGTTTCCGTTGTTTATGTGGAGGTGCACGAGACGAAACACTCTCTTTCTGTTGTACATGATATGATGAGCTCGACGGCTGGGGCTGCTCACGCCCAGCAGCCCCAGGGGGCTGGACACGGCAAGGGATAAACTTTTTAAAAGCGTCAGCTTGCTTCTTAGACTCCTGAAATCGCTCGCCGATCGCGTGGACTGCGTCGCCAAAGAGACCAGAAGGTTCAAGCGGAGCATCTAATAAAAAAGCTCGATCTTTTTCTTTAATCTCTGACAGATTTAACCATAAGTGTCTCTCAGTAGCTACCAAGGCTGCCATAGACCGCCCAATTGTTCTGGCGGTCTCCTTAGTAGCCCTGAGAGAAAGATCGGTAGCACGACGAAGTTCTCGAATATCGTCATGAGTAATTCCCTCACTACTATCCAGATCCCCCAGCAGGTCAGCTTGATACGCCTGTAGCACTTTTTTTGCCATTGTATGCAGACATGCTCCAGCTTGACCTGCTGCCGTATAAGCTTTGCCCACTAAAACCGAGGTGGCTTTAAGCGGTCTAGTGGGCAAAGCCGAGGCTTTCAGGGACGATGCGGGACCAGGCGAAAGATAGCTGGCTAAATTCTGTTCCGCCTGGGGCATCGCCTCATAACCATACTCTTTTAGCCCTCTTATTCTCGAATAAGTGTTAACTTGAGGGCTAAAAAGTCGTGAAGAGTAAGGTTTATTCCACGATTTCGATATTTCATTGTGAAGATCGGGAAAAAAGGGAAGCTCTCGTGGTGGAGATAATGTAGTGGATGATAAAAAGCGCTCATCTAATTTACTTTTAGGACGAGCGCCTTTATTCTCAGATGGCCATACAGTATTTAATTTTTTACAGCCCGTGACATAACATCCACCAGCTCATCATATGCTGGGGAAATAAATTGTGAATCTTTTTCCCCCCTGTGTGTGCTTACACTCTCCATACTCATAACATCGACCTCCTCGGAGGAAGAGCATTGAAGTAATGGAGGGCTCTCTCCCCGGGCGGAAGAAACCGCAGAGCGTGCTTCGGACACCGGGGGGAGAGCGCTGGATCTTCCGGGTAAGGAAGGAGAAAAGGCCAAGAGACCCGTCTCCAACCCCTCCGAAAGATCCTTCCGCGATCCCCAGGAATGCATTCTCCGCGCCGCATCGCAGACGCGGGTCCTGATCCCTGAGGATCGCGAGCCTGCCCACTCTTTACATCAAAGAGTGACAGGCGAGAGCGGAGCATGCGGAGCGGTATTCGCATTTCACAGTGTTGACACTCAGCCTCCTCGAAGGCTGAGACCGCATGCTCCACTCCCAAACAAATGACACAAAGCTTGTGTGTGTCCCCACCCGTTAAATAACGCGGGCAGGGAGGAACACACTGCTTGTACACTTGTTTCGCCATAACGTTTCCGAATAAATTGCAACAGACAACAATAAATAGACAGAGACAGTATAACACAGATCGCTTGCTGAGGCAACAGAAGCTAATGCCGGTTTGCACCGGATGTGCTTTTATAATTTCCTGGTCATGACGTCACCCGCCCGTGACGCTCATTCTTTCCATTGGACTAGTTGACATAGATGCTTCAGACGCAGTCACGCTGGGGGCGTTCCCATGGCGTCGATCGACGCATCGTTGAGTTCCCTTCGTAAGGGAACAGGTGCTGAACGCAAAAAAAACCTCCCGCGAATTTGCAGTTTTGTTTCTTCACCGGTAACTAATCTAAACTAATCTGATTGGTTATTGCATTATGAGCTCAACAGAGACTTGTGTGATTGGTGGTAATGCTCAACGCTGGAAAAAAAAAGTATAAAAGTAATCTTGCATGCCACGTGAGGATCTTTGCCTGTAATGCCGCAACATTTCACTGACGTTCACTATTAAAGTGAAAATAGTTATAGATTAATTTTGACTGTGTAGGGGGAATTTTTAACCCTTGAAGTTTAAGAAGCAGTGCAATTGCATAGGGTATGTAGCAATGTAGCAATTTCATTTCCTTCACCTGGTTACTGTGACAACGCGCTGCCATCACCACATTAGCTGCTCTTACAATAGCCTATATTTTATTATTATTACGAGTTGTTGCTATGAAAGTTATGATTTTAAAATATGCTCACTGATAAAAGTAAACAATTGAGGTTGTAATCTATCTAACTGAAGAAAACATCATTATTGCCGATTATTGCTCTTGATTATAATGAATAAAGTGGATTAAAATGATATTAAACATTTTTTGTGAGAGGGAAAACGTCATTCTTATATGACAAGAACATTTCAGTTGATTGCTTTTTACGTACTAGAAAAACAAGACATTGTTATTTTAGTAGCATGAAAAAACAAAGGATTATAAATATCTTACTTACATGGTATCTACACTTTTCCTCGAGCGAATTAGCAGAATCCAGTCTGTGTGTCTGACTGACTGAGGTGAGCACATGTCATGATGTTGAACCTGCAGTGTGTTTCTTCATCGGTAACAAATCTTAACTAATCTGATTGGTTCTATCTATCTATCTATCTATCTATCTATCTATCTATCTATCTATCTATCTATCTATCTATCTATCTATCTATCTATCTATCTATCTATCTATCTATCTATCTACTAACTTTAAACTACTTTAAACTTCTAACTACTTTAAACTAATTTACACTTCTTTTTAAACTTATAAATACATACACTTATAAACTCATGAATTCATACACTTACAAACTCGTAAACTCATAAACATGAATAAACTCTGAACTCTTAGACTCATGTTACTTATACACTCTACATATTCTAGAATTCTATTCTATTTCTAACCCATAGTACTTAAAAATAATTTAAACCATGAACTAATTTAAACTTTAAACTAATTTAAACTATAAACTAATTTAAACTTCAAAATAATTTAAACTTTCAACTAATTTAAACTATAAACTAATTTAAACTTCAAACTAATTTAAACTATGAACTAATTTAAACTTTAAACTAATTTAAACTATAAACTAATTTAAACTTTAAACTAATTTAAACTATGAACTAATTTAAACTATAAACTAATTTAAACTTTAAACTAATTTAAACTATAAACTAATTTAAACTTTAAACTACTTTAAACTTCTTCAAACTTATTGGTACAAACTTTCACAAGCCAACTTAAAGTTTGTCTCGACGAACTTTTTAATCTAGTTATTAAGTTGGCTTGTGAGAGCCAACTTACTGAAATCCTACTTAAACTTATTATTATTAAGTTGGCTTGTGAGAGCCAACTTACTGAAATCCTACTTAAACTTATTAAGTTGGCTTGTGAGAGCCAACTTACTGAAATCCTATTTAAACTTATTATTATTAAGTTGGCTTGTGAGAGCCAACTTACTAAAATCCTATTTAAACTTATTAAGTTGGCTTGTGAGAGCCAACTTACTGAAATCCTATTTAAACTTATTATTATTATTCTTCTGAGCGGTAAAATTTACAACTCTAACTCCTCCTAGAGCTTTAACTCCACATACTCCAAACTCGGCTCAGACACTCAAACTGTTCTGACTCGGTGTGCTATATCTTTTCAGACTGATCGGACTTACGGTTTTCCTAAAAATGGCGATCAAAGTCGGAAAAAACTCCCATTGACTTAACATTGCGGAATGTTCAGATTTTCAAACTCCCCAACTGCCAAAAATTCAAATCTAAACTCCTTGAAGCCCTAGACTGAATCAAACTGCCATTCTATATACTATATGAGCCATTGAGACTCATTTAAACTAATAAACTCATCTATCTATGATACTTATCTATCTATCTATCTATCTATCTATCTATCTATCTATCTATCTATCTATCTATCTATCTATCTATCTATCTATCTATCTATGTAAATATAAATCTATTATTTCTTTCTAATCTTTCTTTCTCTCTCTTTTTCTTTCTCTCTTTCTTTCTTTCTTTCTTTCTTTCTTATCTGTCATCTGACTATTTTATCTATCTTTCTATCTATCTATCTATCTATCTATCTATCTATCTATCTATCTATCTATCTATCTATCTTTTTCTTTCTTTCTAACTAATCTATCTTTCGTTCTTTCTTTCTAACTAATCTTTCTTTCTATATTTCTTTCTTTCTAATTAATCTATCTTTCTTTATTTCTTTCTAACTAATCTATCTTTCGTTCTTTCTAACTAATCTATCTTTCTTTCAAACTAATCTTTCTTTCTAACTAATCTTTCTATCATTCTTTTTTCTTTCTTTCTTTCTTTCTTTCTTTCTTTCTTTCTTTCTTTCTTTCTTTCTTTCTTTCTTTCTTTCTTTCTTTCTTTCTTTCTTTCTTTCTTTCTCAATTTCTTTCTAATCTTCCTTTCTAACTTTCTTTCTTTCTAACTAATCTTTCTCTCTAACTAATCTTTCTATCTATCTTTCTCTCTTTCTAATCTTTCTTTCTAACTAATCTTTTTTTCTTTCTTTTCTAACTAATCTATTTCTTTCTAACTAAGCTTTCTTTCTTTCTAACTAATCTATCTTTCGTTCTTTCTTTCTAACTTTCTTTCTTTCTAATCTAACTTTCTTTCTTTCTAATCCTTCTTTCAATCTTTCTTTCTTTCTTTCTAACTAATCTTTCTTTCTTTCTTTTTTTCTTTCTTTTCTAACTAATCTAATTCTTTCTAACTAATCGTTCTTTCTTTCTTTCTTTCTTTCTTTCTTTCTTTCTTTCTTTCTTTCTTTCTTTCTTTCTTTCTTTCTTTCTTTCTTTCTTTCTTTCTTTCTTTCTAACTAATCTTTCTTTCTTTCTTTCTTTCTAACTAATCTTCCTTTCTAACTTTCTTTCTTTCTAACTAATCTTTCTTTCTGTCTAACTAATCTTTCGGTCTTTCTTTTTAACTAATCTTTCTATCTTTCTCTTTTTTTCTAATCTTTCTTTCTTTCTAACTAATCTTCCTTTATAACTTTCTTTTTTTTCTTTCTTTCTAACTAATCTTTCATTCTATCTTTCTTTCTCTCTTTCTAATCTTTCTTTCTAACTAATCTTTCTTTCTTTCTTTCTAACTAATCTTCCTTTCTAACTTTCTTTCTTTCTCTCTTTCTTTCTTTCTTTTCTAACTAATCTAATTCTTTCTAACTATTCTTTCTTTCTAACTAATCTTTCTATCGTTCTTTCTTTCTTTCTTTCTTTCTCTTTCTTTCTAATGTTTCTTTCAATATTTCTTTCTTTCTTTTTAACTAATCTTCCTTTCTAACTTTCTTTTTAACTAATCTTTCTTTCTCTCTAATTAATCTTTCTATCTTTCTTTCTCATTCTTTCTAATCTTTCTAACTAATCTTCCTTTATAACTTTCTTTTTTCTTTCTTTCTAACTAATCTTTCTTTCTTTCTAACTAATCTTTCTTTCTTTCTAACTAATCTATCTTTCTTTTCTAACTAATCTTTCTTTCCCACTAGAAACACCCTAGCAACTTTAAATTACTTCAAACTATACTTTAAACTTTAAATTACTTTAAACTATTTAAAATGAAAAACTAATTCAAACTTTAAACTAATTTAAACTTTAAACTATTTAAAACTTTCATCTAATTAAAAATGTAAACTAATTTAAACTTAAAACTCCTTTAAAATTCAGAATAATTTAAACTAATTTAAACTTTAAACTACTTTGAAATTCAAACTACTTTAAACTTCAAACTTCTTCAAACTTATTGGTCCAAACTTTCACAAGCCAACTTAAAGTTTGTCTCGACGAACTTTTTCTAGTTAGTGGTGCTTGCCTATGGCAAAGCAACACTATTGTTATCTCACATACTTATTATTAGTGGTGCTTGCCTATGGCAAAGCAACACTATTGTTATCTCACATACTTATTATTCTTATTAGTGGTGCTTGCCTATGGCAAAGCAACACTATTGTTATCTCACATACTTATTATTCTTATTAGTGGTGCTTGCCTATGGCAAAGCAACACTATTGTTATCTCACATACTTATTATTCTTATTCTTATTCTTATTCTTATTATTCTTCTGGCCACTTTTTGACGCGCTACTCCTCCCGCAGTTTTTGTCACAGACCCACGAATGAGGTGTCAAAACGTGCGGCCTGTTCGGGAATGGTGTGCTATGACTTTTATAAGGGATCGGGGGTACGATGTTCGCCCCAGGGGCGAAAAACCGGCCGAAAAATCCCATAGACTTAACATTGCGTCAAACTTTGACGAGTCGTAGCTCGGAACGAGGATGTCACAGAAACGTGAAATTTGCCACATTTGATGAGGCTGACAGGCTCTGTAAGAACATACCACACAATGGGGTAAAAGTTGCACCCCTGTGGGGCAGGAGCTGCCCAAAGTTGCCCCATTGACTTACTATGGTGTAGGACGGCCCATGAAATGGGCCGTCCTACACCATAGAAACCGCTTTTATATTGAACATAACTCTGGATCACAGTGTCGTAGAGACAAAGGGGCGGGCTCATTTTACTCAGACGGCCAATCATTCTCCTTGGATCATTGTGAAGCTATCAAGCCACGCCCTAGCAACCATTTAGAGCTCCTTAGCAACAAGTTCCATAGACTTCCATTGAAAGAGATCGAAGGGATATCTCTGGACTGAATTGTCATAGAAACATGAGGGTGGTCTGGTTTGACTCGGGGCAGCAAACAGCCAATCATGAATCACCTCAACACTTCCTAGCCACGCCCTAGCAACCATTGTCGAGCACCTTAGCAACCAAAATCCAAAGAGGAATATCGTCCATTCTGAATGTCACAGAGGCATGGGAGTTGGTTTATATCATTCATACTGACAAGCAGCCTTTGGAGTTTCATGATTGGCAGCTGCCAAGCCACTCCCTAGCAACCAAACAAGGTACCCTAGCAACCATTTTGCAAGACCTATATCTCTGCATCAAAACGTCGTATAGAGATGGGGGTTGGTTTATACATTCACATTGACTTTGGAGCTTCATGATTGGCAGCTGCCAAGCCACTCCCTAGCAACCAAACAGAGTACCCTAGCAACCGTTTTGCAAGACCAATATCTCTGCATCAGAACATCGTATAGAGATGGGGGTTGGCTCTTTTGACTCATGCTAGCAAACAGGACTTGCTACATGCTAAACATGCTAGCTGTGAATAGCTACATGCTAATATTGATTAGCTAAGTGCTAAATCATGCCATGAACATTATAAAAACTCTATAGTAACCAAATGTGAACACTACCAACCACCTAGTAACACCATAGCAACCATCCAGAATACCATAGCAACCACCTAAAACACCCTAGCAACCGCCTAGCAACACCATAGCAACCACCCAGAATACCCTAGCAACCGCCTAGCAACACCCTAGCAACACCTCAGAACACCCTAGCAACCACCTAGCAACACCCTAGCAACCACCCACAACACCCTAGCAACCACCTAGCAACACCCTAGCAACCACCCAAAACACCCTAGCAACCACCTAGCAACCACCCAGAACACCCTAGCAACCACCTAGCAACCACCCAGAACACCCTAGCAACCGCCTAGCAACACCCTAGCAACCACCCAGAACACCCTAGCAACCACCCAAAACACCCTAGCAACACCCTAGCAACCACCCAGAACACCCTAGCAACCGCCTAGCAACACCCTAGCAACCAGTAGAATACCCTAGCAACCACCTAGCAACACCATAGCAACCACCCATAACACCCTAGCAACTGCCTAACAACCCCATAGCAACCACCCATAATACCCTAGCAACCGCCTAGCAACCACCCAGAATACCCTAGCAACTTCCTAGCAATGCCATAGCAACCACCCAGAATACCCTAGCAACCACCTAGCAACTCCATAGCAACCACCCAGAACACCCTAGCAACCGCCTAGCAACACCCTAGCAACCACCAAGAATAGCCTAGCAACTGCCTAGCAACGCCCTAGCAACCACCCAGAATACCCTGAAAAACCGCTTAGCAACACCATAGCAACCACCCAGAATACCCTAGCAACCACCTAGCAACCACCCAGAACACCCTAGCAACCGCCTAGCAACGCCCTAGCAACCACCCAGAATACCCTAGCAACCACCTAGCAACATCCTAGCAACCACCCAGAATACCCTAGCAACGCCCTAGCAACCACCCAGAATACCCTAAAAACCACCCAAAACACCCTAGCAACCACCTGAACAACATGAATAAGCCATATCTCAGCACCAGAACATCGTACAGACATGTTTGTTGGCTCGTATGCAATCATGTACCACACCCTAGCAACCGAGTGGTGAGTTTTGCCACTGCAAGCACCACTTCACATTTTCTTCTGGAAATGTACATTCTAGTTCTTATTCTTATTCTTATTATTCTTCTGGCCACTTTTTGACGCGCTACTCCTCCCGCAGTTTTTGTCACAGACCCACGAATGAGGTGTCAAAACGTGCGGCCTGTTCGGGAATGGTGTGCTATGACTTTTATAAGGGATCGGGGGTACGATGTTCGCCCCAGGGGCGAAAAACCGGCCGAAAAATCCCATAGACTTAACATTGCGTCAAACTTTGACGAGTCGTAGCTCGGAACGAGGATGTCACAGAAACGTGAAATTTGCCACATTTGAAGAGGCTGACAGGCTCTGTAAGAACATACCACACAATGGGGTAAAAGTTGCACCCCTGTGGGGAAGGAGCTGCCCAAAGTTGCCCCATTGACTTACTATGGTGTAGGACGGCCCATGAAATGGGCCGTCCTACACCATAGAAACCGCTTTTATATTGAACATAACTCTGGATCACAGTGTCGTAGAGACAAAGGGGCGGGCTCATTTTACTCAGACGGCCAATCATTCTCCTTGGATCATTGTGAAGCTATCAAGCCACGCCCTAGCAACCATTTAGAGCTCCTTAGCAACAAGTTCCATAGACTTCCATTGAAAGAGATTGAAGGGATATCTCTGGACTGAATTGTCATAGAAACATGAGGGTGGTCTCGTTTGACTTGGGGCAGCAAACAGCCAATCATGAATCACCTCAACACTTCCTAGCCACGCCCTAGCAACCATTGTCGAGCACCTTAGCAACCAAAATCCAAAGAGGAATATCGTCCATTCTGAATGTCACAGAGGCATGGGAGTTGGTTTATATCATTCATACTGACAAGCAGCCTTTGGAGTTTCATGATTGGCAGCTGCCAAGCCACTCCCTAGCAACCAAACAAGGTACCCTAGCAACCATTTTGCAAGACCTATATCTCTGCATCAAAACATCGTATAGAGATGGGGGTTGGTTTATACATTCACATTGACTTTGGAGCTTCATGATTGGCAGCTGCCAAGCCACTCCCTAGCAACCAAACAGAGTACCCTAGCAACCGTTTTGCAAGACCAATATCTCTGCATCAGAACATCGTATAGAGATGGGGGTTGGCTCTTTTGACTCATGCTAGCAAACAGGACTTGCTACATGCTAAACATGCTAGCTGTGAATAGCTACATGCTAATATTGATTAGCTAAGTGCTAAATCATGCCATGAACATTATAAAAACTCTATAGTAACCAAATGTGAACACTACCAACCACCTAGTAACACCATAGCAACCATCCAGAATACCATAGCAACCACCTAAAACACCCTAGCAACCACCCAAAACACCCTAGCAACCGCCTAGCAACACCATAGCAACCACCCAGAATACCCTAGCAACCGCCTAGCAACCACCCAGAACACCCTAGCAACCGCCTAGCAACACCCTAGCAAGCACTCAGAACACCCTAGCAACCACCTAGCAACACCCTAGCAACCACCCACAACACCCTAGCAACCACCTAGCAACACCCTAGCAACCACCCAAAACACCCTAGCAACCACCTAGCAACCACCCAGAACACCCTAGCAACCGCCTAGCAACACCCTAGCAACCACCCAGAACACCCTAGCAACCACCTAGCAACCACACAAAACACCCTAGCAACCACCTAGCAACCCCCTAGCAACCACCCAGAACACCCTAGCAACCGCCTAGCAACACCCTAGCAACAACCCAGAACACCCTAGCAACCGCCTAGCAACACCCTAGCAACCACCCAGAACACCCTAGCAACCACCTAGCAACCACCCAAAACACCCTAGCAACCACCTAGCAACCCCCTAGCAACCACCCAGAACACCCTAGCAACCGCCTAGCAACACCCTAGCAACCACCCAGAACACCCTAGCAACCACCCAGAACACCCTAGCAACCACCTAGCAACACCCTAGCAACCACCCAAAACACCCTAGCAACACCCTAGCAACCACCCAGAACACCCTAGCAACCGCCTAGCAACACCCTAGCAACCACCTGAACACATGAATAAGCCATATCTCAGCACCAAAACGTCGTACAGACATGTTTGTTAGTTTGTATGCAATCATGTACCACACTATAGCAACCGTGTGGCGAGTTTTGCCACTGCAAGCACCACTTCACATTTTCTTCTGGAAATGTACATTCTAGTTCTTATTCTTATTAGTGGTGCTTGCCTATGGCAAAGCAACACTATTGTTATCTCACATACTTATTATTAGTGGTGCTTGCCTATGGCAAAGCAACACTATTGTTATCTCACATACTTATTATTCTTATTCTTATTCTTATTCTTATTCTTATTCTTATTCTTATTATTCTTCTGGCCACTTTTTGACGCGCTACTCCTCCCGCAGTTTTTGTCACAGACCCACGAATGAGGTGTCAAAACGTGCGGCCTGTTCGGGAATGGTGTGCTATGACTTTTATAAGGGATCGGGGGTACGATGTTCGCCCCAGGGGCGAAAAACCGGCCGAAAAATCCCATAGACTTAACATTGCGTCAAACTTTGACGAGTCGTAGCTCGGAACGAGGATGTCACAGAAACGTGAAATTTGCCACATTTGAAGAGGCTGACAGGCTCTGTAAGAACATACCACACAATGGGGTAAAAGTTGCACCCCTGTGGGGCAGGAGCTGCCCAAAGTTGCCCCATTGACTTACTATGGTGTAGGACGGCCCATGAAATGGGCCGTCCTACACCATAGAAACCGCTTTTATATTGAACATAACTCTGGATCACAGTGTCGTAGAGACAAAGGGGCGGGCTCATTTTACTCAGACGGCCAATCATTCTCCTTGGATCATTGTGAAGCTATCAAGCCACGCCCTAGCAACCATTTAGAGCTCCTTAGCAACAAGTTCCATAGACTTCCATTGAAAGAGATCGAAGGGATATCTCTGGACTGAATTGTCATAGAAACATGAGGGTGGTCTGGTTTGACTCGGGGCAGCAAACAGCCAATCATGAATCACCTCAACACTTCCTAGCCACGCCCTAGCAACCATTGTCGAGCACCTTAGCAACCAAAATCCAAAGAGGAATATCGTCCATTCTGAATGTCACAGAGGCATGGGAGTTGGTTTATATCATTCATACTGACAAGCAGCCTTTGGAGTTTCATGATTGGCAGCTGCCAAGCCACTCCCTAGCAACCAAACAAGGTACCCTAGCAACCATTTTGCAAGACCTATATCTCTGCATCAAAACGTCGTATAGAGATGGGGGTTGGTTTATACATTCACATTGACTTTGGAGCTTCATGATTGGCAGCTGCCAAGCCACTCCCTAGCAACCAAACAGAGTACCCTAGCAACCGTTTTGCAAGACCAATATCTCTGCATCAGAACATCGTATAGAGATGGGGGTTGGCTCTTTTGACTCATGCTAGCAAACAGGACTTGCTACATGCTAAACATGCTAGCTGTGAATAGCTACATGCTAATATTGATTAGCTAAGTGCTAAATCATGCCATGAACATTATAAAAACTCTATAGTAACCAAATGTGAACACTACCAACCACATAGTAACACCATAGCAACCATCCAGAATACCATAGCAACCACCTAAAACACCCTAGCAACCGCCTAGCAACACCATAGCAACCACCCAGAATACCCTAGCAACCGCCTAGCAACACCCTAGCAACACCTCAGAACACCCTAGCAACCACCTAGCAACACCCTAGCAACCACCCACAACACCCTAGCAACCACCTAGCAACACCCTAGCAACCACCCAAAACACCCTAGCAACCACCTAGCAACCACCCAGAACACCCTAGCAACCACCTAGCAACCACCTAGCAACCCCCTAGCAACCACCCAGAACACCCTAGCAACCGCCTAGCAACACCCTAGCAACCACCCAGAACACCCTAGCAACCACCCAAAACACCCTAGCAACACCCTAGCAACCACCCAGAACACCCTAGCAACGCCCTAGCAACCACCCAAAATACCCTAGCAACCAACCAAACACCCTAGCAACCACCCAGAATACCCTAGCAACCACCCAAAACACCCTGGCAACCACTCAGAACACCTTAGCAACACCCTAGCAACCATCTGAACAACATGAATAAGCCATATCTCAGCACCAGAACGTAGTACAGATGTGTTTGTTGGCTCGTATGCAATCATGTACCACACCCTAGCAACCGAGTGGTGAGTTTTGCCACTGCAAGCACCACTTCACATTTTCTTCTGGAAATGTACATTCTAGTTCTTATTCTTATTCTTATTATTCTTCTGGCCACTTTTTGACGCGCTACTCCTCCCGCAGTTTTTGTCACAGACCCACGAATGAGGTGTCAAAACGTGCGGCCTGTTCGGGAATGGTGTGCTATGACTTTTATAAGGGATCGGGGGTACGATGTTCGCCCCAGGGGCGAAAAACCGGCCGAAAAATCCCATAGACTTAACATTGCGTCAAACTTTGACGAGTCGTAGCTCGGAACGAGGATGTCACAGAAACGTGAAATTTGCCACATTTGAAGAGGCTGACAGGCTCTGTAAGAACATACCACACAATGGGGTAAAAGTTGCACCCCTGTGGGGAAGGAGCTGCCCAAAGTTGCCCCATTGACTTACTATGGTGTAGGACGGCCCATGAAATGGGCCGTCCTACACCATAGAAACCGCTTTTATATTGAACATAACTCTGGATCACAGTGTCGTAGAGACAAAGGGGCGGGCTCATTTTACTCAGACGGCCAATCATTCTCCTTGGATCATTGTGAAGCTATCAAGCCACGCCCTAGCAACCATTTAGAGCTCCTTAGCAACAAGTTCCATAGACTTCCATTGAAAGAGATTGAAGGGATATCTCTGGACTGAATTGTCATAGAAACATGAGGGTGGTCTCGTTTGACTTGGGGCAGCAAACAGCCAATCATGAATCACCTCAACACTTCCTAGCCACGCCCTAGCAACCATTGTCGAGCACCTTAGCAACCAAAATCCAAAGAGGAATATCGTCCATTCTGAATGTCACAGAGGCATGGGAGTTGGTTTATATCATTCATACTGACAAGCAGCCTTTGGAGTTTCATGATTGGCAGCTGCCAAGCCACTCCCTAGCAACCAAACAAGGTACCCTAGCAACCATTTTGCAAGACCTATATCTCTGCATCAAAACATCGTATAGAGATGGGGGTTGGTTTATACATTCACATTGACTTTGGAGCTTCATGATTGGCAGCTGCCAAGCCACTCCCTAGCAACCAAACAGAGTACCCTAGCAACCGTTTTGCAAGACCAATATCTCTGCATCAGAACATCGTATAGAGATGGGGGTTGGCTCTTTTGACTCATGCTAGCAAACAGGACTTGCTACATGCTAAACATGCTAGCTGTGAATAGCTACATGCTAATATTGATTAGCTAAGTGCTAAATCATGCCATGAACATTATAAAAACTCTATAGTAACCAAATGTGAACACTACCAACCACCTAGTAACACCATAGCAACCATCCAGAATACCATAGCAACCACCTAAAACACCCTAGCAACCACCCAAAACACCCTAGCAACCGCCTAGCAACACCATAGCAACCACCCAGAATACCCTAGCAACCGCCTAGCAACCACCTAGAACACCCTAGCAACCGCCTAGCAACACCCTAGCAAGCACTCAGAACACCCTAGCAACCACCTAGCAACACCCTAGCAACCACCCACAACACCCTAGCAACCACCTAGCAACACCCTAGCAACCACCCAAAACACCCTAGCAACCACCTAGCAACCACCCAGAACACCCTAGCAACCGCCTAGCAACACCCTAGCAACCACCCAGAACACCCTAGCAACCACCTAGCAACCACACAAAACACCCTAGCAACCACCTAGCAACCCCCTAGCAACCACCCAGAACACCCTAGCAACCGCCTAGCAACACCCTAGCAACCACCCAGAACACCCTAGCAACCGCCTAGCAACACCCTAGCAACCACCCAGAACACCCTAGCAACCACCTAGCAACCACCCAAAACACCCTAGCAACCACCTAGCAACCCCCTAGCAACCACCCAGAACACCCTAGCAACCGCCTAGCAACACCCTAGCAACCACCCAGAACACCCTAGCAACCACCCAGAACACCCTAGCAACCACCTAGCAACACCCTAGCAACCACCCAAAACACCCTAGCAACACCCTAGCAACCACCCAGAACACCCTAGCAACCGCCTAGCAACACCCTAGCAACCACCTGAACACATGAATAAGCCATATCTCAGCACCAGAACATCGTACAGACATGTTTGTTGGCTCGTATGCAATCATGTACCACACCCTAGCAACCGAGTGGTGAGTTTTGCCACTGCAAGCACCACTTCACATTTTCTTCTGGAAATGTACATTCTAGTTCTTATTCTTATTCTTATTATTCTTCTGGCCACTTTTTGACGCGCTACTCCTCCCGCAGTTTTTGTCACAGACCCACGAATGAGGTGTCAAAACGTGCGGCCTGTTCGGGAATGGTGTGCTATGACTTTTATAAGGGATCGGGGGTACGATGTTCGCCCCAGGGGCGAAAAACCGGCCGAAAAATCCCATAGACTTAACATTGCGTCAAACTTTGACGAGTCGTAGCTCGGAACGAGGATGTCACAGAAACGTGAAATTTGCCACATTTGAAGAGGCTGACAGGCTCTGTAAGAACATACCACACAATGGGGTAAAAGTTGCACCCCTGTGGGGCAGGAGCTGCCCAAAGTTGCCCCATTGACTTACTATGGTGTAGGACGGCCCATGAAATGGGCCGTCCTACACCATAGAAACCGCTTTTATATTGAACATAACTCTGGATCACAGTGTCGTAGAGACAAAGGGGCGGGCTCATTTTACTCAGACGGCCAATCATTCTCCTTGGATCATTGTGAAGCTATCAAGCCACGCCCTAGCAACCATTTAGAGCTCCTTAGCAACAAGTTCCATAGACTTCCATTGAAAGAGATCGAAGGGATATCTCTGGACTGAATTGTCATAGAAACATGAGGGTGGTCTGGTTTGACTCGGGGCAGCAAACAGCCAATCATGAATCACCTCAACACTTCCTAGCCACGCCCTAGCAACCATTGTCGAGCACCTTAGCAACCAAAATCCAAAGAGGAATATCGTCCATTCTGAATGTCACAGAGGCATGGGAGTTGGTTTATATCATTCATACTGACAAGCAGCCTTTGGAGTTTCATGATTGGCAGCTGCCAAGCCACTCCCTAGCAACCAAACAAGGTACCCTAGCAACCATTTTGCAAGACCTATATCTCTGCATCAAAACGTCGTATAGAGATGGGGGTTGGTTTATACATTCACATTGACTTTGGAGCTTCATGATTGGCAGCTGCCAAGCCACTCCCTAGCAACCAAACAGAGTACCCTAGCAACCGTTTTGCAAGACCAATATCTCTGCATCAGAACATCGTATAGAGATGGGGGTTGGCTCTTTTGACTCATGCTAGCAAACAGGACTTGCTACATGCTAAACATGCTAGCTGTGAATAGCTACATGCTAATATTGATTAGCTAAGTGCTAAATCATGCCATGAACATTATAAAAACTCTATAGTAACCAAATGTGAACACTACCAACCACCTAGTAACACCATAGCAACCATCCAGAATACCATAGCAACCACCTAAAACACCCTAGCAACCGCCTAGCAACACCATAGCAACCACCCAGAATACCCTAGCAACCGCCTAGCAACACCCTAGCAACACCTCAGAACACCCTAGCAACCACCTAGCAACACCCTAGCAACCACCCACAACACCCTAGCAACCACCTAGCAACACCCTAGCAACCACCCAAAACACCCTAGCAACCACCTAGCAACCACCCAGAACACCCTAGCAACCACCTAGCAACCACCTAGCAACCCCCTAGCAACCACCCAGAACACCCTAGCAACCGCCTAGCAACACCCTAGCAACCACCCAGAACACCCTAGCAACCACCCAAAACACCCTAGCAACACCCTAGCAACCACCCAGAACACCCTAGCAACCGCCTAGCAACACCCTAGCAACCAGTAGAATACCCTAGCAACCACCTAGCAACACCATAGCAACCACCCATAACACCCTAGCAACTGCCTAACAACCCCATAGCAACCCCCCATAATACCCTAGCAACCGAGTGGTGAGTTTTGCCACTGCAAGCACCACTTCACATTTTCTTCTGGAAATGTACATTCTAGTTCTTATTCTTATTCTTATTATTCTTCTGGCCACTTTTTGACGCGCTACTCCTCCCGCAGTTTTTGTCACAGACCCACGAATGAGGTGTCAAAACGTGCGGCCTGTTCGGGAATGGTGTGCTATGACTTTTATAAGGGATCGGGGGTACGATGTTCGCCCCAGGGGCGAAAAACCGGCCGAAAAATCCCATAGACTTAACATTGCGTCAAACTTTGACGAGTCGTAGCTCGGAACGAGGATGTCACAGAAACGTGAAATTTGCCACATTTGAAGAGGCTGACAGGCTCTGTAAGAACATACCACACAATGGGGTAAAAGTTGCACCCCTGTGGGGCAGGAGCTGCCCAAAGTTGCCCCATTGACTTACTATGGTGTAGGACGGCCCATGAAATGGGCCGTCCTACACCATAGAAACCGCTTTTATATTGAACATAACTCTGGATCACAGTGTCGTAGAGACAAAGGGGCGGGCTCATTTTACTCAGACGGCCAATCATTCTCCTTGGATCATTGTGAAGCTATCAAGCCACGCCCTAGCAACCATTTAGAGCTCCTTAGCAACAAGTTCCATAGACTTCCATTGAAAGAGATCGAAGGGATATCTCTGGACTGAATTGTCATAGAAACATGAGGGTGGTCTGGTTTGACTCGGGGCAGCAAACAGCCAATCATGAATCACCTCAACACTTCCTAGCCACGCCCTAGCAACCATTGTCGAGCACCTTAGCAACCAAAATCCAAAGAGGAATATCGTCCATTCTGAATGTCACAGAGGCATGGGAGTTGGTTTATATCATTCATACTGACAAGCAGCCTTTGGAGTTTCATGATTGGCAGCTGCCAAGCCACTCCCTAGCAACCAAACAAGGTACCCTAGCAACCATTTTGCAAGACCTATATCTCTGCATCAAAACGTCGTATAGAGATGGGGGTTGGTTTATACATTCACATTGACTTTGGAGCTTCATGATTGGCAGCTGCCAAGCCACTCCCTAGCAACCAAACAGAGTACCCTAGCAACCGTTTTGCAAGACCAATATCTCTGCATCAGAACATCGTATAGAGATGGGGGTTGGCTCTTTTGACTCATGCTAGCAAACAGGACTTGCTACATGCTAAACATGCTAGCTGTGAATAGCTACATGCTAATATTGATTAGCTAAGTGCTAAATCATGCCATGAACATTATAAAAACTCTATAGTAACCAAATGTGAACACTACCAACCACCTAGTAACACCATAGCAACCATCCAGAATACCATAGCAACCACCTAAAACACCCTAGCAACCACCTAGCAACACCATAGCAACCACCCAGAATACCCTAGCAACCGCCTAGCAACACCCTAGCAACACCTCAGAACACCCTAGCAACCACCTAGCAACACCCTAGCAACCACCCACAACACCCTAGCAACCACCTAGCAACACCCTAGCAACCACCCAAAACACCCTAGCAACCACCTAGCAACCACCCAGAACACCCTAGCAACCACCTAGCAACGCCCTAGCAACCGCCTAGCAACCACCCAGAACACCCTAGCAACGCCCTAGCAACCACCCAGAATACCCTAGCAAACGCCTAGCAACGCCCTAGCAACCACCCAGAATACCCTAGAAACCACCCAAAACACCCTAGCAACCACCTGAACAACATGAATAAGCCATATCTCAGCACCAGAACATCGTACAGACATGTTTGTTGGCTCGTATGCAATCTAGCAACCGAGTGGTGAGTTTTGCCACTGCAAGCACCACTTCACATTTTCTTCTGGAAATGTACATTCTAGTTCTTATTCTTATTAGTGGTGCTTGCCTATGGCAAAGCAACACTATTGTTATCTCACATACTTATTATTCTTATTAGTGGTGCTTGCCTATGGCAAAGCAACACTATTGTTATCTCACATACTTATTATTCTTATTCTTATTCTTATTATTCTTCTGGCCACTTTTTGACGCGCTACTCCTCCCGCAGTTTTTGTCACAGACCCACGAATGAGGTGTCAAAACGTGCGGCCTGTTCGGGAATGGTGTGCTATGACTTTTATAAGGGATCGGGGGTACGATGTTCGCCCCAGGGGCGAAAAACCGGCCGAAAAATCCCATAGACTTAACATTGCGTCAAACTTTGACGAGTCGTAGCTCGGAACGAGGATGTCACAGAAACGTGAAATTTGCCACATTTGAAGAGGCTGACAGGCTCTGTAAGAACATACCACACAATGGGGTAAAAGTTGCACCCCTGTGGGGCAGGAGCTGCCCAAAGTTGCCCCATTGACTTACTATGGTGTAGGACGGCCCATGAAATGGGCCGTCCTACACCATAGAAACCGCTTTTATATTGAACATAACTCTGGATCACAGTGTCGTAGAGACAAAGGGGCGGGCTCATTTTACTCAGACGGCCAATCATTCTCCTTGGATCATTGTGAAGCTATCAAGCCACGCCCTAGCAACCATTTAGAGCTCCTTAGCAACAAGTTCCATAGACTTCCATTGAAAGAGATCGAAGGGATATCTCTGGACTGAATTGTCATAGAAACATGAGGGTGGTCTGGTTTGACTCGGGGCAGCAAACAGCCAATCATGAATCACCTCAACACTTCCTAGCCACGCCCTAGCAACCATTGTCGAGCACCTTAGCAACCAAAATCCAAAGAGGAATATCGTCCATTCTGAATGTCACAGAGGCATGGGAGTTGGTTTATATCATTCATACTGACAAGCAGCCTTTGGAGTTTCATGATTGGCAGCTGCCAAGCCACTCCCTAGCAACCAAACAAGGTACCCTAGCAACCATTTTGCAAGACCTATATCTCTGCATCAAAACGTCGTATAGAGATGGGGGTTGGTTTATACATTCACATTGACTTTGGAGCTTCATGATTGGCAGCTGCCAAGCCACTCCCTAGCAACCAAACAGAGTACCCTAGCAACCGTTTTGCAAGACCAATATCTCTGCATCAGAACATCGTATAGAGATGGGGGTTGGCTCTTTTGACTCATGCTAGCAAACAGGACTTGCTACATGCTAAACATGCTAGCTGTGAATAGCTACATGCTAATATTGATTAGCTAAGTGCTAAATCATGCCATGAACATTATAAAAACTCTATAGTAACCAAATGTGAACACTACCAACCACCTAGTAACACCATAGCAACCATCCAGAATACCATAGCAACCACCTAAAACACCCTAGCAACCGCCTAGCAACACCATAGCAACCACCCAGAATACCCTAGCAACCGCCTAGCAACACCCTAGCAACACCTCAGAACACCCTAGCAACCACCTAGCAACACCCTAGCAACCACCCACAACACCCTAGCAACCACCTAGCAACACCCTAGCAACCACCCAAAACACCCTAGCAACCACCTAGCAACCAACCAGAACACCCTAGCAACCACCCAGAATACCCTAGCAACCACCCAAAACACCCTAGCAACCACTCAGAACACCTTAGCAACGCCCCAGCAACCACCTGAACACATGAATAAGCCATATCTCAGCACCAAAACATCGTACAGACATGTTTGTTGGTTCGTATGCAATCATGTACCACACTCTAGCAACCGTGTGGCGAGTTTTGCCACTGCAAGCACCACTTCACATTTTCTTCTGGAAATGTACATTCTAGTTCTTATTAGTGGTGCTTGCCTATGGCAAAGCAACACTATTGTTATCTCACATACTTATTATTCTTATTCTTATTCTTATTCTTATTATTCTTCTGGCCACTTTTTGACGCGCTACTCCTCCCGCAGTTTTTGTCACAGACCCACGAATGAGGTGTCAAAACGTGCGGCCTGTTCGGGAATGGTGTGCTATGACTTTTATAAGGGATCGGGGGTACGATGTTCGCCCCAGGGGCGAAAAACCGGCCGAAAAATCCCATAGACTTAACATTGCGTCAAACTTTGACGAGTCGTAGCTCGGAACGAGGATGTCACAGAAACGTGAAATTTGCCACATTTGAAGAGGCTGACAGGCTCTGTAAGAACATACCACACAATGGGGTAAAAGTTGCACCCCTGTGGGGCAGGAGCTGCCCAAAGTTGCCCCATTGACTTACTATGGTGTAGGACGGCCCATGAAATGGGCCGTCCTACACCATAGAAACCGCTTTTATATTGAACATAACTCTGGATCACAGTGTCGTAGAGACAAAGGGGCGGGCTCATTTTACTCAGACGGCCAATCATTCTCCTTGGATCATTGTGAAGCTATCAAGCCACGCCCTAGCAACCATTTAGAGCTCCTTAGCAACAAGTTCCATAGACTTCCATTGAAAGAGATCGAAGGGATATCTCTGGACTGAATTGTCATAGAAACATGAGGGTGGTCTGGTTTGACTCGGGGCAGCAAACAGCCAATCATGAATCACCTCAACACTTCCTAGCCACGCCCTAGCAACCATTGTCGAGCACCTTAGCAACCAAAATCCAAAGAGGAATATCGTCCATTCTGAATGTCACAGAGGCATGGGAGTTGGTTTATATCATTCATACTGACAAGCAGCCTTTGGAGTTTCATGATTGGCAGCTGCCAAGCCACTCCCTAGCAACCAAACAAGGTACCCTAGCAACCATTTTGCAAGACCTATATCTCTGCATCAAAACGTCGTATAGAGATGGGGGTTGGTTTATACATTCACATTGACTTTGGAGCTTCATGATTGGCAGCTGCCAAGCCACTCCCTAGCAACCAAACAGAGTACCCTAGCAACCGTTTTGCAAGACCAATATCTCTGCATCAGAACATCGTATAGAGATGGGGGTTGGCTCTTTTGACTCATGCTAGCAAACAGGACTTGCTACATGCTAAACATGCTAGCTGTGAATAGCTACATGCTAATATTGATTAGCTAAGTGCTAAATCATGCCATGAACATTATAAAAACTCTATAGTAACCAAATGTGAACACTACCATTATTCCCAACCAAACAGAGTACCCTAGCAACCATTTTGCAAGACCTATATCTCTGCATCAGAACATCGTATAGAGATGTGGTTTGGCTCTTTTGACTCATGCTAGCAAACAGGGCTTCCAACATGCTACACATGCTAGCTGTGAATAGCTACATGCTAATAGCGATTAGGTAAGTGCTAAGTCATGCCAAGAAAGTGTTAAGAACTCCAATAGTAACCATCTGTGACAAATACCAACCACCTAGTAACACCATAGCAACCACCCAGAATACCTTAGCAACCACCTAGCAACGCCTAGCAACCACCCAGAATACCCTAGCAACCGCCTAGCAACACCATAGCAACCATCCAGAACACCCTAGCAACCGCCTAGCAACGCCCTAGCAACCACCCAGAATACCCTAGCAACCGCCTAGCAACACCATAGCAACCACCCAGAATACCATAGCAACCGCCTAGCAACCACCCAGAATACCCTAGCAACCGCCTAGCAACGCCATAGCAACCACCCAGAATACCCTAGCAACCACTTAGCAACACCATAGCAACCACCCAGAACACCCTAGCAACCGCCTAGCAACGCCCTAGCAACCACCAAGAATACCCTAGCAACTGCCTAGCAACACCCTAGCAACCACCCAGAATACCCTAGCAACCGCCTAGCAACACCATAGCAACCACCCAGAATACCCTAGCAACCGCCTAGCCACCACCCAGAAAACCCTAGCAACCGCCTAGCAACGCCCTAGCAACCACCCAGAATACCCTAGCAACCACCTAGCAACACCATAGCAACCACCCAGAATACCCTAGCAACCGCCTAGCAACCACCCAGAACACCCTAGCAACCGCCTAGCAACGCCATAGCAACCACCCAGAATACCCTAGCAACCAACCAGAACACCCTAGCAACCACCCAGAATACCCTAGCAACCACCCAAAACACCCTAGCAACCACTCAGAACACCTTAGCAACGCCCCAGCAACCACCTGAACACATGAATAAGCCATATCTCAGCACCAAAACATCGTACAGACATGTTTGTTGGTTCGTATGCAATCATGTACCACACTCTAGCAACCGTGTGGCGAGTTTTGCCACTGCAAGCACCACTTCACATTTTCTTCTGGAAATGTACATTCTAGTTCTTATTCTTATTCTTATTATTCTTCTGGCCACTTTTTGACGCGCTACTCCTCCCGCAGTTTTTGTCACAGACCCACGAATGAGGTGTCAAAACGTGCGGCCTGTTCGGGAATGGTGTGCTATGACTTTTATAAGGGATCGGGGGTACGATGTTCGCCCCAGGGGCGAAAAACCGGCCGAAAAATCCCATAGACTTAACATTGCGTCAAACTTTGACGAGTCGTAGCTCGGAACGAGGATGTCACAGAAACGTGAAATTTGCCACATTTGAAGAGGCTGACAGGCTCTGTAAGAACATACCACACAATGGGGTAAAAGTTGCACCCCTGTGGGGAAGGAGCTGCCCAAAGTTGCCCCATTGACTTACTATGGTGTAGGACGGCCCATGAAATGGGCCGTCCTACACCATAGAAACCGCTTTTATATTGAACATAACTCTGGATCACAGTGTCGTAGAGACAAAGGGGCGGGCTCATTTTACTCAGACGGCCAATCATTCTCCTTGGATCATTGTGAAGCTATCAAGCCACGCCCTAGCAACCATTTAGAGCTCCTTAGCAACAAGTTCCATAGACTTCCATTGAAAGAGATTGAAGGGATATCTCTGGACTGAATTGTCATAGAAACATGAGGGTGGTCTCGTTTGACTTGGGGCAGCAAACAGCCAATCATGAATCACCTCAACACTTCCTAGCCACGCCCTAGCAACCATTGTCGAGCACCTTAGCAACCAAAATCCAAAGAGGAATATCGTCCATTCTGAATGTCACAGAGGCATGGGAGTTGGTTTATATCATTCATACTGACAAGCAGCCTTTGGAGTTTCATGATTGGCAGCTGCCAAGCCACTCCCTAGCAACCAAACAAGGTACCCTAGCAACCATTTTGCAAGACCTATATCTCTGCATCAAAACATCGTATAGAGATGGGGGTTGGTTTATACATTCACATTGACTTTGGAGCTTCATGATTGGCAGCTGCCAAGCCACTCCCTAGCAACCAAACAGAGTACCCTAGCAACCGTTTTGCAAGACCAATATCTCTGCATCAGAACATCGTATAGAGATGGGGGTTGGCTCTTTTGACTCATGCTAGCAAACAGGACTTGCTACATGCTAAACATGCTAGCTGTGAATAGCTACATGCTAATATTGATTAGCTAAGTGCTAAATCATGCCATGAACATTATAAAAACTCTATAGTAACCAAATGTGAACACTACCAACCACCTAGTAACACCATAGCAACCATCCAGAATACCATAGCAACCACCTAAAACACCCTAGCAACCACCCAAAACACCCTAGCAACCGCCTAGCAACACCATAGCAACCACCCAGAATACCCTAGCAACCGCCTAGCAACCACCCAGAACACCCTAGCAACCGCCTAGCAACACCCTAGCAAGCACTCAGAACACCCTAGCAACCACCTAGCAACACCCTAGCAACCACCCACAACACCCTAGCAACCACCTAGCAACCACCCAAAACACCCTAGCAACCACCTAGCAACCACCCAGAACACCCTAGCAACCGCCTAGCAACACCCTAGCAACCACCCAGAACACCCTAGCAACCACCTAGCAACCACACAAAACACCCTAGCAACCACCTAGCAACCCCCTAGCAACCACCCAGAACACCCTAGCAACCGCCTAGCAACACCCTAGCAACCACCCAGAACACCCTAGCAACCGCCTAGCCCAAACCGCTTTTATATTGAACATAACTCTGGATCACAGTGTCGTAGAGACAAAGGGGCGGGCTCATTTTACTCAGACGGCCAATCATTCTCCTTGGATCATTGTGAAGCTATCAAGCCACGCCCTAGCAACCATTTAGAGCTCCTTAGCAACAAGTTCCATAGACTTCCATTGAAAGAGATTGAAGGGATATCTCTGGACTGAATTGTCATAGAAACATGAGGGTGGTCTCGTTTGACTTGGGGCAGCAAACAGCCAATCATGAATCACCTCAACACTTCCTAGCCACGCCCTAGCAACCATTGTCGAGCACCTTAGCAACCAAAATCCAAAGAGGAATATCGTCCATTCTGAATGTCACAGAGGCATGGGAGTTGGTTTATATCATTCATACTGACAAGCAGCCTTTGGAGTTTCATGATTGGCAGCTGCCAAGCCACTCCCTAGCAACCAAACAAGGTACCCTAGCAACCATTTTGCAAGACCTATATCTCTGCATCAAAACATCGTATAGAGATGGGGGTTGGTTTATACATTCACATTGACTTTGGAGCTTCATGATTGGCAGCTGCCAAGCCACTCCCTAGCAACCAAACAGAGTACCCTAGCAACCGTTTTGCAAGACCAATATCTCTGCATCAGAACATCGTATAGAGATGGGGGTTGGCTCTTTTGACTCATGCTAGCAAACAGGACTTGCTACATGCTAAACATGCTAGCTGTGAATAGCTACATGCTAATATTGATTAGCTAAGTGCTAAATCATGCCATGAACATTATAAAAACTCTATAGTAACCAAATGTGAACACTACCAACCACCTAGTAACACCATAGCAACCATCCAGAATACCATAGCAACCACCTAAAACACCCTAGCAACCACCCAAAACACCCTAGCAACCGCCTAGCAACACCATAGCAACCACCCAGAATACCCTAGCAACCGCCTAGCAACCACCCAGAACACCCTAGCAACCGCCTAGCAACACCCTAGCAAGCACTCAGAACACCCTAGCAACCACCTAGCAACACCCTAGCAACCACCCACAACACCCTAGCAACCACCTAGCAACACCCTAGCAACCACCCAAAACACCCTAGCAACCACCTAGCAACCACCCAGAACACCCTAGCAACCGCCTAGCAACACCCTAGCAACCACCCAGAACACCCTAGCAACCACCTAGCAACCACACAAAACACCCTAGCAACCACCTAGCAACCCCCTAGCAACCACCCAGAACACCCTAGCAACCGCCTAGCAACAATCTAGCAACCACCCAGAACACCCTAGCAACCGCCTAGCAACACCCTAGCAACCACCCAGAACACCCTAGCAACCACCTAGCAACCACCCAAAACACCCTAGCAACCACCTAGCAACCCCCTAGCAACCACCCAGAACACCCTAGCAACCGCCTAGCAACACCCTAGCAACCACCCAGAACACCCTAGCAACCACCTAGCAACACCCTAGCAACCACCCAAAACACCCTAGCAACACCCTAGCAACCACCCAGAACACCCTAGCAACCGCCTAGCAACACCCTAGCAACCACCTGAACACATGAATAAGCCATATCTCAGCACCAAAACGTCGTACAGACATGTTTGTTAGTTTGTATGCAATCATGTACCACACTATAGCAACCGTGTGGCGAGTTTTGCCACTGCAAGCACCACTTCACATTTTCTTCTGGAAATGTACATTCTAGTTCTTATTATTCTTCTGGACACTTTTTGACGCGCTACTCCTCCCGCAGTTTTTGTCACAGACCCACGAATGAGGTGTCAAAACGTGCGGCCTGTTCGGGAATGGTGTGCTATGACTTTTATAAGGGATCGGGGGTACGATGTTCGCCCCAGGGGCGAAAAACCGGCCGAAAAATCCCATAGACTTAACATTGCGTCAAACTTTGACGAGTCGTAGCTCGGAACGAGGATGTCACAGAAACGTGAAATTTGCCACATTTGAAGAGGCTGACAGGCTCTGTAAGAACATACCACACAATGGGGTAAAAGTTGCACCCCTGTGGGGCAGGAGCTGCCCAAAGTTGCCCCATTGACTTACTATGGTGTAGGACGGCCCATGAAATGGGCCGTCCTACACCATAGAAACCGCTTTTATATTGAACATAACTCTGGATCACAGTGTCGTAGAGACAAAGGGGCGGGCTCATTTTACTCAGACGGCCAATCATTCTCCTTGGATCATTGTGAAGCTATCAAGCCACGCCCTAGCAACCATTTAGAGCTCCTTAGCAACAAGTTCCATAGACTTCCATTGAAAGAGATCGAAGGGATATCTCTGGACTGAATTGTCATAGAAACATGAGGGTGGTCTGGTTTGACTCGGGGCAGCAAACAGCCAATCATGAATCACCTCAACACTTCCTAGCCACGCCCTAGCAACCATTGTCGAGCACCTTAGCAACCAAAATCCAAAGAGGAATATCGTCCATTCTGAATGTCACAGAGGCATGGGAGTTGGTTTATATCATTCATACTGACAAGCAGCCTTTGGAGTTTCATGATTGGCAGCTGCCAAGCCACTCCCTAGCAACCAAACAAGGTACCCTAGCAACCATTTTGCAAGACCTATATCTCTGCATCAGACCATCATAATGACATGGGGTTAACACAAGTTTGACTCGGGCCAGCAAACAGCCAATCATGAATCATGTCAACACTTCTTAGCCCCTCCCTAGCAACCATTGTCAAGCACCTTAGCAACCAAAATCCAAATAGGGATATCTTCCATTCTAAATGTCACAGAGGCATGGGAGTTTGTTTATATCATTCACACTGACAATCAGCCAATCATGAATCATGTCAACACTTCTTAGTCCCTCCCTAGCAACCATTGTCAAGCACCTTAGCAACCAAAATCCAAACAGGGATATCTTCCATTCTGAATGTCACAGAGGCATGGGAGTTGGTTTATATCATTCATACTGACAAGCAACCTTTGGACTTTGATGACTGGCAGCTGCCAAGCCATTCCCTAGCAACCAAACAGAGTACCCTAGCAACCATTTTGCAAGACCTATATCTCTGCATCAGAACATCGTATAGAGATGTGGTTTGGCTCTTTTGACTCATGAAAGCAAACAGGGCTTCCAACATGCTACACATGCTAGCTGTGAATAGCTACATGCTAATAGCGATTAGGTAGTGCTAAATCATGCCAAGAAAGTGTTAAGAACTCCAGTAGTAACCATCTGTGACAACTACCAACCACCTAGTAACACCATAGCAACCACCCAGAATACCTTAGCAACCACCTAGCAACGTCCTAGCAACCACCCAGAATACCCTAGCAACCGCCTAGCAACACCATAGCAACCACCCAGAATACCCTAGCAACCGCCTAGCAACCACCCATAACACCCTAGCAACCGCCTAGCAACCACCCAGAATACCCTAGCAACCGCCTAGCAACAACATAGCAACCACCCAGAATACCCTAGCAACACCATAGCAACCACCCAGAACACCCTAGCAACCACCAAGAATAGCCTAGCAACTGCCTAGCAACCACCCAGAATACCCTAGCAACCGCCTAGCAACACCATAGCAACCACCCAGAATACCCTAGCAACCACCCAGAACACCCTAGCAACCGCATAGCAACGCCCTAGCAACCACCCAGAATACCCTAGCAACCACCTAGCAACATCCTAGCAACCACCCAGAATACCCTAGCAACCGCCTAGCAATCACCCAGAACACCCTAGCAACGCCCTAGCAACCACCCAGAATACCCTAGCAACCACCTAGCAACACCCTAGCAACCACCCAGAATACCCTAGAAACCACCCAAAACACCCTAGCAACCACCTGAACAACATGAATAAGCCATATCTCAGCACCAGAACATCGTACAGACATGTTTGTTGGCTTGTATGCAATCATGTACCACACCATAGCAACCGAGTGGTGAGTTTTGCCACTGCAAGCACCACTTCACATTTTCTTCTGGAAATGTACATTCTAGTTATTATTATTCTTCTGAGCGGTAAAATTTACAACTCTAACTCCTCCTAGAGCTTTAACTCCACATACTCCAAACTCGGCTCAGACACTCAAACTGTTCTGACTCGGTGTGCTATATCTTTTTAGACTGATCGGACTTACGGTTTTCCTAAAAATGACGATCAAAGTCGGAAAAAACTCCCATTGACTTAACATTGCGGAATGTTCAGAAATTCAAATCCCAACTGTCACTTTCACACACACCTACAGAAAAGGGCTGTCAGGCCCTCTCTCTCTCCCTCAGAGGATTTATTTTATCAAGCAGCCAATAAGTAATGGCCTAAAATCTTCATAGCCACACCGTAGCAACCAGTTACAGCACCCTAGCAACCGTGGGCGATAGGCACGAGGCCGCAGGCCTCGTGCCATACTAAATAACTCTATAAAAACTCTATAAAAACTCCTTTTAAAAACTCCATAGTAATCATCTGTTAAAAAATACACGCCGACATCACAGACCCCTGATTGAGGCGTCAAATTGTGTGGATTATTGAGGAGAGGTGTGCTGTGACTTTTCTTACCGATCGGGGGTACGGTGTTTGCCCCAGGGGCAAGTCATTGGGTAAAAAAAATCCCATAGACTTAACATTGCCACAAACTTTGACGACTCGTAGCACTGACCAGTGATTTCTAAGAAACTTGTAATTTTTGAAGAGGCTGGCAGGCTCTATAAGAACATACCTCACAATGGGGTAAAAGTTGCACCCCTGGGGGGCAGGAGCTGCTCAAATTTGCCCCATTGACTTACTATGGTGTAGGGATTTTGTATAGGGATGCATTGCATAGGGATTTTGTATTGAACATAGCTCTGGATCACAGTGTCATAGAGACAAGGGGATGGGCTCATTTTTCTCAGATGACCAATCAGTCTCTCAGGATCATTGTGAAGCTATTAAGCCACGCCCTAGCAACCATTTAGAGCACCTTAGCAACAAGTCCCATAGACTTCCATTGAAAGAGGTCAAAAGAATATCTCCGGATAGAAGTGTCATAGAAACACAAGGGTGGTCTCGTTTGACTCGGGGCAGCACACAGCCAATCATGAATCCCCTCAACACTTCCTAGCCCCTCCCTAGCAACCATTGTCGAGCACCTTAGCAACTAAAATCTATAGAGGGATATCTTCCATTCTGAATGTCACAGAGGCATGGGAGTTGGTTTATATCATTCATACTGACAAGCAACCTTTGGACTTTGATGACTGGCAGCTGCCAAGCCATTCTCTAGCAACCAAACAGAGTACCCTAGCAACCATTTTGCAAGACCTATATCTCTGCATCAGAACATCGTATAGAGATGTGGTTTGGCTCTTTTGACTCATGCTAGCAAACAGGGCTTCCAACATGCTACACATGGTAGCTGTGAATAGCTACATGCTAATAGCGATTAGGTATGTGCTAAATCATGCCAAGGAAGTGTTAAGAACTCCAATAGTAACCATCTGTGACAAATACCAACCACCTAGTAACACCATAGCAACCACCCGGAACACCCTAGCAACCAACCAAAATACCTTAGCAACAACCTAGCAACCACCGAGAACACCCTAGCAACCACCCAAAATACCTTAGAACACCCTAGCAACACCATAGCAACCACCCAAAATACCTTAGAACACCCTAGCAACACCATAGTACCCACCCAGAACGCCCTAGCAACCACCCAAAATACCTTAGAACAACCTAGCAACACCATAGCAAGCACCTAAAATACCTTAGAACACCCTAGCAACCACCCAGAAAACCCTAGCAACCACTCAAAATACCTTAGCAACCGCCTAGCGACCACCCATAACACCCTAACAACCGCCCAAAATACCTTAAAACACCCTAGCAACACCATAGCAACCCCCAGAACACCCTAGTAACCACCCAAAATACCTTAGAACACCCTAGCAACTGCCTAGCAACCCACAGAACACCCTAGCAACCACCCAAAATACCTTAAATCACCCTAGAAACACCATAGCAACCACCCAAAATACCCTAGCAACACCCTAGCAACCACCAGAAAACCCTAGCAACTGCCTAGCAACCACCCAGAACACCCTAGCAACTGCCTAGCAACCACCCAGAACACCCTAGCAACCACCCAAAATACCTTAGAACACCCTAGCAACACCATAGCAACCACCCAGAACACCCTAGCAACCACCCAAAATACCTTAGAACACCCTATTAACACCATAGCAACCACCCAGAACACCCTAGCAACCACCCAAAATACCTTAGAACACCCTAGCAACACCATAGCAACCACCTAAAATACCTTAGAACACCCTAGCAACCACCCAGAACACCCTAGCAACCACTCAAAATACCTTAAAACACCCTAGCAACACCATAGCAACCACCCAAAATAGCCTAGAACACCCTAGCAACACCATAGCAACCACCCAGAACACCCTAGCAACTGCCTAGCAACCACGCAAAATACCTTAAAACACCCTAGCAACACCATAGCAACCACCCACAATAGCCAAGAACACCCTAGCAACATCATAGCAACCACCAAGAACACCCTAGCAACTGCCTAGCAACCACCCAAAATACCTTACAACACCCTAGCAACCACCCAAAATACCCAAGAACACCCTAGCAACACCATAGCAACCATCCAGAACACCCTAGCAACTGCCTGAAAACTGCCCAGAACACCCTAGCAACCACCCAAAATACCATAGAACACCCTAGCAACAACATAGCAACCACCCAGAACACAGTAGCAACCACCTAACAACCACCCAGAACACCCTAACACCTCCCATTGACTTAACATTGCGGAATGTTCAGATTTTCAAACTCCCCAACTGCCAAAAATTCAAATCTAAACTCCTTGAAGCCCTAGACTGAATCAAACTGCCATTCTATATACTATATGAGCCATTGAGACTCATTTAAACTAATAAACTCATCTATCTATGACACTTATCTATCTATCTATCTATCTATCTATCTATCTATCTATCTATCTATCTACCCATTCTTTCTTTCTAATCTTTCTTTCTCTCTCCTTTTCTTTCTCTCTTTCTTTCTTTCTTACTAATCTTTCTATCATCTAACTATTTCTATCTATCTATCTATCATCTGACTATTTTATCTATCTATCTATCTATCTATCTATCTATCTATCTATCTATCTATCTATCTATCTATCTATCTATCATCTGACTATTTTATCTATCTATCTTTTTCTTTCTTTCTTTCTAACTAATCTATCTTTCATTCTTTCTTTCTAACTAATCTTTCTTTCTTTCTTACTAATCTTTCTTTCTTTCTAACGAATCCATCTTTCTTTCTATCTTTCTTTCTTTCTAACTAATCTATCTTTCTGTCTTTCTTTCTTTTCTAACTAATCTATCTTTCTTTCTTTTCTAGCTAATCTATTTCTTTCTAACTAATCTTTCTTTCTTTCTAACTAATCTTTCTTTCTAACTAATCTTTCTTTCTTTCTTTCTTTCTTTCTTTCTTTCTTTCTTTCCTTCTTTCTTTCTTTCTTTCTTTCTTTCTTTCTAATCTTCCTTTCTAACTTTCTTTCTTTTTAACTAATCTTTCTATCTTTCTTTCTTTCTAATCTTTCTTTCTAACTAATCTTTATTTCTTTCTTTCTTTCTTTCTTTTCTAACTAATCTATTTCTTTCTAACTAATCTTTCTTTCTTTCTAACTAATCTTTATATCTTTCTTTCTAACTCTTTCTTTCTTTCTTTCTAATCTTTCTTTCAATCTTTCTTTCTTTCTAACTAATCTTTATATCTTTCTTTCTTTCTCTCTCTCTTTCTAATCTTTATTTCTTTCTTTTCTAACTAATCTATTTCTTTCTAACTAATCTTTCTTTCTTTCTTTCTTTCTAACTAATCTTTCTATCTTTCTTTCTTTCTCTCTTTCTTTCTAATCTTTCTTTCTTTCTTTCTAATCTATCTTTCTTTCTATCTTTCTTTCTTTCTAACTAATCTATCTTTCTTTCTTTCTTTCTAATCTTTCTTTCTCTCTCTTTTTCTTTCTTTCTCTCTTTCTTTCTTTCTAATCTTTCTATCATCTAACTATTTCTATCTATCTATCATCTGACTATTTTATCTATCTATCTATCTATCTATCTATCTATCTATCTATCTATCTATCTATCTATCTATCTATCTATCTATCTATCTATCTATCTATCTATCATCTGACTATTTTATCTATCTATCTATCTATCTATCTATCTATCTATCTATCTATCTATCTATCTATCTATCTATCTATCTATCTATCTATCTATCTATCTTTCTTTCTTTCTAACTAATCTTTCTTTCTAACTAATCTTTCTTTCTTTCTTTCTTTCTAATCTTCCTTTCTAACTTTCTTTCTTTCTTTCTTTATAACTAATCTTTCTTTCTAACTTTCTTTCTTTTTAACTAATCTTTCTATCTTTCTTTCTTATCTTTCTTTCTAACTAATCTTTCTTTCTTTCTTTCTGTCTTTCTAACTAATCTTTCTTTCTTTCTTTATAACTAATCTTTCTTTATAACTAATCTTTCTTTCTTTCTTTATAACTAATCTTTCTTTATAACTAATCTTTCTTTCTTTCTTTCTTTCTTTCTTTCTAATCTTCCTTTCAATCTTTCTTTCTTTCTAACTAATCTTTCTATCTTTCTTTCTTTCTTTCTCTCTTTCTAATCTTTCTTTCTAACTAATCTTTCTTTCTTTCTTTTCGAACTAATCTATTTATTTCTAACTAATCTTTCTTTCTTTCTAACTAATCTTTCTTTCTTTCTTTCTTTATAACTAATCTTTCTTTCTAACTAATCTTTCTTTCTTTCTTTCTTTCTTTCTTTCTTTCTTTCTTTCTTTCTTTCTTTCTTTCTTTCTTTCTTTCTTTCTTTCTTTCTTTCTTTCTAATCTTCCTTTCTAACTTTCTTTCTTTCGTTCTTTATAACTAATCTTTCTTTCTAACTTTCTTTCTTTTTAACTAATCTTTCTATCTTTTTTTCTTATCTTTCTTTCTAACTAATCTTTCTTTCTTTCTTTCTTTTCTAACTAATCTATTTCTTTCTAACTAATCTTTCTTTCTTTCTAACTAATCTTTCTATCTTTTTCTTTTTTCTCTTTCTTTCTAATCTTTCTTTCAATCTTTCTTTCTTTCTAACTAATCTTTCTATCTTTCTTTCTTTCTTTCTTTCTTTCTTTCTCTCTTTCTAATCTTTCTTTCTAACTAATCTTTCTTTCTTTTCTAACTAATCTATTTCTTTCTAACTAATCTTTCTTTCTTTCTAACTAATCTTTCTTTCTTTCTAACTAATCTTTCTTTCTTTCTTTCTAATCTTCCTTTCTAACTTTCTTTCTTTATAACTAATCTTTCTTTCTAACTTTCTTTCTTTTTAACTAATCTTTCTATCTTTCTTTCTTATCTTTCTTTCTAACTAATCTTTCTTTCTTTCTGTCTTTCTTATCTTTCTATCATCTAACTATTTCTATCTATCTATCATCTGACTATTTTATCTATCTATCTATCTATCTATCTATCTATCTATCTATCTATCTATCTATCTATCTATCTATCTTTCTATCTATCTATCTATCTATCATCTATCTATCTATCTATTTATCTATCATCTGACTATTTTATCTGTCTATCTATCTATCTATCTTTTTCTTTCTTTCTTTCTAACTAATCTATCTTTCTATCTTTCTTTCTTTCTAACTAATCTATCTTTCTTTCTTTCTTTCTTTCTTTTCTAACTAATCTATCTTTCTTTCTTTTCTAGCTAATCTATTTCTTTCTAACTAATCTTTCTTTCTTTCTAACTAATCTTTCTTTCTAACTAATCTTTCTTTCTTTCTTTCTTTCTTTCTAATCTTCCTTTCTAACTTTCTTTCTTTCTTTATAACTAATCTTTCTTTCTAACTTTCTTTCTTTTTAACTAATCTTTCTATCTTTCTTTCTTATCTTTCTTTCTAACTAATCTTTCTTTCTTTCTGTCTTTCTTATCTTTCTATCATCTAACTATTTCTATCTATCTATCATCTGACTATTTTATCTATCTATCTATCTATCTATCTATCTATCTATCTATCTATCTATCTATCTATCTATCTATCTATCTATCTATCTATCTATCTATCTATCTATCTATCTATTTATCTATCTATCTATCTATCTATCATCTGACTATTTTATCTGTCTATCTATCTATCTATCTTTTTCTTTCTTTTTTTCCTTCTAACTAATCTATCTTTCATTCTTTCTTTCTTTCTTTCTAACTAATCTATCTTTCTATTTTTCTTTCTTTCTAACTAATCTATCTTTTTTTCTTTCTTTCTTTTCTAACTAATCTATCTTTCTTTCTTTTCTAGCTAATCTATTTCTTTCTAACTAATCTTTCTTTCTTTCTTTCTAACTAATCTTTCTTTCTAACTAATCTTTCTTTCTTTCCTTCTTTCTTTCTTTCTTTCTTTCTTTCTTTCTTTCTTTCTTTCTTTCTTTCTTTCTTTCTTTCTTTCTTTCTAATCTTCCTTTCTAACTTTCTTTCTTTATTTCTTTATAACTAATCTTTCTTTCTAACTTTCTTTCTTTTTAACTAATCTTTCTATCTTTCTTTCTTATCTTTCTTTCTAACTAATCTTTCTTTCTTTCTGTCTTTCTTTTCTAACTAATCTATTTCTTTCTAACTAATCTTTCTTTCTTTCTAACTAATCTTTCTATCTTTTTCTTTTTTCTCTTTCTTTCTAATCTTTCTTTCAATCTTTCTTTCTTTCTAACTAATCTTTCTATCTTTCTTTCTTTCTCTCTTTCTAATCTTTCTTTCTAACTAATCTTTCTTTCTTTCTTTTCGAACTAATCTATTTCTTTCTAACTAATCTTTCTTTCTTTCTAACTAATCTTTCTTTCTTTCTTTATAACTAATCTTTCTTTCTAACTAATCTTTCTTTCTTTCTTTCTTTCTTTCTTTCTTTCTTTCTTTCTTTCTTTCTTTCTTTCTTTCTAATCTTCCTTTCTAACTTTCTTTCTTTCTTTATAAGTAATCTTTCTTTCTAACTTTCTTTCTTTTTAACTAATCTTTCTATCTTTCTTTCTTATCTTTCTTTCTAACTAATCTTTCTTTCTTTCTTTCTTTCTTTCTTTCTTTCTTTCTTTCTTTCTTTCTTTCTTTCTTTCTTTCTATCTTTCTTTCTTTTCTAACTAATCTATTTCTTTCTAACTAATCTTTCTTTCTTTCTAACTAATCTTTCTATCTTTTTCTTTTTTCTCTTTCTTTCTAATCTTTCTTTCAATCTTTCTTTCTTTCTAACTAATCTTTCTATCTTTCTTTCTCTCTTTCTAATCTTTCTTTCTAACTAATCTTTCTTTCTTTCTTTTCTAACTAATCTACTTCTTTCTAACTAATCTTTCTTTCTTTCTAACTAATCTTTCTTTCTTTCTAACTAATCTTTCTTTCTTTCTTTCTTTCTTTCTTTCTTTCTTTCTTTCTTTCTTTCTTTCTTTC